>MEHQ01002237.1:44751-103926 GCA_008828725.1 Saccharina japonica
CCGCCCGCCATCTCTCCCTCTCCCTTATATCACCTCCCGTCGAAATCGAACGCGTAGAAGACCGCCGACAGCAGCCCCGAGAACCTTTCCTTCTGCCCCTGGCTCAACCTCCGCCCGGGTACCAGACCCCTGATGCAATGGTCGAAGGCGTGCTTCGACAGGGTGCCCCGCCTCGACGCCCCCTTTTCCCCCCCCGCACCGCCCCCGACCCCACTCCCACTCTTCTTAGCCTTAGGGTTCTCAGGGGCGGCCAGCAGCGCCGCCGCTACATCGGCTGGGTCTTTGTTCGCCAGCCCCGTCCCCTGCGCCAGCTCCAGCACGTTCGAAACGTCCTGATACGAAACATAGCGTGCCGCCGTAGTTTGTGTGTGTGTGTGTGTGTTTTTTTTTTTGGGGGGGGGAGGGGTTTTTTGGGGGGGAGGGGTTAGGGGTGGCGTTGGGGGTATATAGGGGTAAGGGGTGAGGGTAGGGCGAGGGGGGGGGGGGGGGGGGCTGGGTCTTGGTTCGTCAGCCCCGTCCCCTCTGCCAGCTTCCAGCACGTTCGAACAAACGTCCTGGTATTATAGCGCGCCGCCGCAGGGTGTCAGGGTGCGTGTATTTCTTTAAAGTTTTGTTTGCATGCTTTGGGGTTAGGGTTGGCGGTAGGGTTGGCGGTTGGCTGTGGGGGTAGGCCGAGTCCTTGTTCGCCGGCCTAGTCCCCTGCGCCAACCCCAGAACCCCAGCACATTCGAAAACGTCCTCGCCAACGTACGGAGTGTGTATTTTGACAAGTGTTTTATTGCGTTTGTTTAGGTGGGGGTGGGGTTAGGCGTGGGCATAGGAGGGGTAAATGTGGCAGTAGGAAGAGAGGGGGGTCCGGGTGGGGAAAAGGGGTAGCGTTAGGGGTACGGATGGCGGTGGGGGTAGGGCAAGGCAAGGCAAGGCAAGGCAAGGCCGGTGGGGGTAGGGCAAGGCAAGGCAAGGCAAGGCAAGGCAAGGCAAGGCAAGGCAAGGCAAGGCAAGGCAAGGCAAGGCAAGGCAAGGCAAGGCAAGGCAAGGCTAGGCTAGGCAAGGCAAGGCAAGGCAGGGCAAGGAAGGGCAAAGGCAAGGCGAGACGAAACACTTTCGTACCTCTTCCGTGATGGTGAGCACCACGGCCGTCTTGGCGGGGCCCAAGCTAAACTGAAACGCCACGTTGTCCTCGACCCCGCCCCAACCCTCTCCTCCTGCTGCGCCTTCTACTCCCTATCTCGCCCGATTGCAGTTGTTGTTGTTGTTGTCGTGGTTGACGCCCGCCCCCCACCGCAAAAAAAACGCGAATATATCGAGAGTCGCAAAAACAGGACGATCGTGGAAGGTGGGTCGAAACGGAAAGAGACAACACACATTAGTGGTGGATATCGAACGAGCGAGCATCGAGTTTTAAACAATACTGCAAAAACGAAAGAAAAAACATACCAGGTACACACACATACACACACAAAAAAAAACCGATACGATTTCGATGGTCGATATCATATTTACTGTTTGTGGCGTCGAAAAAACAATATTCAGCATCAAGCCCAGAAATGCCGTGATGCCAGGGGGTGTAAGGCAAAACAAGATCGACACGATTACATCGAAAGCCGCTATTTAATACCGATACGACATTTCAGCATCTAATGGACACACGTACTATAAACACGGACAAAAACAGGTGGTACGCTACGGACAGCTACCTGGTATATACCGGCACCACTCATTCCGCGAGCAATAGAGCGGGAACGCACACCCAGGTAGAAATAACACCAGTCTGAGCATACACCAGTTACCAGCCCAACACGCCTTGTAGTATACTGCTATCAACAAGGCGAATACAGGAGAAAAAAAAACAATTAAACAAACAAACAAAACAAAAGATACGAGAAAACAAAATAAAACAACACCACACAACACAACACGAAACAGCAACAGCAACCGCAACGGCAACAGCAACAGCAACAACAGCCACACCATAAACAGCCACCAACACCCACACCACACCACACAAAACACCACAACATAAAACAAAACAAGACAAAGCACTAGCAGGCGGGGGGGGTCTTACCCCCGAAGATCTAGCCGATTCGTCTTCTTCGTCGCTCGCACCATCCACGCCGGGAGCGGAGGGACCCTCAAGACCGGTCGTCGCCGCCCTAGTGTCGAGTTTTTTTTTTTTTTTTTTCGTGTATGGTGTTGAAGAGAGGAAAACAGACGCACGTTTCGCACGACGAACGACAGAGACACAAGACACAAACAGGGGGAGAGACAAGAACACAGAATGAGAGAGAGAGAGAGAGACAAGGGTAGAGATCTAACTATCGAAAGAGCTATTACTACAGTAGATAGAGCTACGTACTGCCTGTGTAGCACTATAATTATATGGAGCAAATCATGGGAGCAAATAATACAGCCAAAAGACCTACCTGGTACGGTATATAGGGATAGAGCTGTTAATAGAGCCATATGGAGCTACTAGCCCTAAGAGCAAAATGGAGCGAGTGATGGAGGTAGCAATAGAGCTAGGGATGTTAGAGCGATTGACACGAGCAAATAATATGAGCCAAGACCTAGAGCTAGAGACATAATTTTAAAAAAGGAAAATCGCGCCACGCACCACTTGCGAAGGTCCAGCAGCTCGAGCCACGGGATGATCTCGAAGCCGCCGGTGTTGTACCAGTTCCCTACGTCTTCGAACGATATCTCCACGTCCACCGCGGAATGCAACGTGTCTGCTCCAGAGTAAGAATAAATACATACATAATTGGTGATTCCCGCCGGGGTTTCGATGGGAAAATGCGGTAAAATAGCAAAAGAGATAGGGGGGGGGGGGGGGGGGGGGGGGGAGGGAGAGAGCAGACATAAATAGAAAAGGGTGGAAGAGGAGTCAGAGATGGTCAGAGCTAGAGAAGGTGGAAACAATAACAGATGCGAAACGTCGCCGCGCGATAAAAGGGTGGTGTGGTGTGATCCCTGTGCGATCATCTTCCAGCCGCGTTCGATCGGTCGAGCATGGGCCTACGGAGAAAAGGAATACACAGGAGCACCCCTTGCCTGCCTGACCCTCCTCCCTCCCTCCCTATCTCCTATCCACCCTACCCTACCCTACCCTACCCACCTACCGACCTACCCTACCCACCCCTACCTACCCTACACCTACCTACTTACCTACCTACCTACCTGCCGACCTACCTACCGACCTACCGACCAACCGACCAACCCTACCCACCTACCAACCTACCCTACCCACCCCTACCTACCTACCTACCTACCTACCTACCCAACCCTAAAGAACGCAAACCAACACACCAGCTACATATATATCATACGAGCAAGAACAAATAGCCACCACAGCCACAACCGCACCTAGCAAGCTAGTCACCGCCGTCGACGAAGCTGCCGCGATCACGCTGCGCAGCATCTCCGGCGCCATCTCCATTCCCTCCTCCGTGCACGCGCACAGCACCGTCGCGAACGACCCCAGGAAGCTCCCCAGTAGCTTCGGCGTCAGGCAACCCCCCTCGTCGTTGTGTACCGCAAACAGATGGAACGCGAACTGTTTCCGCACCAAAATCAAGACGAGGAGGAGGAAGAGGGGAAGGGAGGGAGGTAAGGAGGGAACAAGGGCGGGAAGGTACAGGACGAAACGGAGAGGGGGGATCGATGTACGCATTAGGCGGTGTCGGCAGGCATGGTTCGTTTCGTTTCGTTTCGTTTCGTTTCGTTTCGTTTCGTTTCGTTTCGTTTCGTTTCGGTTTGTTTCGTACCGATCCGTTTCGTTTCGTTTCGATCCGTTCCGATTCGTTCCGATTCGCTTCGTTCCGTTTCGCTTCGTTATGTTTCGATTTGTTTAATTTCGTTCGTTTCGCTATGGTTCGTTTAGTTTGCTTTGGATTGGTTTGGTTTTGGTTAGGTTTCGCTTCCTTTGGTTTGGTTTGGTTTGGTTTGGTTGCGTTGCGTTGCATTTCGGTTCGGTTCTGCTGGTTTTTGCTGGCTTACCGCGAGCTTGGAGCTCTTGTTGCCCGCGCAAAGGAGGCTCAAGCCGCCCACGATCTCCGCCACGCAAACTCCCCTTCCCGGCCTCTCCTCGAACGCGAAGAAGATGGCCGACAGCACCTGCGTCCAGACGGTTGAAACAAGCGCACACCGCCACCGTGCAAGAGGTTAAGAACTGGAGACCCACTTCGATGAATGGTTGCAGTACTCGGGTACGAGTACACGACAAAATTCAGGTAGAATAACATTCACGGCTCAGCTCTCTCTTGTGAAATACCTCTCTCTCTCACCCCCCCCCTCTCTCATCAATTTCTTCGAAGCTGTCATCCATTGCAAGTCCACCTCACACGCGATTCTTAGCAGGATGCAGCTCACCCTTTTTTGCGACCCGCCCAATACCTCACGGCGCTTCGCAAAGCTTGGTACAAGCAATGTCTGCCTGGTTGGCGAAACCACGACGTGCTCCGTCCCGGCATTGTAGGGGCGCGAGGGTCTATGGTCACACGACTACGGCCATGCATGATGTCAGTACCCCCCCCTCTCCCTCGCACACACAAACCTGGCTGAGCCGCTGCTTGTCTGCCTCCGGAATCCATCTAGCCGGTACTAGCTCGCGGATGCTCGCGTCGAAGTCTGCCTTGTTCATCCACACCGACCTTGGAGAAGACTCCGGACCTGTGCACACACACGCAAAACAATGGGCGATGTAATGGAATGCAGCGCGCCGTCGGTTTCGGCGTCGCGTTTTTACTCTCAAGCGATCATACATGTTTTTACGTATTTTAACTAGAAATACCAGGGCGACAAAATCCAACGCCTCCGCTACATAACATTAACTATACCTGTGAAGGACAGGGTAGTTACGTATGTATCGTAGACCTCGGAATCACGCATGTAAACATGGATACCTCAAACGACAGGCCTAAAGAGCCTGCCAAGTCATCAACCCCGGGTCGGAAGCGGTCCCTTCGTTTTGACGTAAGGTCGAACTCTTCCCGGGGAAGCGACGGGGTCATCCATTGTGGGGCCCCGCATAAGCAGGGTCCCACAGGACGGAAACCTCGAGGGTGGTGCCCTCGCGCGCTCGCCCCTTGGCTCACTCCGAGACATAGACAATTAGCACCTCCTTGCTACATGATACGGAAGAAAACTGCTCGGCACGGTCGGCCGTAACGACCCCTGCAGGCATCAGGGATTGGGAGCTCGTCACTACGACATCATTGGCCTCGGGGGCAGGCGCTAGTTCCACATACCGGCATATATATATGCTCTTCAACGAGTGCAAGCATCTACACCTTGGATATATCATCTACAGATAGATTATCAAGATCCCAACCTGTCGTTAAGATATGTTGTGCAGGATCTGTACAGTACAGATCCAACCCCGGAAACATACTGTAGTCCCTATAGACCATGCAGATTATACGGCTCCCATCCGACAACATGAGCTACTGTAGATCATACATATCATACAGATCATACAGATCATACAAGTCGAAACCGATGATCTGTCTAACGTGTGCACATGCAAACATCCATAACATGATCCCACAATATTACAAGGGACCATAGTAAATAGGACCAAATGTTGTTACATGGCAAAAATAAGGAAATGTACGTATAATATAGGTTTTCGTTTTTGTGTGTACCGTACCCTATTAGTTACTCAAAGGTCTCCCGTAATAATAATACCCCAAGTAGTGTTCCCAAAACAACGTACCGGCCGGCATGCGTGCGGTTCTAAAGGGGTGATGGAACCCTCTTGGAGGCTTTTAGTCAGAGGGGGGAAATATGACCTAGAAAAAAAAAGAAGAGTGACATTATACGTGGCGACGGCCACTTTTTAGCGTGATTTGGGGGATACTATGATACAGGCTAAGATAGGTATCCGAGTTGTATACTGGTACAATGCAAGGGGGTCGCACGGCACGGGCGCAACATGATGCCACTACTATTGTAGTATAGGGTATAGGATACCCGTACTTAAATGGGCCCTTCACGTTGCTCGTAGACGGCTGGTAACACTATAATGGCACAGCAGTTACCATCCTTTTGGTCGCCATCAAAAGGGGGGGGTCCCTCCCGAAGGTCCTCCCGAAGGGGTTAGATACAACGTGTACACAACCAAACCACTCTGGCCGGGAAAATGTAAGCTCGCCTTTTTGGTTTTTACACCAAGAGTCCAAAAACGGGGATTATATTTCCCGGTCATAATACGAGTAGTTCATGCTAATTTGCCGGGGGACCATAGTAAAACGGACCAAACATTCTCAGTAAAAATAGGGAGATTACGGGGGACCGAGTAAATACGACCAAATGTTGTCACTAAAAATAGGTAGAGATACGTTCACAGGCTTTGGTGTGTACCGTACATATAATAGGTTGCATATTTACTATGTGGTCCCCCGAAATAACTGTATAATATCACTATTAATAGCCGTTAATCTAATCACCGTTCGATAGCGACATCAGACTCCAATACTGTCTTACGTACAATATTCCCGGACATGGGAGTGGTCATCATGTACCAGGCAGAATACGAGCATACATGCCCTCTTACATCATATATACCGGCAAAGATGTCAGTAAGAGACATGTCAAGAAAGGCAAATAAATAGGTGCGCGCTGTCAAGGGTGTACGGCCGAGTGTTTCACCCTAAGCCCTCGTAGTTTCGGTGTCAGTCAAGGCATGCCAGTCAAGGCAAAGCTGCTCTCTTGTCAAAGGGGGTCGCAAAAGTGCTGTCTCCTGACGTATTGTGCTTACCGGCACCGCAGTTTTCCATGAACACCTCCAGCAGAAGCTCCGGATCCCGCCTGCACAGCCTCGTCTTGCTCGCCGTGTCCAGCACCCTCTCCGCGTCGGCCATGGTGACCACCATGCTGCTCCCATCATGCCCGAACCTGAACAGAAACACCACCGCCTGCGCACAAAGCAAAGCGACACAACGCAACACACACAACACACAAAAAAACGACAAATAAGAGGTCCATCCAACATGAAAGTTTCAGATGTGTTCATGTTCGTGGTCGTGTTCGTGATGAAAAAAGCATGCAACGCGCGTATATACCGTAGCGGGGTCGGGGGAGAAGGGCTTGCTACGATGTGACCCTGGATCTGAGATACGACTATTAATAGCGAGGGGGCAGGAGAAAGGAGAGAAGAAGGGCGAAGACAATAGATGGGATGGAGAAAAAAAAACAAAATACGAACATACCAGGTATCATATCACGGGTACTTCATATCTCCATACTGGTATACCGGGTTATAGCAGTATCAGTAGCGCCAAAAAAACGAAAAAAGGGAGAATGCTCACGAAACTGTTTTCAATACAAGTACTATTAATAGTACGTACTGCTTGTAGCACATGAAACTTCATGTTTATAGGTGCTGTCCGCTATAATACCTCCTGCGAGGCATTGACCTCCAGCACCGCCAACAATACCGACCACACCACTCTCTCGTACGAAGAAGAAGCGCGCGTGTGCTGTCGGGGGGGGGGAGGCCCCCAAGAAGGCACTGTACGAGAGCATCGAAACGACCATCCGTAATAAACGGCGGCTCCTCTTCGCGGGGGCCGTAGCGAGGCAAAGGAGGGGCGACTACCGGTACCCAGATGTGAGGGCTGTTACCTACCGAGCTACAGGGGCAAAAGGGTCGATCGATTACCCAGCCCAGGGTAATCCATACAACCCCCCCCTCTGAAAACCCAACGTGCACCGTCCCGGCATTGTAGGGGTGCGAGGGTCTATGGTGATGGACATACGGCTACGGCCGTGCACGACATGAATACACCCCCTCCCCCCCCCCTGAACGGCGGGATCTTTGGGACGTACATATATAGCGGGTACTGTACCGTATACGGCCGTACGTTGACTTACCCGCTTCGTTTCGATGCCTGGGTACCTGGGCAACCAAGGAAACACGCTTGTAGCGACGCACGCGCAAGCGTTTCTATATACGAGTATGATATAAACGAAACGTTCGAAGTGAGTTTCGAACCCGTGTCCTGCCGACGACGCCAAATGTGCAGGTTGTTACCCACTGAGCTATGTATATAAAATATACATATAGCAGTGGGAAAGTATCGATCGATTACCCAGATCTGAGTCACGACTATCAATCTATCACTAGGAAGGAGAGGAAAGAAGGGCGAATATAATAAATGGGATGGGAAAAAAATAATAATAAAAAAAGGGTGATTATTTTAACATCCACAGCAGTAGTAGTGGGGGTGATGTTCACGACGTTGCCCGCGGGGAGGGCCCGAAACCGTGCGGACAAATCGAAGACATGGCAATAACGCCTATACAGCAGCAGTTGACGACCATATTAGAGTGTTTCAAGCCACCGAGGGGTCGGTCCACAGGAACCCTCCCCGTCGGTGTTTGGGATGTTAGACCGCTGTGTGGGCCATTCCAGCGAAGAAGGCGGGGGGCGGGGCAAGGCGTACCAAGGGGGCTTCGACGCAGCCGGACGGTTCATGGTCAGGTGACACGAGGATAAGGCGAAGATGACTATGAAGCGTCAGGCATCCGTTGTGGGTGGGGTCTGAGGGAGAGGGCAACGGTCCTATATAGGGAAACCGAAAGCAGGAAGGAGACGGCGAACAGGGTAGCAAGGTACCAGGCCGACTGTTAAAATCGTACGCTGCGTAGGTAGAACCTGTCTTCGTATGCTGTATACTTGTATATACCACAAACTGCTGCGGCTGCCTCGAATGTGCTTTTGTTGTGTCTTAGTTTTCCTTCCTTCCTTTCCTTTCGTTCTTATTCTTACGAAAAAATAAATCTTAAAACATGTTTTCGTCTTGATGGGTGGCGAGTGGCGAGAGCCTGTTCTTGGTGCTTCCTGTTTTCTGTTTCTGTTTCTTGTGTTTGGTTTGTTTTGTGAGTTTTGTATTGTCTGTCGCAACTGCTCGTCCGGGGGGGGGCACTAGGTTTGTTTATTTTTATTTTCTTTCGATTATTTCTTATTTCTCTCTTTCGTTTGTCTTTCTTGTTTCTCTCTTCTCATCTGGGCTGTTGGCAATGTGTATGTTGTATGTTGTGCCTGTCGTATCCAGTACGATGGCCACGGCATTGCATTGTCTACTCTCCTTACTGCATTACAATGAACTGCTGCTGTAGTATCTGATGTGTCGTACGTAGTTTTGTTGAACACAAGAGCTTGTATCTCCTGCAGGATGAAAAGCCGGCACGGACATTAGGTGTGCTGGATGGTACAGCAGTAGTATGTCAGCGGGTGCATATGTAGAAAGAACGACTAAGCGTCGTTCTTATCGAGCAACTTTGGAATTTTTGGGGAAAAGTTGCTCGGTAAGAACGACCCTAATTCATAGAGTAAAGCACACACGCACTATCATCACCAAAGTGGGTAAGGTACGAAGTGCTTGCGTGCGCGCGATGGCAACTACCGTACTACAGGCAGTATATATTATACGGGTATCAATATGATACTCTTACAGAGTGCTCTCTGTGGCCCGAAAATTCCAAAACAAAATGAAGTTTCGAAACTTCTCATAAACGAAAACGTCAAAATAAGGACACACGTTGAGGGTAGATTACAGATTACAGATTACCAACATACAGCAGTATCCGAAAAATAGGTTGGCACGCCCTGTGTACGAGACGAGAAGGATGAACGAACCCACACACACACCATAAGCCAATCAGACCGATCACCCAACGGTTAGCGTTAGTAATATATATATATGGTATATATTAATAGTCCCTCTGTCCCCTGCACAGTGTACCTCATCCAAAACATTTTCTCGGATAAGTGGGAAGCTCTTCGTACTGCCCCCACATTACCATCTGGGGGGGGTCACAAGTCACACGACCTACACTCAGTACGTTATATGCGGTCGCCCCGATGGTCTGTCGATAAGTGGTACCCTCGAATGCTACTAAGAGTTGGTTTCCGGGGTTCAAATCTCACGCGGGTCGGACTTTTGAGTTTATTTGCAAAAAAAAAAAAAACACGGAATCAACTGCTGAGAGCGCCTACGAGTAGTAGCATGGGTAGGCGCAATTCGATGCGAGTCGACGAGGGAAGAAAGGGCTGAATTCTTCTCACGATAAAAATGCAAGGCACGGACACTGGGTGCGCTGGATGTCGGCGGGCAGAAAGAACGGTGTCATGTGAAGAACACACACACGCTACTACTACTGCTGTAGGGGGTAGGAGGGTGTCAAAAATGCAGCGGCGAAAGGGGGGCTGTACCACACGCGTGCAGCATGGCGATCCTTACACTGCTGCTGCTACTGCTGCACGCTCCTCCATATTATACTATTAATACTGCACTATTAATAGTAGCTTGACAAGATCGAACTCGTTGCTATTTTTTTGTCGCTAAACGTGGATCCCAAAAGGTGTAACGCGCCCTTCTCCACGGCTCTAAGTCTTAACTCGGCACGGCACGCAGAACCCCAAATGTATATATTAATAAAAAATAGGGGTTTCCATACGTATAATGAGGCGTTCTTCTACCGGGGATAGGGGACATGAATCTAGACCAGCAGATGGATTTTCCTTGGCAGACAGCCTAGACAACACAGACAGCTTGACATTGACATGTCCCCTGGCATATTGGGCCTCATAACCTCTTCGGGTGCTAAAGAATAGCGACCTCCAAAAAAGTGACAACTTTACGTACGTATCATAGTGTCATCAACCGTCTACGAGCAGCAAGCAGCAGCATCAGAGCCCAGAAGTAGAGTTATAAGTTATAAGCATAAACATGTTGCTTGCTTGCGCATGACGGTGGGGTAGGACAGATCGTTCAGCACTGCGGTTATCTGCCTGGCAAATCCCTCCTGAACAGTCTGAGCGGCCGCTCCGAACCCCATCGCCGGTGTTGCCTCCAAAAATGAACAACCTTGCGATCAGTGCGTGCGTGCCGCACCATACGACTCCTTGCATGGTAACCCGGAAACCATTTGCATCATCTCCCCAACCGCGCAATGGCCGCCGCTTTCACAATCGTCACTTTGTACATATATTCGAGTATGTATCTTCAATCTTCCCCTTCCCCTCTTAAAAGTTCCGAGAGGGTTGAAATAGGGGGGTCCATTCCAGCGCTTTCATCACCATCAAGGGCGACGCGACCACCGGCATGCTATATATCATGGTGCTTCCAAAAAAAGAGAAACATCCAACCCTTTGTCATAAAAAAAAAAGAAGCTTTTACGAGTTGTATATATACGTACATTAGAGTGTTTGCGATAGAAGTAAAAAAAATATATACTTTCCTTCCGCTCAAAAAAGTGAATTCCCTTCCCCTCATGGTTTCGGTGTGTTTGCGATAGAAGTAAACAAAATCCTGCAGGCGACGCCTCCGAAAATAATAAGGGAAGTGGGGTGAGGCAATGCGGCAAACCAAACAAACAACGAAAACAAAAAGTAGCGTACGAGAGGAACGGCAGCCCAGCAACGGTGGCGGCGGCAGGGGTATGACCGCAGTGCCGCAGCTGCAATCCCACGACCGCAAGCAGCAGCACCGGTGGCTGCAGCTATGTGGCGGCAGCCCCAGCAGCAGCGGCAGCCCCAGCAGCAGCGGCAGCAGCAGCAGCAGCAGCAGCAGCAGCAGCAGCAGCAACAACAGCAGAGGAGCAGCAGAGCAGGAGAAGCAACAGCTTCCGTTTTTGCTTTTCTCGATTTTGCGTCCAACTCTTCTTGTCGTCGTGCGCTGCTCCTGCTGCTGCCCACGACCTACGCGCGACACCGCGCCGGCACGCTCCGCTCCAAGCCCGCCCGGGGCCCGACATATATAGACCGTGGCGGCGCGCCGCCGCTGCTGCTAGTGCTGCTATTAATAGTGCTGCTACCGCAGTGTGGTGAAGAAATTGAAATGATACACGGCGATCTGTCATCCTGTCGCGCTCTACAAGCAAGGCGGTAAGACTACGTCTCCGTACGAGCACGACTCGTACGAGTAACTCGTACTCGTACGAGTAGTTCTTCTGAACAGCGCATCCTCCACGACACCAAGCCGGCGAGAGCGTACCGTAGCGGGCCGCCAGCAGTCCGCCGGCGCCCCGTCAGCAAAATCCAGCACCGCTTGTCCGTATCATACTGTAGCACACCTCTCGAGCCTCTGTGCTCCCACCGGTTATTGTGTTGTGTAGAGCAAGCAGCAAGGTTGGGGCCTATGGGAGACATGTCCCATAATTTGTGCCGTTCTGCGTCGGTAGAATGCTCGGTGTGTGTAGGCCAATGAAACTGAGAGCCAAAAGTTACCGTAACTTTTGATCAAAAACGTACTTCTCTAAAGTACTTTTTTGCCGTTTTTTAAAAAATTTACCGCAAATCCTTCCTTCGGGAGAATTTTTAGAGAAGTAAAAGTAAGAAAAAAAAAAAACGCAAACACTCTATTCCTTGTAAGTTACGAGTACACGAGCACAGCATCGGTAACTTCCGTCCAAGTCAAAGCTGACGTATCTATGTATATGATATAAACATACCAACACAACAGCAGTTCCTTCCAAAGTTGTTCGGAGCTTGTCTAATAAACACGGAAAACATTACGAGTATAGCGACGCCTTAACCAATTACCCCTTAACCTATTCAGAACTGAAAAACATGCCCCACACTTATTCCAAGTAGTTTGTCCCCAAATTCGTGGGACCAGTTATTAACCCCTTAAGAACCGGTCCCACGTTTTTGGGCGAAAACTACTTGGGATTAGTGTGGGATATTCTTGTTCAGTTCTGAGAACAACAAAAACAACAGAGTACATATCCTATGTACAGCAGTAGTTATACACCAGGTACCGGCCAGCGAGCAAGAAACGCCCCAGCAAGAAAGTGAGGCCCAGCTTCTTGGAGGGGCGAAAAAAAAAACGCCTACGTACGACTCCATTTGGACTTTGTACAGCAATCGTTTCGGAACCCACCGGCCGTTAGCGGCCACAAAAACACAAAAAAAAAAAAAAAAAAAAGGAGAAAAGTGCGGTTGTATCAGCCGTCTGAATCAAAATATTTAGTGTGAGCGCACAGAAGTTTTGTAGCACCATCACAATATGCTGAGCGCGTGCCCTCGATTCCTTGCATTACAGCAGTTCGGTTGTGATACATGTTGTAGTACATACATGTACGACAACAAATGTATAGATCCCCTACATAACCCCGCGGTGCTACTCGTACGCACGTACTCGTACCTACGATACATTTTTTTATAGCGAAGGCTTTGTGGTGATGAGGTAAACTGCAATCGTCATTATTTTAATTTTTCCTCCCCGCCTGAAGTCAAGTCTGCTTCCAGGTGAATCCCCAACGCGTACCGTCGCGTAGGTAGTAGGTGCAGCTCCAAAGGATGTACGTACGCACTATCAATACTACTTGCATATGGGTCGAAGTCACCTTTCAAGTGATTTGTACATCTGTACCGGGCAAAGTGGTTGCCCATGCGAAGCATGTAACGACCGCTGTATCGGTACCCACGCTGTTTTATTTTAGGGGACAAGCTATTCATACCTGAGAATTAGACACAGACAATTCCGCCAGTAGCCGTATATAGTACACAAAGGGGTCAAAAGCTGAAAAGGCTTTTCTCCCTCCATTCCGACGTTTTTTTTAAACGTACACGAAGTTATACACTTACTACTACCACTCTGTCCCTAAGTATAGGGACCGTTCGTACATAAATATTCAATCCGAACGGTTCTTAAATTTCGGGACATAGTTGTAGTAGTAGTATTAATAGTCGTGCAGTACTGCTGTAGTAGTGATACAGCAGTACTCGTAGTACACATACGTACCTGAAAGTACAGTAGTAGAAGCAACAGCTACAATAGTAGCAGTACGTCGAACGAATAAATATTAATACGATCGTACGAGCTGTTTTTTTTTGTTAGGTTCCCTTCGGCTCCGTCCTCCGAACGGGCCTCAACGGCACAAACGGTTAGTCTACAGATCTATATACAGCAGTACCATAAACAATGATCGGCAGAGGTCAGATACGTCAGCAACATCAGTACGTCAGCACCTCTGCATCTTCATTCGCACGTTGACCCTTGAACCAATGAACCAATGGTCGTGCGAATAGGTCCTCCGTTGGGTTGGGTTGGGTTGAGTTGGGTTTGGTTTGGTTTGATTTGGTTTGGTTTCGCTTGCTGGCTTGGGGTTAGTACACTTGATTTGGTTTGGGTTGGTCTGTTTATTAGATGCACACTCTATACTTGCACATTCGTACGAGAACGGGAACCGTCGGGTACTAGATAGTAGATAGTAGTAGGCAGGGATGTCGGTTTCCTCGACGAAAAAAGCGGGCGAAACGTCCAAAGCCAGTGTGCCCTTACCGCTGTACTGCAGTACGCAAACAGTACACTCGCGAAAATAAAGAAATTTCGAATGTAAACATACGTACGATATCCATCGGCCTCTGAGAGAGCTCCATTTTCCTTGACTAGTCGTAGAATCACGAGCTCGGAAAAAAAGCTCCGTTCTGTCGTGTCTTTGGGATCATTCCGTTTAGATACGATTGGATTTGTGGCCCCGTATACCATTGTCCTTAACATACACCAGCAGGATTTACGAGCTCGGAAAACCCTCCTTTCTGCCGTTGTTGTCCTGCTCATATCGATGGAATTATTTCATTTCTAGATATTGCACTATACGGTACAACGAGACGCCGAATGCTTCCGCTTAGTGGGCCATGCGGGCATCCACCTATAGAGGGTAACACGCGCCTTCCTCCACTGGTCTGTGAAATCTTGAGGGGCAGGGTCCGCATCAGGCGGGCTCTATTTCGCTTCCTAGATCATTCCAAAATTACGCCGCATATGAAACCGTCATAAAAATGAGAACCGAACAGACTGATATACAAGTACGTGACACGTGACCATCAGTCAGCGCATCAGAGCTACGATGGTATAGGCACATTGGCATATAGGCACGACTGAGTAGCATATCGACCTCGCATCCCACTCCTGTACTGCTGTTGTAACATATGCACCCAAATACGCAGCTCCGTGGCGCTTTCAGCCTGTTGATACTTGAAGCTCTGCGTAGAGTGTAGGGAACTTTTGTCATTCCTTTGCTCAACCTGACTCAACCTTGGCAAGTTTCTGAAAACACCTCTTGGCTGTACTATTACTGCTGTCGCATTTTAAGGCGTCGATTTGGCTACATCCTCGCCCAATACAGGCATGCGCGGAGCCGCAGGCGGGCGCCAGCCCGCCGCGGCGAAGCGCGCTTGTACCAGCTGCAATCCGTCGACGCATACACGGCTTCCAGTACTGCACTAACTAGTGTACAGAAACCGAAATTTGACTATAATTCCAAGTGTTTTGTCCCCACAACGGTACGTAGTGCAGAGTCCTTAAGGTGCCTGAAGGTCCAAGGGGGTTAACACAACAACAAAAAACCTCCACAGATTATTCCGGTACTACGAGTACCAAATCGGCATGCATCCCGTCCGTCAGTGCTCGCTGATATATACCAGGTATTACATTCGGGAGTTCGGGTTTCTATATAGGGTAGGGTTAAGATGTACCAGGTATAGGGTAAGTAGGGCTGGGCTTGGGACGTGCTATTCGTGTTACTTTGCGTCGACATGGCCGATACGTTAGCCCGGCCTTCTATACGTAGCCCTGCGTGGGCAGAATTCGACCCTCTAGCCCTCGACACGTTCTCCGCTAATGAGTGTATGAAGAAATCGCGCGGAGCCAGCCCCCCCCCCCCCGGCCGGGGGGGGGGCATAGTGTTTTTTGGCTCGCTTCTCTCCCAAGCGACTTTTTAGTCGAATAAAAGTCAGTTATTACCAGTTGGCTCGCTTCGCCACGCCACCCAACAAATATAAATATTAATACCCTGGTACCACTCACTTCCCGAAACATGATACGAATTAATAATCGATTATCATCAAAATATTAATAAATATAAAAACGGTGCTTGTATTAAAGTAACCGTGAAGTCCAGCCAAATCACAGCCCTGCCAATTACAGGAGGTAGGTACGTATCATACTTCGTATACAGCGCGAGCAACATCTCGGGCAGAAGAATCGATCGACGGCGGTACGTGAACAAAAAAAACAACAACAAGGCAACAAACCCATCATACCGAGTGGAATCAGGCCACGGAGAAGGCAATCAACCCGCTGAGGGCAATAAACCCACCGAAGATCTGAGGGGCAATCAGCAACCGCCCGGAGCCACTACCTGATCACCCCCCCCCCCCCCCCTCGCCCTCCCACAAAGTAAAATAATCGACCCCTCAGCGGTAACCAATAACCAACCCGCCGATTATGTCGAAGATAGCAAACGCTTTTGATAAGGCGGCAAACAAGGAAGTCAAGCCAACCCAAGCCCGTCAGTACACCGCCGTGCCCACGTTGTATATACATGTGATAACAGCCACGGTAAAGGCTACGAACATATAATATGTACGTACGTGAAGAGGATACGATTTCGATATTTGATGTTATATACATCAAGCTTTCGTTCAGTATCTGTTAACAAAAAACAAAAAAAACGGGGATGCCAGAGGGGATGGAGGGTGAAAAACGGGGACGGAGGGCACAACAAAACACGTTCGATACCATATATCGAAAGTTCGACATATCGAAACCTTAACTTTCGATACGACATCCAAACATTATAAATGGTATATACGATATATACGTAAGCCAGCGGGACAAGCGGAAAGGAGGAAGGGTTCACTCGACCAACCGTCGGTCAACCAATCAACCAATGGCATCAACCACCAATCACACAATCCATTCAACCAATCACCGCCCAGATCCTAGATGCCTACGGCAGCAGCAGGCGGTGGTGGTGTGGTGGTGGTGGTGGGGCGGCGCTGTCGTTGCGCTGTCGTAAAACAAGCCGAGTATCGACCGATCGGGAGAACTCACAGCTGACGTGTTTTTTTTTAATTATTTTTGGTTCAGCAGTAGTGGTGTACGAGTACCCATTTTAAGACCACCCCATGACAAGCCCAAAAATGAGGCCTTATCTCTACTACGTATATATGGTCTTATCTTTTACTGCCGACTATACTAACATACTATTTAACTCCTACCGGTAGTCGTTTTTTTTCCTCGTGACAAGCCGATTTACCTGGTCTTATCTCTGCTATGGCCTTAAACCTGATGGTCTTAAACCGGATGGGCTTAAAATGGGAACTGTTGTACACCACTGTAAAAAAATAGAAAACAGCACGCACAGCCTGCCGACTCGTTAATAAAAACTACCAGGTACGAGGTATATATTTTAATTTTTCAATATAGATCAGGTGCTTGATATCAGGGCCGGGAATAGGAGGTATATAGGCGCACATACAACATATTTGTTCAGAATTAGGCGTAGCGTACAACGAGGTGGAGGACTTGGTGCGGCTTGCCGTGCCGCACCACGGTTTTTGAAGCGCCGCACATCTTCGCCAATGGTGCGGCCTAAATTTCGCCCAAATAATTAGGCTAGTTTTTTCGCCGCAGGCGTTTTTATTGTTTTATCAAGGCCTTTGGGGCGATTTTCGCCATATATAACGATTTTTTACGGGGGGGGGGGTCTTCGCCGCATTTGAAAAAAAAAATAGCGTGTTTTTCGACGCACCCAGCGACTTTTACGTTATCTTCTTTTCCAGACACGTTTCGTCATGCTGCTCGACACAACCCCGGCGATAATGTTAACCTTACGGCAGAAAGTGCTTTTCTTCCAATTTGTGGAATTTGCTGCAAAAACGAGTTGCCGTCTTTCTCTTCTGCCTGGGAGGACGAAGCAGGCCTCAACTAAAAAAACTCGAAAAGGGAGAGAAAACACGCGTAACATGAGTAAACGCCTACTACTAGCATCCTCGGTCATTACGCCGGGGATACTGCCGTGTGCCCATTGCAGGCACCTGTGTGTGGTCATTACATGGTTATACATGCTTGCTCGTCGTAATGTTGTCCTTTTTTTCTTTCGCAAATTGCACATATGATACAACATTCCAAGCCAGTCGGACCCACGCCTACAAGAGGATGAAAAGAGCGGGTAAGAACCACATTTTGAATTTATTGGCACATACCAGGTACATATTATATCCTGCGCGCACCACGAGTCTGGCCCTGCTTTTCAAAATATGCCCGCCTGGTCCGCCTCTCGTATCCGTATATCTGTTCGTCTGTCTGCCTTTACGAAGGAAGCGCTATTGGTCTATATATATACTCTGTGGTTTTTACTGCAAATAAATACCTTGGTGCCCGTTAAAAAAAAGGAAACTTCCCGGCACCACGTCGGCTTAGCTCCCCCCCCCCCCCAACCTCAACCATAACCCTATATAACCCTAAACCCCAACCCCATGGCCAAGCGCCGCCTTGGGGGGCTTGAGCTTGGCAGGGACGGTCGGTCGCGCCCGCGGCTCCGCCGCGTTGTTTCGGTCGTGGTATTTCCAAAAACAAACCGGCCGGCCGACAGGCCAGTCTCGACCAATCAGACAGAGTGGTGCTGTTGCACGCGTGTTTTTGTGCAAGCTGGTGTTGCAATGAAAGTAGGGCCTCTCTAAGATAACACATCCTCCCGGATGAATTCCCGAGCCGAGCATCTCTTAAAACCAGGGGGGGGGGGGGGGGGGACACAACGAATAAGGGGTATATATATACGAGTAGATAGATATCGTCGAGATATTTTCATGTAGATAGGTGGATCGCTCGGCAAATTGCACTCTTCCCGCTGTCGATAAAATCAGCTTGGAAATTCGACCGAGGGTTTGTGTTATCTTGAACGTTATTCGTACATACATACTTTGAAGTACATAGTCTTGCAAAAGCGGTACGGTACGTTTCTTTACAAATATCCTGGAGGGCGCCGCAACAACAGCAGCATGATAGAGTCTATATACATGCACTCGTGTTCATACTATACACAGCAGAATATCGCCTCCGACCTGATAGAATACCTGGTACATACTTATGATCATGATTGCCATTTTACCGGTAGGTTGGCCAGGTCCAGCATCATGCACAGCAGCAGAGTAGTACCGGCACCCCGGCACATCAACCACCAGCAGCACATTTAGAGGCCGAATTCGCAACTATAAAATACGTGCGAATATCACATTATACGATATATACGTGGGTTGTATTGTAATAAAAGGCCTCGTGAAGCGTGAAGGCGCACGTCAATACGAAGGGACTGCCTTTTGGCGAAGACGCAACGGCGGCGAAAGAAGAAGAACGAAAAAGAGAAATGAAAAAATGATGATTGCGAATACAGCCTCACAGCTTTTATATTTACAAAAATTAAAAACATACTGGTACCAGGTACGTATGATATAAATACAGACGTACGCGTACAGCTGTGATATCGAGGATTTTGTCGAAACTCATCTTTGCAAGCTGTGTGTGATACTTCGATCGCGCGTACTACGTACGACGGGTTTCATATGTCCTCATGCAGGATGTATCATACACCCTGTGTATGTGAGGAGAACAAAACCTGAAGCTGCTGAATACAGCAGCAGCAGCATCGGACACACTTTACGGAGTACCGGTAACACTCAAGATAGCACGCCCCATCCGATGAATGTGCTATTTCTCAAGCTGATTCTATTTCTCGACAAGGGGGAAAGTGTAAATAAATGCGAATAATGCCGAGCGGTGCGTCTATGGACAGATGATCTCGACGAGATCTCTCCGAATCCGCCACATTTTCGTCCGGTGCTCCCGCACGATTTTGGAGAAAAAACGACTCCCGTGGGGGGGGTGTTGTCTTGATTTACAGACAGCAGCATACACGTGTGATACGGCGGCATAACCACGAGTAGCGTAGCAATCCCCGGCGCTATATACATGTACCGCGGACAGCGGATGACGTACCCTTCAGCACAGAACTGGAACCACAGAGTAC
This sequence comes from Saccharina japonica, assembly GCA_008828725.1. Classification (NCBI taxonomy): domain Eukaryota; class Phaeophyceae; order Laminariales; family Laminariaceae; genus Saccharina; species Saccharina japonica. Next base: position 64,573 of record MEHQ01002237.1, read on the forward strand.
ATTGCAAGGAGTTTGCACAACATGCACAACATGCGCAAAGCGCACAGCGCACAGCGCACAGCGCACACAGCGCACAGCGCACAGCGCACAGCGCACAGCGCACAGCAGATAGATGTTACTCGCACTGCACGTCACGTCGCACACGGCAGAAAGAAGAAGCGACGAAAGCAAACGACGGAAAAATCCAGGGAAGGCCACACAAAAAAAGCAACCCCCAAGCAGCCGGGGTTTCTGTTATTAAATAGGGTCCGAACTGAGTTGGAGGGAGTTGTACGACAAGCGTGAGGCCAGATCCTGCTGCAAGTACTGCTGCTGCGCTGCCGCGCGCTCACAATAAACGGCTGATATGACCGAACTCGTCCTTGGTTTCGTTTTGGTCGCAATGTCTCTGTCCAACAACAATGAATTCGTACGTAACCAGTCAGCTAGACCGCGCTTCTTAATTTGCGGGTCACCGTATGATACCTGCTGGGTCCCAAATTTCAGATGACTTTGCCGCTCGAGTTTGCAGCTCGAGAGAAGAGTACGTACGGCACATCATACCCGGTACTTTTACGAGTTACATTGCTGTAAAGACAGACGACAGGTGCCGCATGACTGTCGCTGTTGTTTCACTTCCACCAGCAAGGCTAATGATAGATTTAACACCGCCAATTACGATATCTGGACAGGAACATAATCCCCGTTTTAATAGTAATATCAGAGTCCAAACGCACATTATATTATCGGCCAAAGTGGCGCCTTAACAGGACGTCGCATCGTGTTGACCACAGGCTATATACTTCGCACATATTTAAGGCGATGAGCTAAATGTAACAACAACATCGTTCCATCAAACTATTTTGCACAACAACAGAATGTCGTAGTTTGTTACAACGGCACTTGTACTGGCATGTATGATAGGATGCGTGTATCTGATCTGTTAACGTAACATACGGAAGTACCGTACCGACCGTCAGTACGCTGGAAGTCTTTTGATTGCGAAGTCTTTTAGATGCTAACATTATACCACGGGTAGTAGAAATACGAGACACAGCAGCAGGGCAGTGCAGCAGTACCCCATACACCCAAGCAATCGCGTAACCGGGCTGAGGGCGGATAATATGCGCCGCGGGTTCGAGCTGGTCCAGCCTGGAGTGAAACGCGCCACCCAAATGCACTTTCGGGGTTCAGTTTTGCGAAATTTGACCTGATTTTTTATTGGGGATACTTCATCGTACAACACATGCATTCAAGCGAGGACCTCGAACGAAAAAACACTTGATGGGAAGTTAAGGCGGTTTCGATGAACATCCAGCCACGATTTTGCCCGAAATATACGCGACAAAATGTAATATACCAGGTAGTTGTTCGAAGGTTCCCGCTGAAATGCGTCAGAAAACGCGCTTCGAATCTCGTACCAAGTTTTCACTTTTAGATCGAAAAACAAAAAAATCAGGGATCCCGAAACCAGAATGTTGTGCCTCGCATCGTAATAACTCGACTTTGTACTGAGGATCTTGTGCGCGCGGCATCTCTCGATAGAAACGAATTAGGCGATGGCGAAGATATCGATCGATTCGCCATGCTGCAAGCAGTGTTCACGCCGAGTTTCAGCGGCGTCCGCGCTACGGTGATTTTGGATTTTTGTATCGAAAATCTCGGCAGGTGGCGGGATTATGTCGGCATGCAATATCTCGACGAAAAACATGTCGGATTCGAAAGATTTGGATGCCTGCACGTGCGCCGCAGGCTCAGCAACACAGCTGCCAAAAATTTGGAGGTAAACTATTTGCAAACGGTTGCGGAAACACCGATTAAGTGGATGTTACTCTCTACGCTGGATCAGATGTCTGTAACAGAGCGCTTTATGCAGGCTTAGCTATGTAGGCTGTAGGTGATGTTTCAACCGATAGGCCCATCGCCGTGTGTCGCAGGTACGAGTATAAGCTGGAGGAGCGGAATACGATACACATACCAAGCGTACTCGTTAACATGTCGATACCGGCACGTTACTATAAAGACGTACGAGTGAAGAGAGTCAAGTCATAAAACGATAAACGATGCCGTCGTGAGCCTGGTCAAAACGTACAGCACAAGTTTAGCATACAGCAGGCAGCAGGCAGCGCGATGGTCTGTTAACTAATACCTGTTGGCGGCCGTGGCACTAGAGATGACAACACGCCTAAACTGACCTACAAAACGTCAACTTAGGTCGAAAATAAATGACGTCTATTAATACACACGGCATCAGCCACAACACGAAATTAGTCCGAGCTGCTGAGGTAGAGGGTGCAACCGAAGTACTACTGTTTATACAGCGCAAGGAGATCACCGACACGCGCACAAAATTATACCAGGTACTATGTACCTGGTGCGAGTACGTAAAATCTGACAGGTTTTCAGTTGTGAGTCGGCACGAACTAAGTCGCCGACTAGTTATTTGTTGGACCAACAAAATAGTCAGTCGCTTCTTGGAGGTAACAACTACCAACTACCCACTTTAGTGGGTTTCTTCTCTTGTAGGAAGGCTTTCTATAATAGTATTAGTGCGGGATACAATCTTTTTTTACTAAATATGAAGCCATCAACGCGTAAAATTTAAAATTCGCCTCCGGCGGCACCTCCAGCTGGGTCCTCCGGAAGCGCCTTCGGCAGGCCCTTTGGGGTGCCTTTGAAGAGAGCCCCTCGGCCGGGAGGGGGGTAATTTTGATCGCTTCCCTCGCCTGACGTTTGTCGGGAAGTCGGCCCGCAAAATTCGCCGCCGGCGGTACCTCCAGCAGGGTCCTCTGGGAGCGCATCCGGCAGAGGCCCTTTGGGGTGCCTTTGGAGGGAGCCCCTCGGCCGGGAGGGGGGTAATTTTGCTCGCTTCCCTCGCCTGACATTTGTCGGGAAGTCGGCCGGCAAAATTCGCCTCGGGCGGCACCTCCAGCGGGGTCCTCCGGGAGCGCATCCGGCAGGCCCTTTGGGGTGCCATTTGGAGGGAGCGCCTCGGCCGGGGGGGGGTTAATTTTGCTCGCTTCCCTTGACTGACGTTAGTCAGCAAGTCGGCCGGCGTCAGCCGGCGAAACCAGCCGACTTGCCCACCAAAGCCAGCAAATAACAGTTGCAGAAGTCTTCCCGACCCACAGCCGTAAGATAGTCAGTCGTACTGCTATGAATATGTACTCGTACGCGCTCCCTCTTGAAATAGACGGTTGAGTACGAGTTTATAGAGAGTAGGGGTTAGACTCGTAGACTGCACCTGTCATACCTTTACATTTTTACGTTTTTGGTCGCTATATCTGGTATTAATATACAACAAGAATAAAAGTATAAATATGTACGTAAAATATGAATATTAATAGCATAATATTATACCAGGTACGAGTATTATGTACATATATACTCGTACCAGGTATGTACCAGGTATACACCTGGTAAGAGATACCACTATGTCCCTAAATATAAGAACATTTTGTAAATTACTATTGAATCAAAACGATGTTTATACTTCGGGACAGAGTGGTAAACGATGATTAGTGAAAGGAGGTTATTATATTAATAGAAGAGTTGATTAATACTATCAATGGTAGTCATGATACTAAGTACCTCTGATGTAGCTGTTGTTTCAAAGTTTCCAAGCCCCACAAAGTCGTGGCGTTGTGGCCCACAAGCAGAGGTCCATACATATAAAACCGGGAGCTAGCTCCCTCTACGTGGCAAGAACTCGAGCACCCACGGATATCTATCGGCAAATACGTGTCGCCGCTACTGCTGCTGCTGCTGCTGTTGGAGGCTGGAGTATATACTGCCGTAAACTTGTGTTCATTGACTCATTGACACCTGTGCTGCTGCTACTGCTGCCACTGCTGTTGTTTCATGTTTCCTTTCAATACTGATAATATTAGAATAGAACAATGAGCTACTCGTACCCTGCTGTGCTGTTGTTGTCATATTATATCATACGTCTTACTGTTGTCATATCATACGTCCTACTGCTGTTGTCATAGAACAGACGTAGCGCACATGCCGAGGTACTGAACATACTGCTGCTGCACTGCTGCCGTTACAGCTGTGTACAACGCACATACAGCGTAGCTGATACCTCCAGCAGAGCAACCACTTACCAAAGATACCTACGAGTATTCATTGGCCAAATGCCCACGTTTCGGGAGGTTTCATTGGTCAACACAAACCCATACCAATTACCAGTATGTAGCATTTGCACCCTGTTCCCGCTTGGCACCCTGATCTCACCCCTCTACCTATTTCCACTTGAACCGTAGGTAGCCCCTCCAAACTGACCCTGGGTACGAGGACGAATAGCCATCGGCACGGCCTACCAAGCACCCTGATCCCAGCCGAAGAAAACCGAGGGTCGGCGACAGCCCAGCACAGCCAGCAACAAACGGTTTCTTTCAGTTCCGTTGAATGCCGAAAAGAGCGTTGAGTTTGCACAGGGGTGCGATCGGTTTTTGTTTCCCGAATGGAAAGGTTAAGGTTGCCAATACCGAACAACAACAGCAGTGTTTTCGGAAATATCTGGTCGAGAGAAAACCTTCCGAAACTATAGTGTTCGGCTTTATTTAGCACCCCTTACCGTTGTCGAGAAAACGAGCGCTGAGATGGTTCGGCTTTATTCAGCACCCTTAACGTTGTCGAGGAAACGAAAGCTGAGATGGCAACCCTGTGCGATCTCAACGCCTCTTTTTTACGGAAGTGAGAGGTGAACCGCCCCTCCAGTACAAACACCGACACTCCGTACCATAGGTATATAAGAGCTGTCATACGTAAACTATTAATGATTAATACCTGTCGTAGGTACGTAGTATTTGGCTCTTGATGCTGTCGGTGAAGGATAAATAAAAAAGGTACATGGAGGATGAGCTGTAAAAACAGAAAGGGCACAGAAAAAAGTGCCTTTTCTTCTCGTGCTTGGTCCTTGCCGACCGCAGCGTTTGTTTGTTTGGGAGGAAGGGAGGGAGGGAGGGAGGGAAGGCTGCCGTGTCACGTGACAAGTGTCGAGTGTCTCGCTCCCCGCGCGCGGAACTGAACGCCGGACGCGGGACGGACCACTAAACCGCCACCTGCTACCAATGATACCGCTGTCAATACCATACTGCTACTACCGCTGTGGTACCATATACCAACTTCAGTATAGAACAGCGGTAGTGCAAGTACAAGCAGCAGTTACTGCCGTACGTCGTGTCGAACATCGCACACGAAACTGGGCGTGGGCGAAGTGTGTCGTGCCCCTCTGTTAATCTGCTGTTGCTGCTGCTGTTGTTGTTGGTGTTATTGGTGTTGCTGTTGGTGGCGGTGTTGTTGTTGTTGTTGTTGTTGTTGTTGTTGTTGTTGTTGTTGTTGTTGTTGTTGTCGTTGTTGTTGTTGTTGTTGTTGTTGTTGTTGTTGTTGTTGCTGTTGCTGTTGTCGTTGTTGCTGCCGTTGTTGATGCTATTGTTGCTCTGCCACTCTACTACTGTTGCTGCTGCTGTTATTGTTGATGCTATTCTTGTGGCTACATGGTAGCGGTGCTGTTGCTGTTGGTGTTGTCGTTGTTGCTGCTGTTGTTGATGCTATTGTTGTTGGTGGTGGCGGTGTTGTTGTTGCTGCTGCTGCTATCGTTGCTGTTTTGACAACTGCACATATAATAAACGTTATCTTCTTGGCACATCTGCAAGCTCTTCTCCGGCGGCCGGCGGCGTCTCGAGCGCTTCCGGCTGCGGGGCACGCAGGGAGCCCGCCGGCGCATGTTTGGGCCCCGGCCGAGCTCCGTGGCACGTGCTCTGGGCGTCCAAAGCCACGCGAGCTAGCTCGTTTTCAAGGGGTTGCGTTCCGCCTCGCCGAGTCATGCGGAGCGATGGAAACCCACATTTTCAGCTTCTAACTCTGCTGCGTCTGCTGTATGCTGTAGATACCCGTGGGTATATCACACCGCCCTTCGAGATATTTATTTTGTGTGGCGGCCACGGAGCCACTGCTGTACAACGGCAGCCGCGCTTCAAGCCATTTCCTTTGTGACAGCCACCGGCTGTGCTTGCATGTGTGTGCGATGTTTCTTGCCATCCTACATCCTAATGCAGGAACGAGAGCGGTGGAATTGCCTTCGCTTTGGGGATGCCGCAGATGCCGACCAGGACGATGGAAACCCACAATCCCTCTGAATTAAAAAAAACAACCGCGCAGCCACATCAGTACACACAGCAGTACAACATCAACAGCGGCGCTTCAAGCTCTTTGAGTTGCGACAGCCGCGGGCGGTACCTTCGTGTGTGTTTGTTCAGCGCTCAGCTGGAGATACCATCGTGACCACGTGCTCACGTCCAATCGCGCCTTCATGCGTTAATCAAACAAGCAAACACGCATCCCCGAACCCCGTCCTTTGCACACCTCGGATATAGATAATATAGATCATCCCCACTTGATGATCTAGATTTTTCAGGGCAACTAGACCTCTGATTTGTATGATCTAGCTCATGTTGTCCGGCGGGAGCTGTATAACCTGCACGATCGACACTGTAGTAGCGCATGTTTCCCCTGGGTGGATCTGTACTATGCAGATCCTGCACAACCTGTCACAACAGCAGGTGATAAACTAAATGATCTACATCACGATATGTAGATAGATAGATCATGATCTGTCCTATCTGTCTATCATGATCTGTCCGAGGTGTGGAAAACAGGGCAGTACAGCAGTATATATACATCATACACTTCTTCAAGTCCGCTGTGTGCTACTTTTTTTTCAGATTATTTTCATTTTGTATTGCATCGTACTGCAATCTATATAACTGGTACCTGGTAAACTCAGAGCACAAAATCACTTGCGCTACCTGACGGAACGCCGGATGCTGCGACCCTAATATACTACGAGAGCTCGTGCAGTCATGTATGCAATGGACTAGCCAAGGGGGGGCTGATGCCCGCCTATTGTTTTCTGTGACCAAGTCTTCTGAACAAGGCGACCACTCGTTTTTCACTCGCCTTAATAGGCACCAATATAAAGCAAAGTGTACGAGAGACATATAAGTCGCATTGGTACCGCAGTATTTTAAGGCAGCGGGGAGTTTCAGACGAGTTTTATAGCCAAGAGGCGTGCTTCGTTTTTCGAAGAGTTGTGTTGATAATCGAGTCACGGGTTTCCAAACGAAGCAGTAGCCTTTACCAGAGCTCTTGACCCACAAATCGTACCAGATAAAGTACCAAATATATTACGGTTTTGGTAGTGGTCCGCGCGTTGTTTTTTCAAATTGTCCAAAACGCGCGGCGAAGCCGCGCACGGGTCTAGCCTTAGCCTGGACTAGGGTTGGGGTTAGGGTTAGGGTTAGGGATAGGATTAGGGCTGGGTTGGGTCGACGGGTTCTCGTGATTTGATAAAAAAAAACACCCAAAAACACGTAAAAACACCAACAAATCGTAATATATTTGGTACTTTATCTGGTACGATTTGTGGGTCAAGAGTGGTAAAGGCGCCTCAAACGAAGAGACACTTGCGCACGAAGTCTCGGCAACCCCGGAACATGGAGCAATTTCGTGCGTAGCCGTCAGACGCTGTCAGGAGGGAGGCAACAATGCATCGCGAGCCAAGTCGCATGTACTGGGTGTGAAGTTTGTTCTTGCCATATACGAGTACCAAGTATATGTGCTGCATACTTGACACCAGCCGATCGTTGGAATCGTACGCTGGCCTCTAGGAGCTGCAGGTCTCTCGAACTGTCGAATTCGCAGTGTCGCGGACGTTTGGCTGCTTGCTTGCTGCAGCTCTTTTCCCTCACAAAAGCAGCAAAAGCAGCAACGACACACCACACCACCAGCGATTCTACCGTGTCTACCCGCCGACGTATAGAGTGTGGTACTCCTCTCAAACACCACATCGAGGCTGGTGCTCGATTTCGCAGCTAGCTGTTGACCGCTGTTGTGGCTTGTCGGCCAAACACCCGCCGCTGCATGTGGTTGCCCAGATTTGCTTCGTGTTTGCACTTTGTCTTCCGTACGAGTTTGCTGTTTGGTTGATTATAATGTTTGCCACTCTTTGATCTCGAGTCACGCAGCTCCAATCCACTATTAATAGCGACACAAAATATGTTGATCTCCCGTGTACACGTCGCATGGAAGGCAACATTCTATAACTTGTGAAGTGGTTCGATGGCGGCAGGTTGTGGATGAAAACGTACCTATTCAAGCCAAAATAGACAATGTTTGACTCTATATCCAATCACAACCAAAGCACGGGAAAAGGGGCTGAATCAGCCTATTCTAGAACTTACGTACCATGAATACTGCAAAACAAAACAGGGGACGGGGAAATATAGGTCCGCCCCGCTGCCTTAAGCAGTGTCGCCTTATATCGGAACCACCGCTTGTACCGCCAAACCGTGTGAGTCTGAGTTCTATGTTCTGCATGAATAGTGTTCCGCGTACTTCGGGGGGACAACTTCGGTTGAAGCGAGGACAATTTGACCTTATACCAGCAGTATCTGACATGCTGGTGAAAAAAATAGTACCGCACACCCAAGAGGTCAAGTCCAGTGTTGGGGCGGGGCCCTCCGACAGCAGTAGTAGACAATATTACAGCTGTAAATGGAATACAAGAAACAGTGTCTGCTAGAAACGATCGATCTCAATCAGAAGGGGCGCAGCAAGCAACAATCTGCTAAGTACATGCCCTCATACCCATTGTGCTATAGCAGTACCGGTATACCCGGATACACCACACCAGGTACTTGTACCAGGAATCTGGAATATATATACCAGGCTATGGTATGATATCAGGGGCGGGATTTTATCAGGCTATCAGCTGTCAGACTGCGCAATATTGATATTTTGTGGTTGCAAGCAATGATGTCGGATTATACGAAACTACGTCCTTACGGCGAGCAGTTTAGGCGTTAAGTGATAGGACTGGGCCGGCGAAATTACCCGACGCCCCCACTCCCCCAAGACTGAAAACCGTCAAAATCTCCATGAAACCCCTGCATTTTTGGCTTTCGCTATGTTGCAGAACTGGTCGGCACGAAAAAATGTGCAGGGCGTGTGTGGTCAATTTCAACTTTGCACGTAGGTCCAGACCAACCGACCCCAGACCCCAGACCTACCTTAACCCTAACCCTAACTGTTTGGGGGGCTCGAGGTTGGCAGGGGCAGTCACGCGGCTCTGCCACATATTTTGGTGACGTTTTTCCAAAAAAACTTCCGGCGGTCGAAAGGCCAGCCTCGACTAACAAGACCCGCATCCTGCATATTTTTTCGTGCCGACCGGCGAGTCTGCGTTTTTGTTTCCAAGCCGCCACATCATTAGCATTTGAGCTTGCGTTTCGATCCTAGCGGGGACGTCTCTTGCACGTCCCCTGTTTTTGCCGTAAATACCCAAAAGCACGTTTTTTCTGATGTTGCCGAAATACGTGTAAGAATAAGCTCTTCCCACCGTAATCCGACAACATTGGTTGCAAGGACAAGAGCCGAAAGAGCCGGACGAAACGAGTCCTACAGAAGACAGAAGCAGCGCAAGTCGTGATATGGACCAGGTACCAGGTACGTAGGCATTTTCTAGTGTATGATTGAAATCAGATAGGTATCATATGGTACATAGCATATACCTGGTAGATAGAAGGTACCTGCTGACGTCAACACGTCAACACAGAGTCAACAAACGGGCGGCCAAAGATCCTCCGAACGTAAAAAAAAAAATAATACAAACCTTCAAAACAAAAAGAGCGATCGCGTTCGTGCACCCATGACATGAAGATAATGGTATGATACCATCTACCATCTTCGTACAGCAGCAGCAGAATGTGCCAGTGTACGACGGTGTACGAGGTGGTGGTACCTGTGGTACATAAATACTTCGTATCATACGAGGAGGACCACGAGGTCAAAATGTGCCACAACCCACAACTCTGACACCGACAGAAAACAACAAAACAACCAACCGTCCCTTCAGGGCAGCACTCCCGATGTGAGAAAAAAACACTTGGAATTAGAGCAACATTTAGGTGTATGTGCTTTTGTTTGGTTGCTTGATTGTTGATTTGCTTCAGTATGTTTACTTTTTATTATTTTTCTTTTTCGCTTTTTATCTTTTTTTTTTTATCTTTTTTCTCTTGCATGCACCTGGATTGCTAGCAGGGTAGCTTTTGCCTGTCGTATAAGGCATTGCATTGCTTTTGTTTGGTTGCTTGATTGTTGATTTGCTTCAGTATGTTTACTTTCTATTATTTTTCCTTTTCGCTTTTTTCTTTCTTTTCTCTTTTTTTCTCTTGCATGCACCTGGATTGCTAGCAGGGTAGGTCTTGCCTGTCGTATATGGCATTGCATTGTCTGCTCTGCTTACTGCACTGAGCGTAGTATCTCTGTGTCGTAGTTTTGTGACCACAGAACTGGTACCTTTTTAGGATAAAGAATCGGCACGGACACTGGGTGTGCTGGATGTCGACGGGTAGAAAGGAAGGTTTAATGTGAAGAACACACATTGTCTGCTCTGCTCACTGCACTGAGCGTAGTATCTCTGTGTCGTAGTTGTGTGACCACAGAACTGGTACCTTTTTAGGATAAAGAATCGGCACGGACACTGGGTGTGCTGGATGTCGACGGGTAGAAAGGAAGGTTTAATGTGAAGAACACACACACACACAGCGCACCACTAAAAAGGGTTAAACTCGAATACGTGAGTCGACGAGGGAAGAAAGTGAGGAAGTCTTCTCGCGATAATAAATGCAAGGCGCGCACCGATGGGGGGGGGGGGGGGGGGGGGGGCTGCTTTGTGACCGTGGATCGGAGTAATGTTACGTAAAAGCGTTCGTAATGGAAAGATGACGAGATATTTCCAAAGCCATCACATATGGTTGTGTGTATATATGATATATATAAGAGAGAATATATACAATATGTACTCGTATCCCCCTTGGTATGGAAAACTCGGCCCGAAAATTAGTCTTACACGGCGGTGTACTGCGAGGGGCTTGTGTGCACCTCATGAAGTCTCTACTCGTAACTATTAAATGGCGAACAAACCAACCCACTTTGCCCTCTTGTGCTGTGATTATAATTGCATAATTGCCACCATAATGGTATCATACGAACACAAACACATGATAAAATATTTGTCGAATCGCATCGCGCCGTTACTGCTGTCTGCTGTACTGCTGCTACAGCAGCAGCAGTATTGACCGAATGGTACTGACTACTGACCGTGACAACACGTGTAGGTACTGGCTGTACATAGAAAAGGCAAAATTATGCAGCCTGTGTTTGTGCCGTGCACACTTGGCCACATGCAACATACCAATATATACACAGCAGCAGCAGTAGAACTCGTATTAATTCTGCTTTACAAAACATGCTTGGTAATCCTGGGGCGTTGTATCAGGAAGAAAAAGTGGTGCCATGAATGTTTATCTGATCTGTCTGGTACCAGTTTTCTGTTTTTTGGCGAAGCAGCGCTCGCAAGAAAAACAAAAACAAAAAAGTCCACACGACACACCTGCCTGCGGTCGGGCTCGCCTCCAAGAGCGCACAGGAAATAAAAAAGGCTGTGATAATCTCTACTGGTAAATACTGTGAAATACTGCTGCTGATGCTGTGATGCTGTGTCATGACCCCGAACAATCAAAATGGTTAACTTCGGAGACGCGCTAAATATGAAATCGACACAATACGATAAACGTCTGTACAATACGGTACGAGCTGTTGTGTGTTGTGTGTTGCGTGTTGTCTTGCCGCTTTCACTCGTGCACTCGTACCCAGAAAATGAGGCCCGCTCTTGCTGGTTCTTCCTGTGGAGGGTCACTATCTACGTACAAATACTCTCATCCGTGGTGGCAGCGAAGAATACTACGCCTCGGGAGAGCAGACCTAGGCAGAACTGCAAAATGGACATTAACAAATAAATGCAACGCGGCAGCAGCGAGCACGGAGCACGACAGCAGCAGCAGCAGCAAGTTGCCCCAGCCCCGACATTTCTCCCATTAAAACCTAGACAACGGCACACAGGAGGAACATGTTACGGCGGTGTTAATAGCCGCTGCCTGCCCGCCTGCCTCCCTCCCCGCCTCCTCGTGACCCACACGCTGCATATGCATAGCCGTGCAGCCAAACTGGTTCAGGAGAGCTACCACTACTATTATGATACCCGCACGCACACAGATCCCCCCTCGACCCTCCCCTCACGATTGCTTGTCTATATAGCTCAAGAGGTTGTAAGATTGATACGCGTCGTAGCACATTCCCCAGGCATTTATATCAGGATATTTATGCTGGGACCAGAGGGGTCCTGTCTGACTTCTGTGCTGTTCGATTTTGCATCAAAACCATTTTTGTCCCAACGACGACAGCGAGAGCAACAACTACAATTTTTCAAGTCAGTTGGGATTATCGTAATTCTCGGCTAGCTGGCCCGTTGCGGCCCGTTGCGGCTGGCGGGGTGTGAGTACATCACAGCGAAGCACAGCCTCGCACGGGTCTGATAACCGGTCGATAAACGCAAAGCGTCTTGCTTGCTTGCTCTACGTCGTGGCTCTCCTACCGTAGAGCCCGGGGCGGGACGGAAGGGCGTTCGGAAAGCATCGCCAAAACTCTTGAAAATCACTTGAAAATTACGAAAATATTTCTTTGCAGCGTGCTTGCTGTACAAAAACATACATTGCGAGAGAGAGGAAAAGAGAGGGTCAACTCGAACAAACGAGCCTTCCTGGTATGTGCCAGTTGGGGGCTTGGTTGTTTCTCCAGGAGGGCCGCGGAAGCATTCAAGTCTGATTCGGCAGCATGTTGCTAAGGGAAACAAAAGTGTCGACGGTTATTTGGGGATCAACGCAAGCAAAAGGTGAAGGTAGAGTAAGTCTGCCGCCAGGGCCGGTCTGTCTTTACGTACTCTCTGCGTTTTTCAGCTGAAAAACGTGAAAAATGACACGACAAACAACACACAACGACAAGATTGACGAGGGGCAAGGAGAAAATTCGAAGGGCACAGCTCGGCAACGATGAATACCTGGTCGTCTGGTCGGGGTCGTGACATTGGTCCCGCACGAGTGCTTGATCAGCGGAGTTTTAAATGCGTCCTTCTCTCCCGTCTCCTCGCGATAACAGCTGCTAGCCAAGCTCTCTCTGTGCTCCTGCCCCGCCACAGCAACCTGGAATCGCTGCTCCTCTCACGTGGGAGGAGGAAGGTCGTGAAAAAAAACATGGAAGTATGTATCGAGGCGTCTTCATACCAGGGGATCGGGTCATCGAGTTCTGGAGCCACACTGGAGCCACAAATCACAAAAATGAAATGCACAACAAACCACTCCACCAACACACGTGCACGACGGCACCGACAGCCAACAACAGTAGCGCACCAGTGACTGCTGTGGACCGACCGTGGGCACTAGAAACGTCAAAGAAAAGAGCCCGTAACAGTGTTATTCGCTTAGGGGAGCACGCACGTGTCGCAGATCGCTCCTAAGGCAAACAGTAAACGGCGAGTATCACATCTGAGTGATCTTCTGCCTGATGTTCAGGTCAGGCTCCCCAGAGAGTCGGCGGAAGCGGAAGCGCTCGGCGAGGGCACGCATCGGCTTCAGGGGTAGCTATGATAGGGGGACGGGAATTTGGCGGCGAATGACTCGTCTGCCTAACGCGGCCGTGCTGTTCAGCCTCTTCATGATGGCGGCGGTTTGCGTCCGAAAGATGGTCATGTCTGCTTCAAGGGCGAGGACGGCGGAACTGAAGGCCAAGGCCCGCGCTTCGAGGTCGCCACTGGCTATTCTGCTGGAGGAACAGCACCAAATCCACTACCAGGTGCCTTGCAGAGGTGTGCATTAGGTGTGCATTACCTACGATGGCAACACTAGTAGCGTATGGACGATGTTGTTGCCCCTCTGTGCTCAATAAATATTTAGAACAAATCGTGGGATGAACGAGTACGTAGGAATTCCACTAAATTTCGGCCCGATTCCGTGCGCTCTTCTTTTGCCACAAGAGAGTACATGATAGCAATCATATCGTCGCTGTATGTGTACTGTTGGTACCCTGTGTGTGGTTGCTTGTATTCGCTTGGTGTGATAAGGTAGCCACGTAACGTACGTGGTGTTTTGCAGCAGTTCGTATTCTGCAGCAGTTCGAGTACAAACAGCAAGCAGTGTGTACATTTGTCTCGTATCTCCTGTACTCGTACGTACGGCGACAAGGCACGAGGGATATCATGATATATTCCAGTCGAGAATGTACGTCCAAGCGTCATCAAACATCAAACATGTCATACGGGCAAATCATACCCGATGGGCAATGACCGTCCAAAGGTGTCACATCGTATATCATACCAACCAGTACCTGGCACGAGGTGATACGAACACCGGTAGGGTGTACTCGTGGTATGTCGTATACGTGTAACAGGTATCGTCTAATCGTCTTGCAAGCTTGAGGCTTGCAAGAGTGTCTCGAGTTTGGGTCTCTTATTTATTTTATTTCAACGCTCGGGGCCCCAACCTTGCCGCCCCTCTCTCCTTCCTTCTGTTTCCAAATCGGCCTTACCATTTCGCATTTGAACGAGAGCAGGCGGCCGCGTTGTCAGACCCTGTCAACAATTGCCTCTCCCATACCAACGGGGGTCATAAGCAACCCGTCACCCTCGGCGTCTTCACCTGCGTGGCGGACGCTCGCTTCCTGCTCCGTGCCATGATAGTGATACGCAAACGAACAAAGGGCTTGGGCCAACTGCTTGTGTTGGATGTCGGCTCCCCTCCTGCTTCCGACGCGGGCGGCATAACTGCCGGGCGAGGGTGGGACTTGCGCAAGACGAAGTCGACTCAGGTCGGTGGAATTACAAGTTTAAAGCGTCCAATTCTGCTGCTGCTGTGGTGGGTGTGATGATACTGCTGTTGAAGTTGGAGTACCTTCTTTAGTCTAATAATTGGGGCAGTGAGTTGCCTGGACTTGTTTACACGTTTACAGTACCGGCCCGCTCATAAGAAACCAGAAATCGGACTTACGCGGACTTTCTTATTTGAGTAAAGGGTGTGTCCCGCACTAACTTCAGCATAATAGCTGTCGCCTTTCTTATTTCCCCCGTAATGTTTAGGCTTGAGTTTCTTGTGGGGCACTTTCCTATGAGAGGGCCGGTAGTTTTTTTTTTTTTTTTTTTTTTTTTTGTCCATCCCATTTATTATCTTCGCCCTTCCTTTCTCTCTCCTCCCTAGTCGTAACTCAGATCCGGGGTCACAAAGTAGGCTCCTCTCCCTCCTCCCCCACTACGGTTCTTGCCTTGCATTTTTATCGCGAGAAGACTTCAGCCTTTCCTTCCCTCGTCGACTCGCATCGAATTGTGTGTAATACATTGACTATATTCATACCCCCGGTGCGATCGTTTTTCAACGCTCGATTTTTCTAGAACGGGAGGTTGCCACTACTCGTACTGAACAAGGTGTTTTCGGAGAGATCTGGGCGAGAGAGAGCCTTCCGAAAATATAATGTTCGACCTTAGCACCCTTTTACCGTTGCGCGAGAAATCGAGCGCTGAAAAACGATCGCACCCTGGTGCGAACTCAACGCTCTTTACGGTATCTGACTTTCGTTGCAAGCCTAAATTCCCCCCGTCGGTCGAGGGGGGGGCGCGGGAGATGCCCCCGGAGGGCTCGCCGGAGGCAACTCCGGAGGATCCCGCTTGAAGGCTTCGCCAAGGCAGAAAACCTCCCCGTAATTTGGCATGATTCTACATATTATATGATGACACCAAACAAGCCTTCCTGCTAAGAAACCCAAATATTCCGATAGTCGGCACCGGTGCAACTCTATACGTAACTGTTTGATATGGAAATTAAACGATTCTATGATGAGATCGGAAACTTCCTCAAACCTCATATTTGCATCTTTGCAAGCTTGGTGAGATCATTCGATCGCGCGTTCTACGGGGTGCGTACGAAGGTTTTTAGAGTTGTCTACCAGGTGAAAATTAATATAGGTTTGGGTTTGAAAGCAACGAATTCGCTACCTCTCATAGCAAGTACCTGGTATGCCATAAAAGGCGAATGCCTTATACTATTACGGGAAAAAATGGAAAATTGAGCCGTTATTTCTGACTTCTTCAGGCATCTCCGACGCCCAAAAATCTTGACCAACTATATACCAGGTATGGAACAGGAAATCATTGATATTTTTTATCTCAGTTCTCAGAGGGGGCAAGAACCAGAGGTTTATCATCCCTCCAGAAAAGTTGTTTGATTTTTGGGTGCTGTCACCAGTGATGTCGGGTTTCGGCTGAAATTCCTCGTGCTTTCGCGTATTTCGGCAAAAAGCAACATTTGGACTTCTTTCGCGTAATTTCGGCAAAACAGGGGACGTTTATAAAACGTCCCCGGGTACAATTAAAGTGCACATAATGGAATGTGCAAAACCCTTTATTTTTTCAAATTATTTATCTGATTTTATATCATTATTTTGGTTCGTGCTGTAGTCATTATTTTGTCTATCCACGAAAACATCGACATTGTAGCAGCAGCTCGCAGGGCCACAGCGCAAGCTCGGAGTCCAAATATGGCCCCCAGGGAGAGCTCGCAGGGCCACAGTGCAAGCTCGGAGCCCAAATATGGCGCCCACGGTAGAGGTGGCTCCCGGATTCGAAAATTGGAACCGGTACCAGTACCGCCTTCGGTGGGATTTGACCAGTACCGTCCCGGATTCCCGCGGTACTGGGTATCCCGGGTACCCGCGTACCCGGGTTCCCGTACGTGTACCCGGGGTTACATGTGCATTTTGCTCCACTCTTGTGTTCGAGCGGCGTGAACGGTCCTCAGGCGGGGTGTTGAGGCGTGGTGAGGCGGAAGGAGGGAGGACAAGCCTTCATGTCGTCTCTCTCAATGAAAAAAAATGCGAAAGAACCCGGGTACCCGGGTACCCGGGAACCCGGGTACCCGAGATACCCAGTACCGCGGGTAATAAAAATAAAACCGGGACGGTACCGGTACCAACGGTTCCGGGTACCCGCCTCCGGGTACCCGGTTCCCACGAATCCCGGAGCCATCTCTATTCCGCTGGTAGCTGGTAGGGGTCTCGTGTGTGTATGGCGTGTTGTGTGAAGGTAGGTAGGGTATGCTGTGCATTGTGCGCTGTGCGCTGTCTATCGAGGGCTCTGTGGAGCGTAACTAATAACGGGTACCCGGGTACCCGGTATACCCAGTACCGCGGGTAATGAAAATGGAACCGGGACGGTACCGGTACCGACGGTTCCGGGTACCCGCCTCCGGGTACCCGGTTCCCACGAATCCGGGAACCATCTCTAGCCCACGGAGAGCAAAAATGCAGGGTTTCCTATAGAAATGTATGGCTTGTACTAATAGGGGATTTGGGGCTTCCGGTAATTGCCTCGGCCAATCCCCGTGCTTACGGCAAAAACAAGCTCGCCGAAAGCACGAAATTACGAAATCCGACATCACTGGCTGTCACTACTACTACCCATGTACCCTGCGTACCCGTCACCCACGCCAAACCATCACATCTAAGGCGAGCTGTGCCTACGGCCTATGGCGCTCGTGTACGAGACGGCTTCTGCCTCACATGGAAGCGATAGCAGCAGCAGCAGCAGCAACGGCAGCAACGATGGCGATTCGACGTGGCCGGCGATAGTCCTCCCGTACTTGAATGCCGAAACCACGCGGCGGCGCGGCGGCCAGTGGCTTCGCTTTCTTTGACGCAACAAAACCAACCAATGCTATGTAAAACCAGTTTCCTAAAAGCAGAACCCGTAATGGATGACACCTCTTTCTCATCCGCATTTTTCTGGAGTCTCCATACTAGAAATATAGTCGCCACAACTACTAACTGTAGCGGCTCAAACTTTTCCCGTAACAGTTGGGTCTACAGTAGCCATGACCTAGCGAGCGAAATACTATATTGCGATTTCGTTATCAGTTCACAGTCCTGCTTGTAATAAAGCTACGAGTATCGTACAGTATTGCTGCTTCCTGCAATGCCACGTACTGGTACTCGTACTAATAGATTGCCTTCTGTTATGGACGCACTCTCGTGTTTTCTTCCGCACGCACCCCGACGCTGTCTCCTTAAAACACTCGATCGCGCACGGCAACGCACGCCCCTTACGCATTTTCCAACCTCTCGTATCTCTCTCCTGTTGAAAAACTCTCGGCATTACTATTGCGGTAAGAGGTAAGAGAGAGGCCGATGACGCCTCATAGCTCATGAGGTCATAAGGTCAAGGCCATGCCAGGTTCCCTGGTACTAATAATAGTGTATATATTTATATTACCTGGTGTGTTTTTCAGGTTGGTCGTATCGAGCATTAAACATGAGGGGGCAGTAGAGCAGAGGCGATTATGGGGCGTACGCGCACGCGCACCAATCGTGCTCTCATCCGAAGCAATCACCCATCATTCCGCCGACGCAAACATGCACCAGAAACCAGCGTCGTGACGCCGTCCGAAATGAAAATCGTAATCGTCCCCCATCAACCATGAAGACGCCACAACCGCATATTGCCGCCGTATTAGAATGCTGGCGCACGGCGGCTGATCTCGCCAGACACCTGCAGAAAGACAGCATCGATTTCACGTATGTTCTTGCAACAAATACAGTAGGTCACGTCACCGTCTACTTCCTTCGCTCCCCGTGAGTGAATACGCTGCCTCTTCTACCAAATGCCCGAGCCGTCGATCGGTCGGTCTGTCGGCCCCTATGCAGCCAGTCAGTATTCACTCCAGGGTCAGAGGCGTATCCGTCATGCCCCCTCTAGACACAGTTAGGAGCGAGACTGGCGTTGATTTTAGACGTAAAAACAAGAAAAATAGTGTCCCGAGCTCGCGTGTGGTCTACAACCGGGAAAAAAAAACTTTAGGAAATCAACCAATCCGCGAAGCCGAATAAAGACACACGTCACCACCAAAAAACTGTTCATACCTCAGCATTCTAAAAAAAATGGGGAAAAAAAAGCCCTGCATCGAGAGTACGGAGGCAGCCACGTTGTTGCTGCTGTGCTCTCGCTGCTTGGATGTGCGCATGACCAGGCCCGGGGCGCAGAGTAGGAGCGTACACGCAGACGCGCGAGCGAGAGCAGATCACGCTTTTCGGGTGACCCTTTGAGATTGGCGACCGGCAGTACGACAATGCTACCCCCCCCGCATCGTGGGGATCACGTCGAAGGCTGACCTTGCTTGCTACTGCTGCATGATACCTCGCATGTATACTGGTGGTAGAGCAGCAGTACACCACCATATCTCTTGGGTTGCCAGGATGTGCATCGCCGATACTCTGTGAGGCCGACGGCACTCGTGGCTGGATCCTCTAGCTGACCGAGAAGCGCTTGTGTGACTTCTGCTGTGACCCCACCCCGCCCGCCGTATTGCTATTGTAGGTGAACCGACGAGTCAAGTTTCGGGAGGAGCCTCTGCCCGAGTCTTCCTCCTTGGTTCTGATCGAGTCGCACAAGGAAATGTCTGCGGATGACTGGATCGACGTTGTACTCTCCGTGCTGCAGGTGCGAGTGGGGCGTGTCCTCTCGCCGTTGTAGAGTGCCAGAGGCCTTTGGGCTAAAACCCGCCGGCAGGGAGATGGTAGTGACGCGATTTAGATGTTGCACCGGGCAACCGGCGGCTGGTGTGGAGAGAGGTGTCGCGGCGGACGGCAGACTATGGCGACGCGATTTACTTTTTTTGACGAAATGATAATCATCTTTGCCGCGGCGTGTATCCGTATGGTACGGAAAGGCAGCACGACTCTACGTAGCCGCGGTAGTAAGAGTCCTGCGAGCGAGCGATGCGCCGCTTCGCTGCCATGGCTCTGCCGCTGCCGCGTCACCCTTTGGGGGGGGCGTGTTGTGCCCTCTAGCAGGACAGATGTCCAGCAAAGGGGCCTCGTCGTTCTCGGCCGTTGCTTTGGGAGGTCCAGCCAACATGCAGCACTGTGCTTTGCCTTGCCTTACCTTACTTTACCTTGCCTTGCAGCGTCGTGTTACTATCCTGCCAACCGTACCCCCCCCGTGACTTGCTCCATCGCGTCTCCTGACGCCACCAGCTCCTGACACCTGAAGGGTCTATAGTTCTCATGGAGCAACGGCAGACCGCTATCCCGTACAGGGATACCGACGACCAGGACGACTCCCGGCCCGGAGCCACCAATATGACGGGGCCCGGAAGCCCCGTTCTGAGGGAGGCGCTTACCTACCTAGCATGCGGCGAGGCCGGCCTGGCTGTTGCCGTGGCCGCGTTCGACGAGTGAGTCGAGAGAAGAGGAGGAGACGTTTTGCGTTCAAGTCGAGCCTGTATTTTCTCTTTGCAGCACTGCTGTATTTGTTAATGGTCCTGAATGTCGATGCAAGCGGCTTTCGTAGCGTGGGAGTGATCTTGCACCATACATGCCGATAGCTTTGCGCGGTGCTCGGATTTGTGAAAGTCTTCGGTACCGTTGTGTCGCGCTAGCTCGTTCCTTGGTGACGCTAGAGCGGCGGGAGCGCGCGCTGGGGCGTATAATTGCCGGAGGAATTCGTGGGGCAAAGCGTTGATTGGTGTCGGGATATATATATACATCAAGAGCTGTAGTTTTTCTCCCCGAGCGACCTTTTTTCCGTACGTAGTATTTACCCCCAATCAATATTTACTGCTGTGCGGTAACGTAGCTCCACAAACGGTTCTGCGGGCAATGGCCGCCCCCCGTTTACACACGGTATTTTGATTATACACGCCGTGTCCGGAGTGAATCCGATTTTTTTCGTTTACTCATTTCCCGGCGGTGACCTACTTGACTTTGTTTCCCCCCGTGCCTTTGCCTATGCCGTGCCATGAAGCTATATGCCTAACTGCGACGTCGTCCCTCATGCCCACCCACCTACCCACCCTCATACGCACCTACCCGCCGCTATGTAGGGGCCTCGCTGTAGTGCGCCGCCCAAGGGAGGATCAAACCCGCCTAGAGAGAGGGTGCTTTCTTGTTGACGACGGCGAGCCACACGATAGGGAAAATCACTTCACCTCGGTATCCTCCGCCACGAGCACCGCGTCAGCTGACACGGGCTCCTCGTCACCCGCCACGGGCGCCGCTGCAGCCGCCGCTGGCACCGCGTCACCCGCCAGGCGCGTCGCATCAGCCACCATGGGCGCCGGGTCGGCCACCGCGAACACCGCATCACCCGCCACGGAGACCGAGGCATCCGCGACGGGCACCGAGGCATCCGCGACGGGCACCGAGGCATCCGCGACGAGCACCGAGGCATCCGCGACGAGCACCGAGGCAACCACCACGGGGACCGAGACAACCGCAACGAGCACCGAAGCAACCGTGACGGGCACCGAGGCAACCGCCACGGGCACCGAGGCAACCGCCGCGAACACCGTGGCACCCGCCCCGTCGCTGCCGCTTCTACGCTTCGAAGAGTTGTTCGCGTTCGCGATGGGCAAGACCTGGACGCCCGAGGTCATCCACACGAAATTTGGCGGGGCGGAGTCCGTGAGGAAGTACGCACACCGCGCAGGAAGCCGATTGTTCTGCGTGAAAAACCTCGCCAGGGACAGTGAGGGCACGGGGCCGAAAAAGACGTCCTCGGGGAAGCTCCGCAACTCGAAGCCGGAGAAGGATGCGCGCGTGTGTCTCGAGAATCACATGAAGAAGCACCCGCAGGATGTGCGGGGCGCGTACGTGCTGGAGATGGTGCTCCTGGCGGGCGGAGGAGTCGATAGTGTTGACGTCGACAAGGAGGTGGCCCACCTCCGACAAACGGCGACCACCGAGCGCGGAGAGGCGGGGCTCTCGCTCTGGAAAGCTCTCCACGCTCGGAGTGCTAACGCAGCGGCGTACGGGCAACTGCTTCCTTAAATCGGCAGAAATAATTTCTGCTGTGTCTGTCTGCTGTCTGGGTGGAGTTTCTGGAGGCTGTCGGTTAATATTTTCACCTCCCGCCCCGTGCAGTGAAAAGCCTGCAAGGTACTATATGTGCCCGGTGCTGATGTAGCATATATAGTACTCGTAGCAGTATGCGGTGAATTGGTTGGTGCAGGGTGAAGGTACTAAATGTGCCCGGTGCTGATGTAGTATATAGTACTCGTAACAGCATGCGATGAAATGGTTGGTGCAGGATGGGATATTTTTTTTCTTTCCTGGGTGTATTTTGTTTGGGGGGGGGGCACGACCGTTGCGTTGAAACCGTTTGGCTCCGATCGTCACCCTGAATGTGGTCGTGGCGTCGTGGCACGTTCTCGACCGGTTGTACGCACGCTATATGCGTACGTAGATGCTGCTGGACGTCTGCATCTATTTATACATGAAATGCGGCAGAGAGGTGCGCCTTAAGCGTTAATTTATAAAAATTAAAAACGACAGCTGTGAGATCGAGGATGTCGTCATATTTGCTAGCTGTGTGTGATACTTTGATCGCGCGTACTTGCGGGGTTTCATGTGTCCCCATGCAGGATGTAGATCCTCTGTATGAGGACAAAGTCTGAAGCTGCAGAATTCAGGGAGTGTGTCTTATCTGTGAAAAATAAACCGGGAGTTTGCACGTAACTTTGCCACTACTACTAGGAAGTCGTGCGAGTATCACAGCAAAGTGTCAGGGAGCTGTTATGAATGGTTACTGCGAGTATGAGCCAACAGCACATAACTACGTAGCGTGAAACGTAATATGTACTCGTCGCTATTAATAGTGGGGTTTTCGAAAGGTCGACGCGAGCGATCGACGTGCCGCGCAGCTTGCAATGCTGCGTATGAGAGTCAGCCAGTATCCACCTATTCGGTCGAGCTCACGGCTGACGTAGTTTTTTTTTGTAATAATATTTGTTTTAAGCTTTCTTCAAGAAGACGAAGGAAGGCGCGGGGGCGGGGGGGGGGGGGGGGGGGGGGGGGGCATGAGTTACACGAGCCTCGTGTGGGAAGAACTTGGTTGAAAGGACCGAGAAGCGTGAAGCATATGTACACGTAACTGAGTATCAAAACTTGTGTTTCACTTGTGTATACTGAGAACCAAAACTGGCCGTATACCAGATATAATATACATGGTGCTAACAATGTGTGTCAGGACTCTTCGGAAGTGATACTATTCCCCAGTTTTCGACTGGGGGCTCTAATTAAAACCGAAGCAAATGTCTGGTCTTTCGGGTCTCCTGGACTGCTGTCTGGCGTTATATTTTCTTGGCCCGTTGTCTCTGTCTGATGAATTATTATTTTGTCTTGACCCCCATATAGACAGGCGATGCACTCCCTTCCTTATTATTGTACAAGCCGGTACGTTCACGGAGTGACTACGATAGTTTCCCAGAGTGCTGAGCGCCCTGGGCGTGGAAAAACAGGCCCAACGAGAGATTTATCGCCCAAATTCCGAAACGAGGCCATTGCCACTGCCGTGCCTGAGATTGTTGTTGTGTTCTCGGCGTTTTTTCTGTGTCTTCCTTACGTACGTATGTCGAGCGTATGTCTGCGAAGAACGTGCGAAAGCGCGAGTTAGCAAAATGCGACGATAACTGACGAGCAGAGGGGATTAATGCTGAACCGTATGCGCCAAAAAAATTAAGGCAACTATTAGGAGGGACAAGTGTAGACACCGGTAACCACGAGTTTTGCCCAGGAGGAGCCGGTTGGGGGAAAAACCTCTCATCGGTTGGAGCAAGTTGGAGGTGCCTTTTTAGTCTTCAAAGAAAACACCACCGCGCCAGCAGGGCGAACGTAATTAATCTATTATATGCTGTGCAGGACACCTACTGGAAGAAGAAACAGGAAATCTGGTCCAGGCTGGATTTCTTATTCGAGAATGGGCGCTTTCTACACTAATTTCAAAATGAGGACTCCCGAATTGTTTTCCTCTAAATCTCAGTCTGGCTTTCTTATTAGCCTGTTCGGTGTCCTCTCTGTATCGTACGAAACCCAGACAAAGCATATCTCCCACGCAAAATGTGTACTGTATACTGTAGCTATACGTATACACTTCCGGCCCTCTCATAAGAAAGTGCCCCACAAGAAACTCAGCCTAAACATTACGGGTAAATAAGAAATTCGACATCTATTATACTGAAGTTAGTGTGGGACACACCCCTCTCTCAAATAAGAAAGTCAGCCTAAACCCGATTTATGGTTTCTTGTGAGCGGGCCGGTACTGTACGCAGTAAAGTCCAGTCAGAGGAAAAAACATTTAGTGCCAGCTACTGGAACCTATACTCATGTACTCATACACCGCTTGTGCCGCTTGTGCTACTATTCATTCGACGACGATGCAATCCCAGTGTGAAAATCCTGATGTACGACGCACACTCGTATACCCGAGTATATGCCCTCAGGCCTCAGGTACGTTCTACGTTCTCGTTCCACGTTCTACAAAATCTCCAATGCCGAAACGAAACATATTCCGCCGCGTTTCCATATTTCAATCAAAAAAGGTACCCACACCCCACACCCGCACCCCCACGCCATACCGCCGTCCGTCGAAGCGTGGCTCCTGTGTGTTTAACGCGATCGTGGGTTTCCCGGCAAGGCGTCGAAACTGGCCCAGTATATCGGTGCTGCGCTGCCGCGAGCCATATTTGAATCTACCTCCAGGAGACACATATTTGAATCTGGGCGAAAGCGGCGTGTGTTCCTGATGTGGCGTTCGGTGTCTGGTCTCACTGAGCGTCTAGGGCAGAGGTGGGTGCACCTCCGAGCGATACGAGTATGCCACTCTGGAATACGTCCCCACCGCTTGCCACCCTCTTTAGTGGCGCCGTTGAGACACCGCGGCGAATCTCCTCTTGATTTTTTCTTGGTTGAATGGTGTTTGATATAGCGTAACATAATTTCGTCTGTTCGCCTTTCATATTTCACGACCCCCAGCGACGAGGAAGGATGCGGGCCCAGCCGCTCGGCTCAATGGGCAAGCGCGGCCGAGCTCAGCGTCAAGAATGGCGACGTGCAAGCCCTTCGCGGTCTCCTGCGAGGAGATGGGCATGGCCCTGCTGCCGATATATACTCGGGGCGGGCGGCGATGAGCTTCTCGGCTCTCCAGGACAAACTGCTGGAGTTGGACCCCTTGCACATGGCTTGCGCCAAGGGCCGACGCGAAATGGTGCGATTCTTGCTGACCGAGGTGGCCCCGTGGTCGGTCATGGTACATGACAAACAAGAAGGGTCGACAGCGCTGCACACATGCGCCAGGTTCGGGCACGCTGACATCGCCAGGGACTTGCTAGGATCTGGCGCTCTCATTTGGGCACGCGACAGGGGCGACTGCACAGCACGTGAGCGTACTGCGTACGAGTTCGTACACATTCACGACGCGAAAGTTTTTATTTCACGCAACACAGGAGGAGATATAACACAGGAGGAGATATCTACGTAAATATTTGAAATTTGAACGTTGGACTTTCTCTATCTTGGTTTCCATTCAAGGTTCGGAAATCCAGTCCGAGATATAGCCTCAGATTGTGTCCCCCTCATACGGGATGTACATCCTACATGAGGACATATAAAATCCGTAAGTACGCGCGATCGAAGTATTACACTCAGCTAGCAAAGATGAGCTTCGACGAAATCCTCGAGCTCACAGCTGTTGTTTTTATAATTTTTTAATGTACCTCGCACTCGTATAAGAGCACAGGTACACCGGTACTATTAATCTGCTGTTGTGCGAGTAGTTTACTCACGTCAACGGTTGGTTGTCGTTATGGTTTTATTTTATTTTTTTCCATCCCATTTGTTATCTTGTATCTTCGCCCTTCTTTTCTCTCTCCTTTCCTAGTCGTAACTAAGGTCCGGGGTCACAAAGTAGGCTCCCCCCCCCCACACTTTACGGTTCATGTCTTGCATTTTTTATCGCGAGAGCCCTTTCTTTCCTCGTCGACTCGCGTCGAATTGCGCCTACCCACGCTGCTATGTTTCTTTCATAATACCACTATTTTTTATAGATATAATAGCAAACGACCTTGTGACACCCCATGTATACAGCAGCGACGAAAAAAACGAGTCCCACTGGTCCTACCGGTATCATCACGTACGAAGTGTGATATGATCGAGTGCAGTAGTTATACCGTATTCGAGGTATGAACTATTTGTAGTATCACCATGCTGCGAGCATGTCCGTGTACACGTCATACGTAGCTTCTCGCGTTGCACTCCGGGCACATCCCCGGTGCTCGTTCCCCAGCAGCGATGTGTAACCGTCATTTATTTTCGACACGTTCTCCCTGCCGAGTTCGCAAAGGATTTGTGTATATTTGTGATGTATCGTGTAGTACAGTACATGTATTTACAGCAGTTACAGTAACAGTAGTTAAAGTTGCGTTGCTTTCTGGGGGTACAAGAGGACGTTTTTCCTGGACAGACTGAACACAAAAGAGAACGCCCTTTGACCTTGCCTTATATCTTCCCCATACCTCCAATCCGAACGACCTCCCCGACAACAGTTCACATCGCGTGCGAGCACGACAAAGAGGAAATGGTGCGGATGTTTCTCGGCGCGGGAGCGGCGGTGAACGCGAGGGACAAGAATGGCTGCACCCCGCTCTTCACGTCGGTGAGAGCGGGGGGGTCGACGATTGTTCTGCGGCAGCTGATCGCGCGGGGAGCACAGGTAGACGCCGCTCCGAAAGGAGAGCCTACCGCACTTATCCTGGCCGCAGGCATGGGATGTCTGGCGACAGTTCGTCTGCTGGTGAGCTTGTGTGTTGTAAATGTATCTCGGCGGTGCTGCCTATCTGTGTGTTGTTTGCTTTGTGTAGTGTATTGAAGAAGGCGGCTCGTTGAGTGAGAGGCGGTCATGGCGATTGTGCTTAATGGGACACAGAAAAAATGGGAGACACATACGATTTTTTTAACTCTATACACGAAAATAAAAACAACGGCGTTGGGTTTTTCTCTACATAGGAAACGCGAAATAATCACTTTTGTTCGACGTTTTGTGTAATGCCGACCCGGGAACAAGCGCACTTTCGACGCAAGGAGTAATTTCGATGGCCGTCGCAACTTACATCATATACTGCTGGCACAAGAGGCTGAACCCCGTATATGCGTACCTGGTATGCTTCTAGTGGCCCAAACCTACCCTCGTCGCGGCGGCTGTGATGGAGTTAGCTTTGGGCCGTCGCAACGCCAGTCTGTTGTAGTTTCTTCCTCCAGCACTTTTATCAAAGATATTTCGTACAGCAAATGTGCATGCTTGTCACCGTGACCATACCTTCCTTCGGATCATAGCGCGTTTCACAATACAAGTAGCGCTCGTTCTGTGTTGTACTTGTACCCCGATCAATACAGTTAGCAGTGCGCCTGGAGAGTCCAAGCAATGTTTGTGCGCGGCACCCGTTGGGACAGTCCAAGCTCGAACCGGCCACAACATATCCTTCAGCAATAATACGGTTAACATAACCACGAGTATGAATGGCTCGTTTTCTTTGTCAGGGTGTGCCCCGTGCGAATCTGCTGGAAGTAACCAAGCTCAAGTGCGAGCCACGGCATTCATGGCCGTCTCCTTACGCTGTCCCCTCCCTCCATACCTCTCCCGCTCGCCCCCCCCCCCCCCCCCCCCCGCGAACCCCACCCTCCGAAATACCATGATTTTACAGGCACGCTCTGGTGCATTCCTGTTGGCCGCCGCCGATAACCTTGGAGGAGAAACGGCTCTGCACCTCGCGGCGAAAAACGGATCCGAGAACGTCCTACGCTTCTTGCTTGCGGCGGGGTGTTGGGCGGAGACGAAGGACACAGACCAGAGGACCCCTCTTGCGTCCGCTTGCGCCGGCGGCCGAATAGGGACGGCCGCGATGCTCCTGTCTGGCATAGGGTGGGGCCTGGAAAACGTTCCCGAGGGTGAGAAAAGTTACCGGCTGGTGCGGTGCGGTGCGGTGCGATGTACCGCCGGAGCAGTGGTGGATATCGGAGTCCCCACGTGTGCAACAACAATAGTAGTGAGGTTGCATGCGACCACTGCGTCGACAACGGGAAGAAAAAACGATTGTAACTGAGAAACGACTTTGATTCCGTTTTTTCATGCGTTCGTCGTCAGGTTACAGCAGTGCGGTACGATTGATACACACGGCATCAACAGCACCACCAAGTGTGTTTCGCACCGACACGACCACTTACGAGAAACCGCCGTCTCGACTACCCCGCATCTAAGTTCCCCCCTTGTCTCTACCACGAGTGTGTGCATTTTTACAGATGTACATCAGCGACAATTGACTCACTCTTTCTTTTTATCGCTGCTTGCTCAATGGATCCGTCGCCGTGCCACCGCTCAAAAACATCGTTCTGCGAGAGAAACAGATGTTCCACCCGACCTGAGGCGACACGTTCTGAGCTTTCTCGTAGCCTCGCCGAACACCCCCGACCGGAACGGCAACACCGCCCTCCTTGCCGCCTGCGAGAACCGGGGCACCCCGGCGGTGCTCGAACTTCTGGCCTCGCACGGCGCAGACGCCACCTGCACCAACCACCTAGGAGAAACCGCGCTGCACGTGGCGTGTAGGAGAGGTAACGCGGAACTTGCGCAGTACATCCTGGATCGCGAGAGCTCGGCGAGGGCGGCAGCTTGCTCCGATGCCGCCCCCGAGGCCTCCTCCGTGGGTGCGACGGACGCCAGGGGTCGACGGCCGGGAGAGGTTCGGGACATCGATGTGGGAGTGCACGAGGCCCTGGCCGTGAGGCAGGTGGTTGGCACGGAGTGCGGCCGCAGCATGTAGCTCGTACGTAACGCATTTGATTCTTTTGCGCCGCACCAAGACGGTTGGGGTGGCGTGCATCGAGATAAGGGAATAGAGGTACTCTTTTGGTCACCCGTGGTGGCCTATAACCGGTGAGAAAACTAGTTGTGATGGCCTATTCGCGAGTGTAGGGCAGGGTTTATTACTTGTCGCGTGGGCGGACCGATATGAAGGGAGCGCAAGATGGGTGGGTCCTGCGGGATTTCGTGCGCGCAATTTTAACTTGATTTTAGTATAGAACGCATTATTACAGAGTCTATCGACGATTTTCCTTTATTGCGGGTCATTTGTTTAGGAAAACTGCGGGCACGAAATGTCTTTCTCTCTGCCGCCGAGGCTGTGTGTACAATAATGTGCGGTAGCTGAACCCGCATATCGTCTGGGGTTGTCAGAGTATTGTTTGTTGTATATGCGGGGCACACCCTGCGCACGGGATGGAGGGTCATGGTAGCTAGTATCTCGCCCGGGTCGAGTATGTGTTGTAGGATTGTTGTGCACCGCCTGTAGTCAGGTAGATCCCCCAACCCTCTGAGTCTAACCACCCAATCAATGTATCAAGGAATTGCCCTAATAGAAGTCGTTATCGTTATGTATGTGTACAGAACAGCACCCAGGTTACAGCAATGGAGCAGATGAGCAATAACACTAGTTTCGTGCAGGAGCTTTCCGCTGCGGGTATATCTCGGGTTCGCCATCGCAAGAGGCGTTGCCTCGCCCCAATTTTCGCATACGGTTACACCCCGCTCTCAGTTCTCCCCCATCGGTTGGGCCCGATCGAAATAGACGGGAGAGCCATCGCAGCAGTCACGGGGGGGGGTGCCTTATGTGTAAACCGACGTAGTAGTTTCGAAGAGCAAATATCCCTGTAATCTAGACACACAGTACTGACGACGGTCGTTGGCGTGAACGCCCAAAAGGTAGAATATTTTCATCGTACTGTAGAGGTTCAGGACCTTCCTATTTGATAGTGTTCGTGCTGTTGAGTTATATGTTGCCTACTACTGGGTAAAGTTTGTACCAGGTACACTACAAGTATGCGTTATTATAGATGTGAGGGGGTAGTAGGGGTCCTTTTGTTGAGGGATACGATCCCGTTCTCGTCTTTCCATTCGTGGCGACGACTGACGAGGACCTTAGGAAGATGAGGACTTGACTTGAGATATTCTATAATATACGAAGTATACGTATATTCGATTCGCGCGAATTGAGAAATCGAGGTCATACTATTTGCTCGTAGACCCTGAGGAGTTTAGTTATGATGCGAGACATCATCCTGGCGACCTAAAAAAGGGGCCCATCTCACAGTTTTTTTTCATGTGCTGCAGTGCACGACCACTTCGCTCCCAGGACACTACGTGTGCGTGCTGCTTTATATACCCACCAGTAATAGTGTCGGCTTTCATACGGCTGGCTCTAGACCTACATCTACCACCATGACCACGAATGTCTGCTGTTGTGTGTACCTGGTACTGGTCACCAGTATGTGTTTGTGTACCGGGGTATCCATTTAGAGGCTACCGCGCTGCGGATTTATTTTTGGATGTTAGAAATTGGTGGTCCTATATTTGCCCTCCGATGATTACGCCGATCTTAGCAGAGCGTCTAGGCGGGTGGTTAATGACGTTGATAAAGCCACTCTTGAGCCATAGGCCATAGAAGGTTACGATGATATTCTGGAAGCCCAGATGCTGGTGTATATGGAAATTGAGAACGTGGAGGTGTGGTAGAAGCACTCCAGTTAGATTGTGCCTCTCATTCTGATGACCTCGTACGTCAATGTTTCTTGTCCGAGTTGTCCGTGCAACTCCTAAATTCCAAAAAGCTGCTGAACCCTCTTCTTGAACTAATCGACTATAAACTTATCCCGTTACTCAAACATGTGAAGTGTAATTACTTCAAACGCAGTTAAAGTTATTCTGGATGCACTTATTTTGTTTCCCGTATATCCCTATCACAACGTGTACACCGTCGCCTCGGTAGTCTAGCAGGTAACCATGAAGACTGCCAAGGTTAGTGTCGTGGGTTCAAGTCTCCGTATTCTCCGGTCCTTGGGACCGGAGACTCAGAAAGCAAAATTCCAAAAGTGTTCCCGATTTTCAAGATAATAGGCGTGACAAAAGTGGCCCCAGTTTTCAAGTCAATCAGCGTGACAAAAGTGGCCCCAGTTTTCAAGTCAATCAGCGTGACAGAAAAGTGACCCCCTCTCATCATACCACGGGTACCCCCTTGTCCCCTCGACCCTCAAAGCCCGTTCTTGGCTTACAGCAGCGGCGTCGCGACAGTTTTTGCACGCCTCGACAGCCAAGCACACACCATGGGCCTCGGCCGAGTATCAGCAACAGAGGTGGGGTGTGCGCGACACGCCGAGGACAACAGCGCGAACAGAGCAGATCAGCACGCAAACACGCCGAGCACTGAGTGACCTTGAGGAGTTCCACATCTGTGATGAATATGGTTTGCGCAGGGGGAAGGGGGGTTGTGATGATCTGGGAGCTGCGAAGGTCGCGCTGGCGCGGGTATGAGTACATGCAACGCCTCGCCACGTGTATGAGTACATATCACAGCAGCAGCAGCACAACAGCAGTAGTACAGTACAGGACACCTAATAAGAAACAAGGAATATGGTCCAGGCTCGATTTGGTATTTGCGAGAGGGTGCTTTCTACACTGATTTCAAGATAACGACTCCCGAATTTCTTATTTTCCTCTAAATCCTCATTAGCCTGTTTCTTATTAGGTGTCCTCCTGGACTGCTGTACGTCAACGCTCGGATGCTTCGTTGTGTCAAATTTCAAAATAATACCAAGACAGGTCGACTCGAGCGCACTCGGCGCGTCGCCGCCAGACCAGAGGCAGCCAGCGTGGCTTCCGACGCTTGGGTTATACCGGCTGTAGTTTGGCGCTGGCGTATAGCACACAGACACAGGCAGAGCATACCAATACCTGAGGCAGTTCAAACGCTGCTTATTTTATGCCAACAACAATGAGCAGTAGAGGCAGGTAGAGGGCAGGTATCCAGACCGCTCGGTATCATAGCTGCTGCATTGCACATACAGCTCTGTCCCGTAATATAGGAACTTTTTAATGTAGTTACGTATTAATTTCAATACATTTCTTATATTTCGGGACGGAGTGGTACCAAGAAGAGCGTAGAGACAAGGAAGAATCAGACACCGCATCACCTCCAAATACAACGTGCATAGTAGTAGGAATGGCTGCGGTAATAACCACACCTCCCCCGATAAAAACACAAAAGCTTGACCCACGTCAAGAAGTCAGTCGCTGTGCTGAGTGTTCTCTCCTCCCGCGTGCATGTGACATCCACCCTCCGAGAGAGCCTATCTGACGAGCAAAGCTCATGCCTGATGATGGCACCGCTACTTTATACGCACCTGGTATTTTATCGCACTGCATCTATCTGCGTACCGTATCTGCGTACAGCGTATCCGAGAGATTATTTTACGTTTTTGGCAGATTTTCCAGGTGCGTACGTATGTTTGTTCATTGTGCGTGCGGATCACTTTGATTGCACGTATTATTTTTTTCGGATCATACGGTCCGGACCGCCCACCCAAAATGCAAGTGATTTCATTTCCCAACTATCATTTTCACACCCTCCCCAGCCGCTCATTGGTCGTGCGCTGTACGGCCTTCTCATGTTCGTGATGCCTCTTCAGTTTAACAGTTACATGACGATTCAGGATTTTATGTGTTGAGGATTATTATGTGGATCTTGACGACTGGGTGCATATATATGTGACGACGCACACTGTCACTTCCTGCTATTCGTACCCCTAATAAACGACTTGAATCATCAAACCATCGCTTGTCTCTGGGTGTGTTTTGACTATCTTGCTTGGAGCTGACGAACACCGCAAAGAGGAGGCGTCGTTTGCGGATGGTCATCTCAACGCTCACGCATTGTGCCTTCTTGAGAGCCTTGGCGGACGACATGATAAGATGGTCGATGCGTTGTCGGCGATGGAAACTAATGGTCCGTACGTATGAGGAAGTTGTGGTGTGCCGTTCGGAGCTCAGCAAAGTGCTCCTGGACAAGGGTCCACGTCACACACCTGTACAGCAGTGTCTCCATCACCTCGCGGCCTTTAGCATGCGCACATTTAGAGTAAACGGGACATCCTCCATATCATACAGCTCCCGCTTGAACCGCGATCAGCACCTCCAACACTCTGATTAACAACAATCTTCTCTTACGATAGATTGAGACTGGAGACAAGCAACGCGGATGATACTCAATCGATTGCGATACTACTGGTAACACATTGGACAACACTTACTACTTGGTAAATAATAATGCGGCCCTTTCTCAACACCTTTTTTTTAAGTTAAGGGGAAGACCGGAGACTAGCAACGCGAATGTTACTCATTCGATTGCGATACTAATGGAGATTTTTATCCTCAAATAAATGACACCAACTGTCGAGAGCGCCTATTTTAGCGTGGGTACGAGAGTCGACGAGGGAAGAAAGTGAAGTGCTGAAACCTTTTCGGGATAAAAGTGCAAGGCACGTACCGTAGTGGGGAGGGAGGAAAAGAGCTTACGATGTAACCCCGGACCTGAGTTACGACTACAATAAGAGGGAGAGATAAAGAAGGGCGAAGTTAATAAAATGGGATGGGGGAAAAAACAAGTTTTATACCGCGTGACTGTGCTACAGAACATCGACATATTCTAGGCCACCATACGTCAGATAAAATATATCTGTAACATTGGGTTTTGACAAAATATGGCGTGGTAGTTGACCAGGTATCGTGCTACTGTACGTATGTACTGCCGTTGATTTTATTGAGTAAAAGTGTAAAAGTGCCGCCTTCGTTCTCTACGATAATTAGCAGAAAGTCACTCTGTACTTCTTATGAATAGTTACTTTGTGCGGTAGCGAGGTCGAGATATATCTCTCTTGTTTGATTACTATTCCACTCCCAAGAAATTCCTACTCGTAAGAGTTTACTCTTTGGTCCCCCCTCGCGTGTAAAAAGCCCGACTACGTACGTAATAATTAGGAAGCAGAATTCCTACCTGGTATACAGTACGTACGTACGTAGGCTTTTTGAACCACTTTTTAATAGTTTTTTGTGCAGCGATCCCTCCCTCTTGCGAACCCTCGCGAAATGTTTCTTATATCCCCCACCCACCCTCACCGCGCCCGCACTCGCACACGCACCATTGTTGTAATTCTCCCCGCAGACGGTAGCATCGCATCGGCCCTACTACCAGCTCCACTGGCATGCGTTATGACCTTTAAACATATCACCATCTCCATAGCATGTCGCCTGTGCCTGCTGTCGTGGTTAAAGGACGCATAAATATGTCTTGACTTGTCGTCAACAACGACAGTCCAGTACGGTTTTCTGCCAAACCCGTATCCTATCATGAGTCGTATATGATGCTCTGCTACTGTTTCAAAATGTTCTATCCTCGTCTCTCGAGTTTGATGACAGTCAGTAGTACTCGTACTCGTAGTGTTTTTTGTTTCTGTTCGACGACGGCGGCCGAAAAGAGGGCACTCTCGACTACGGTCGATCGTACCGATCCTCGCATTTTTATGGGGGTATGATTAGTATACTGTTTGTGCAGTACCAGTTATAGTTCTACCTCAACCTCACTCACCAGACCTCGCCGCTAAATTGGCTCGAGTGCCGGTCGGTGCGAGCGTTTGTTTGCAGTATTAATAAATAGTAGCTCTGCCTCGATAATAGATAGGTGCGAACTCGTCGTATATTCCCGACCTCGCCGCTGACCGCCTCGGGCGTGGGTGCGAGTTTACCAAATATGTATATATCAAAACACAACTCTTGGGAAACATAGTTAGTGCGCGGTCTACAGAAAAGTGTATATATCATCCCGCGCACATGCTGGTCTCTTACACAAAACATGCAAACAGAGCACGTAGTACGTACGTACGTACGTACATGCTCATACATCGGCGGACTTGTTGCTGCTCTCTTCTTTCGTTCCCACGCATGATCTCGCTTGCCGTGGTTCAGGGCCAAAGAAGGGTGTGTACGAATACCAGCTATGAGCCAGAGCGTATCGCCCAAAACACTCGCACAACCGCGAATAGTGTATACACGTATACCTCCCCCGGATCCCGAATCCGTTGTAACCGGATCCTGGATGCTGGATCCTGGATCCCAAAACAAACAGTGAAAGAGAACAAACCCCTCTCCCCTGAGCATGAAAGCCATCATATCTAGACGTGCACTCGTACGCAGTCGACCTTCACCGATCATGCTCTCCCGCCTTACGGCCATGGGGCTGCTTCTCTTGCGCGCGACGGCTACACTGGCATGGACACCAGCAGTGCGGCTGAGCCGGTTGTCGGCAAGGTCGGGGGTATACTCTGATTTTCGTCACAATTGTCGAAATACGATGCCAGTACCAGCGGCAGCGGCCTGCATCCGCCCAGCAGGCAGCAGCAGCAGCAGCAGCCTGTGGTGTGCGTCTCCGTCCTCCTCTTCTTCCTCCCCTTTCACTTCCTCCTCCTCGTCTTCAGATGATGGCCTCCCAAGTGCTGGGACGGCGACGGTGCCGGTTGTGGTTAGCGGTGAAGGAGAAGAGGAACGGAGAGCGAGCGAAGCCGACGTGGGGCCGCGAGCGGGCGAGGAGGAGCAGCAGCAGCAGCAGCAGCAGGAGGGTGAGGGCAGCGCACTTCTCGACGGGGTCGAGATCCAGCCTCTGCTGAGGAAACATATCGACATGCTCGGGCCCAGAGGTCGACGAAAGTGAGAACAGGGAAGCACGGGGTCGTCGTTGCTGAACAATATGCGTGCTGTTCCCCCCTGTGCCTTGCTATGCGGCGGTGTGGCGCAATGGTACATAGCGTCATGTTGTCATGATGCCTACGTATGGGCTAATGGTACATGGTACACTGGTACAACTACTATTGCGCCGCGTCTGGGTCACTTGCCGGTACTTACACACGTACTGACCTACTGACACAGGCACTTGTAGTACTACTGGCTGTAGGCCGGCCTAACGTGCGGCTCGCGACCTGATGTAGGCAAGGTGAAGATGCGGGACGCCCCGGCGCCCACGCAATGGAGTCGATAGCGCTGCGGTCCTTCTTATATTATACCCCTGGTATATCTTATCCTGTTTTATCTTATCATAACAGGTACACCAGTACTTGCCAGTTCATCCTCGTATCTACGTACGTATATACTTACCAGGTACCGGTATTATATTAATAGTACCATATAGAGCCAGTACCAGGTATGATGCCGGTACTATTAATAGGTAAGTTTGGCGGTACCAGAGCTCTACTCGTAGTGCAACAGTTATCCTGTGAGCTGCTGCCCCGAGCTCCTCAAAGTTCAACGCTGTTGGTTGACCCAGTCACCGCCGGGCACGCGCATGAGCTCGTACAGCAGTATGATGTGGTCCGCTATTATCAAGAGCTCCTTACGTATTTGACTCGCTTAGGCGGCTGCTCCCTCTCTCAGTACCCAGTAGAGGGTATGCGAGGCATGTCAAATGGCATAGAGTACGTACTTCGAAGTATGGAATTAAGCAGGGACAAATGGCCAAACCATTGTGACTGCTGTAAGGAGGCTCTTGTCTGGATGGGTCGTGTAGTCAGCTTGTGGTGTTTGGCGCAAGCAGCCCGGGATAGTTATATGAGGAGAAGGAGGAGTACGCAAAGAGGGGGGGGAGAAGGAGGAGGGGGGGGGGGGCGTGCTGGCGCGATAGCTTCTGCCCTAGAGACAGGCGTACTGCGGTAGCTCTGGTCCTTACAAAACAGATAAGACGCACGGGCACGTTTGTAGACAAGCGATCGTAACGCCGTACAGAAAAGCGCAAACCCATGGTTTTGCTGTTATCATCCCGCCTTCTTGGCCGTTTACCCGGAAGCTTCACGATCGTGTGTTGTCGTAAAATACGCGAAAAATCTACAGCGCCCCACAAACACCCCAACCTTGCGCTCGCTCCCTCGTCGATCGCCGCCGCACGTCGTTCGCCCCCCCCCCCCCCCGCCACCCAAATCATCGGAACAAGCGATGCCTCTACGTGATGTGCTGCTGCTGCTGCTTCTGCTGCTGCTGCTGCTCCTGCTGCACTTGTGTTTTATCCGCACACTTTCTGTCGAACCGCTGTTGTTGCTCTCAAACTTTGACGTTGAACCGACCCATAAACCAACTCTCCTCTGCTGGCGGCGTTCGCGCACAGGGTCAAGACCCGGCAGCACGTGAACCCTCTGGCCTCCAACAACCAGGAGCCCGCGGTGCTGCTGGAAGGGTGGTTCAAGGCGGCGTTCCGGGAACCCTCGGCGCCCTTGCTGGTGGACATCGGTAAGGGGAAGAAATTATATAGTACCCCCAGGACTACGGCCATGCATGAAAACGAAGTACGCCCCCCTATTGCTGTCTCTGGAAGTGACCACACCGGAAATTAAATCAACTCATTGAGGCTGCCATCCATATGAAAGTCTGGTCTGCCTCTCGAGCGGTTCTTAGTAGGATGCAACTCACCCTCCATGCGACTCGCCGAACACCTCACGGCGCTTCGCGCTTGGTGCTAGCAATGCCTTGCCTGGTCGGCAAAATCCCGACATGCTCCGTCCCGGTATTGTAGGGATGCGAGGGTCTGTGGTCATCCGACTACGGCCATGCATGAATATCGAGTATACCCCCGCCCCCGCCCCGTGGAACAAAAGAAAAACCCCTCCATGGAAGGGGACTTGTGGTGGACACGTACGCGGGCGTGCAAGGCGTGCGGGCGTTTTTTTTTTTTTTTTTTTTTTTTTTTTTTTTGTGTGTGTTCTTCTCATTTTGTCCGCCCACCACCCAGCAGTACTTGCCGTGTGCTCCCGACTCCCCGACTCCCAACTCGATCCCTCGAAGCCTGCTACGATATAAGGGTAGCATTGTTTTTAAGCCAAATACTTTCTAACTGGACTATTTGTATACTCCTTAACTGAGAAACTACTCCATAAGGCATGGCTTATCGAATAAGCCGTATGCCTTGTATGGCATGCCTTATCGAGTAAGCCTAATGCCTTCTAAGGCACGCCTTGTCGTTGATCCCATTTTTGTTTTTACAAAAGTACCCGAACAATTACCCTACGTATACATATACAGTATAGGCCGAGGTTAACCCATTCAGAACTGAAAAAAGTACCCTACACTTATTCCAAGTAGTTTTTCCCCAAATACGTGGGACCAGTTCTTAACGGCCGATTTATTTTTTTCTTCTTGACCCAAATCAGTTTTTTTTTTTTTTTTTTTTTTTTACCGCGGGGTCGCTTCAGAGCTCGCGTGCACGCCACGCTAGAGAGTGGTCATGCATACGGTCATCAGGCGGTTGTGCTTCGCATTTACATGACCTTGGTTTACGTTCACTTTGGTTTCTATTTCACGTATACACGATCTGTGCGGAAACCCGTTGTGCGCGCCTTTTCTCGACCGGAGTTTTTTTTTTTTGCAATGAGTTATGATAAGAGTAGCATCAGCAGCCACAACACCACCACCAACAACATCAACAACAACAACAACAACAACAAATGACTGCCATGTAAAAAAAAGCTCACCTCAACTCAAGCCAAACGCAAGCACCACGCACCAAAGCACCGCTCCCAACGCCGCACCCGCGCCGTTTTTTTCTGTTTTTTTTTTTTTTTTTTTTTTTTTTTTTTTTTTTTGTGTGTGTTCTTCTCATTTTGTCCGCCCACCACCCAGCAGTACTTGCCGTGTGCTCCCGACTCCCCGACTCCCAACTCGATCCCTCGAAGCCTGCTACGATATAAGGGTAGCATTGTTTTTAAGCCAAATACTTTCTAACTGGACTATTTGTATACTCCTTAACTGAGAAACTACTCCATAAGGCATGGCTTATCGAATAAGCCGTATGCCTTGTATGGCATGCCTTATCGAGTAAGCCTAATGCCTTCTAAGGCACGCCTTGTCGTTGATCCCATTTTTGTTTTTACAAAAGTACCCGAACAATTACCCTACGTATACATATACAGTATAGGCCGAGGTTAACCCATTCAGAACTGAAAAAAGTACCCTACACTTATTCCAAGTAGTTTTTCCCCAAATACGTGGGACCAGTTCTTAACGGCCGATTTATTTTTTTCTTCTTGACCCAAATCAGTTTTTGAGGGGGGAGATTGATTAGACGTGCAGCGCTCCTCAAGTGAGGTGGGAGCCTCATAAAAAAATAAGCCACTACCCCTACAAGGCAAAAACCCTTCCTTACGTACGTACGTACTCGTTGCACACTTCCCTCACCCTCCCCACTCGTGTCCCTCATCCCTTTGCCCTTGGCGGTGAGCAGGCTGCGCGAAAGGGTCGTTCTTGAGGACCATGGCGACGGAGCGCCCGGGGCAGAACTATCTGGGGCTGGAGATCCGCCGCCCCACGGCCGCGGTGGCCTTGGAGCGGATGGTGGAGATGGGGACCCGCAACTGCTACCTCGTGTGCTGCAATGCCAACGTGAGAAGGGTGGGGGAAGGGCGTTACGATAAATAGGGGTTAGGGGTTGGGTTGGGAGGGGGGCGGGGTGGCCTTGGAGCGGATGGTGGCAAATGGGGATCCGCTTCAGCCATCTCGTGCTGCAGCGCCAGCGTGAGGGCGGGGGGGGGGGGGGTACCCATTTGTTGCTCGCCTTAGTCCTCAGCCATTTAACCATTGACCACGTATCCCTTTCGAGCAAGAAAACCGTTCCGGCGTTACGAAGGGTGTTAGGGGTGAGGGGTTAGGGGTTGGGTTGGAGGGGGGGGGGGGGGGGGGGGGGTTTTCGC
>MEHQ01002237.1:123054-143097 GCA_008828725.1 Saccharina japonica
CTCTTCCCCGCCGTCCTTCCTCACCTCTCCGAAAATGTCTTTGTGCGCGATGTTCCACGCCAAGAAGGGGTTGGCCAGGCAAGCCGCTTGGAGAGCCTCTTCAGCCACTTCCTGGCCGGCGCCCTCCTCTTCCAGCACGGACCACGCCACGAACTCGATCGCCGCCAGCGACCACGCCATCTCGCAACCGCGGTCGTCGGGAAACCTGTCGGGGGAGGCGAAGGGGGGGGGGGGCTGAGGGAGCGAGACAAACGCGAGGGGGCCGGGGGGGGGTAGGAGGAGAATCGGAGGAGAGGCGGGGGCAGAAGGGCAGGCAAGGGGAGGAAAGAAGCGGGAGGAGGCGAGGAGAGGCAAAAAAAACTGTGTTCCAGCTTCTCGAGGCCAACGGCGATGAAGCGCCCACAAAACGAGTCGCTTATTTCTACTACTGTGAAGGTGACGACGGGTACAGTGGGGGGCCTATATAAGCCGGCTATAGTGTAACCGAGGGTTTTTGACCGCCCTATGCTCGGAAAGACCCGCCCTATTTGGAAGATTAGGGCGGTTTGACCGCCCTATGGGACGCTTTCGTGATATCCCAATAAGGCGTAACGCCCTATTGAGTTCATACAGCCTTTTAAAGGTGTCAGCCACAAAGTGCCTCTGACCCAGAAGCATTGACCACAGAAGGGCCTCATCGAAGAGGGATACCATACCGTGTGCTCGGAGAAGAAGGTACAGCGCTTACAGAGTCACCAGTGCTGACACCCATTAAATATTAGGTTCAAATACACAATGCGAGAAGCACAGCACCAGAGCGACGGCCGTGCACACACACTTTTGCATGTGAGAAGAATTAATATTAATATGAGCTGCGGGCGACAGAGCCCGCCGAAGGACACACTCCAACAGAAAGAAGACTATATACTGCCCCGTATTGTTTCGTACGAAAGAGGACTCTTTGCTTTTGCTAACACGATTCACAACAGAGCCTCCACCTAGTTTACTGGCCACTTCGCTTACTGCTGTCTGACTACTGCGTACTCGCACTACTGTGACAGTATCCTCCGCGCGACTGTGCCCCCCCCCTTGGCCTTGTTGAGGCCTCACAAAATTCCTTCATGTCTGCCTTGCTGCCACTGGGCTCATAGAAGCATGCGCGCTGTGTGATGCAACGACGATCCTGGCCTCTGCAATAGTTAGGAGGCATCGCCATTGCGCACGGGCCTTCCGCTGCGCTTCTCCAGAGAAACGAAATGCGTACGAAAGTTCCACGTAGGACCGGGGGGGCACCGCCCCGGTGCCCACGTTCGTATCGTTCATCGCTGTCTCTCGATCTCTTCAGGCATTCACCTGTTACGTGAGTGCCTTTTCAACGTTTTTCGTCAATCTTCTACCGGCATCGAGCTGCAATG
The DNA here is from genome assembly GCA_008828725.1 of Saccharina japonica. Classification (NCBI taxonomy): domain Eukaryota; class Phaeophyceae; order Laminariales; family Laminariaceae; genus Saccharina; species Saccharina japonica. The sequence continues at coordinate 124,449 of MEHQ01002237.1, forward strand.
GCCTCTCATGACCCCAAATCCCCTGTTTTTTTTTTTTGGGTCCTCCACTTAGTTATAGAAAGCACCCCCGCCAGACTAAGAAAATCCCGGCCTGCGACCAGATTTTCTGTTTCCTTTATTAGGTGCATCTCGCCCAACACAGCACCAGGGCGATGCTTTATACTGATGTGGAGGCGAAAATGACCGTGGGATAGGGCGTAGCCTCCCTGAATACGGTAGCTGCCCGTTCTGAAATGGGGCCTGTTTACCGCCTTAATAGGCTCGGGTTTGCTATATTTAGGGCGGTTTCCGCCCTATTCGCAATCTTTCTGTCGTGTTCAAGCCGATCTCTTGACCTCCTTATCTCGAACGACCCGCCTTATTCAGACGCCTTATATAGGCCCCCCTACTGTAAACACGGTTTTTCCCTTTTCCTTTGTTTCCCTTCTCTCTTCTTCTCTTCCTTGTTTCTTTGGATTGTTTTCATCTTTCTCTTGGTTGACGGTGCTTTATGACAATGAATCCCATCAGGCGGGGGGGGGGGGCGGGGGGTAGTTCATTTTCAATCATGTCCGTCAGTCGTATGAACATAGACCCCTCGCATCCCTACAATGCCGCGGGATGGAGCATGCCGGGCTGCGCCGGTTTTCACCGCACCCAGGCAGATATGCTAGCACAAGCGCGAAGCGCCGTGAGGTGTTGGGCGCAGTCGCATCAAGTGTGCAGCTGCCATTCCTACTAAGAACCGCTGTGTGAGGACTAGCATATGGATGCGGGGGGGGGGGGTTATATACGAACAAGTTTGCAACACCAACATGCGAACACAACAACAGAACCTAAAAAAACAGGCCAGACCAAAAAAAAGTACTGGTATCATACATACGCGCGTCCCAAAGCTTGCAAAACTGGAGTGATCGAACTCACAGCCTATGTGTACACGAAGTATACCAGGTACCCTATGCATCGTATCATATCATACGTATAAAAAACTATTACCACTACTACTACTACTACTACTACCACTACTACTACATATATAAAGACGCTTGATTCTACCTCACGCACTCGTCCCTTTTTTGGGGGGTCCGTACACACGAGCCCCGAAAGGGTCAAGAGGAACAACTCACCGGGCGATCACGGCACGAGCCTCGTCCGCGCGGCCGGCGTCCATCAGCAACCGGACCAAGCCCCTCCTCGCCATCACGTGGTCGGCCGGGTCGAGGTCGAGGCATCTGTCGGCACAGACATCATATTATATGGCCGGAAGGACGGACGGAATCAATACAAGGGCGGAGGAAGCTAGTATCAAGTTTGATGTGCCGCCAGGCCTGAGTCGGGTTAGGTTAGGCAAGATTAGGTTAGGTTAGGTTAGGTTAGATTAGGTATTAGGTTGGGTTGGGTTGGGTTGGTTTGGTTTGTTTGGGTTGGGTCGGGTTGGGTTGGGTTGGGTTGGGTTGCGTTGCGTTGCGTTGCGTTGCGTTGGGTTAGGTTGCGTTGCGTTGGGTTCGGTTGAGTCGGGCTGGTTGGTGCGTGCCGCAAGACAATCGACAACAATCAACATTGCATGCTGGTGAGGCGAATCCTGGGCGCAGCTACGGTGGCCCACGGTTCCCAGGAGACCGCCACAATTGCAGAGCGGGCGCTCCGAGGAACAGCAACGAGAACGGTTCAGAAGAAAAACAACAGCAAAAAACAGCAGCCGCAATGGCACACGGTTGCCTATATAGACGAGGACAGAAACATCACAAAAACAAAAACAAACACCTAAACGGCGAGATTGTTTCAGTAACGTGACAAAACAAAACAAAAACGTAATTCAAGGCCGGCGGCCCACCTTTGGTACCGCGCACACGCCTCCTTTGACTTGGACTCCTTGCCTTCGTCGTGCAGCGCTCGAGCCAGCTGGTGGTTCAAATCTGATTTAAAAAAAAACACCAATCGAAGGGGCCGACGGACCGATCGCGACAAAAAAAAAGAAGAAAACACAACAAAACAAGCCAGACGACAGAAACACATTAGTACTATTATTACGTATATACTTGTATAAATTAGTACTACCACAGTATGCCAGGTACCGGTGTGTAACAGGCGGTGCGCTCAAGAAGTTGGTCGGTCCGAATCGCGCGGATGAACACATAAAGCTTCTGCTGTTTTGCTGCTGCTGCTGTTTCTGTTGATGGCTGTTGCTACTTACAGTCGTGCGGCCCCGAAAACAGCACCAGCCGTATAATTGCACGTACGTGCTGTGGGCTGTTAGAACTGCACGTACTTTTGCACCATCTTTACCCTTGCTCCCACTCGGACCTGATCCCACCCGGATCTGATCCCATTTGGCACCCTGTTCCCACCCACAAGGTGCAGAAATATAATCAGCCCTCCGCAGGAGCCGCCGGAGGCCCACCTGGCACCTCGATCCCATTTGGCACCCATGTAGGCCATACATATCTACAACAACTCCTGCTATACATATGATATAACCATATTGAATGTACGTGCAGATTCGTTAGACTCGCACGTACGTGCAAGTTCTCCGGAGCCGCGAAAACAGCAGTGACGACACAACGTCCGGTCGTTGCCAGGATGCTTGAGATTGCCCACATGGGCATGAACAATTAATAAAACCATGCATGCGTGCGTGCGCACACACTACACACACACCGCTGTTTCATCACCGATGTTGTTACGAGACAGAAAAACAAACAAACAAGGTGGCCATAGGTATAATCGTATGTGCGTACTACTTACTGCTGTGCGAGTACAGGCGCCACAAGACCCATTACCTATCCCTTAGCGTGCGGCGAGAAACAGGAGGGCGAGCAAAAAGTGCCGCAAAACCAAAACTAAAAACTAAAAAGAAAATAAAACAGAAAAACAGAGGGAAAAAAAGAAGAGAGAGGCTCCGAAGCGTCCAGCAACACAACTTATACTCCGTGAGAATTCGAGTAAGGTATCTATCACGTATCGTAGCCGCCTTTTGTCTTTGTGTCCTTGCGGCAAAAAAAATGGGAGAAGGCGGAACACGGGGCCATCACTGCCGCTGCTGCTGCGAATCGACGACAATAACAACAGCAGATGCCGCGAAAAAGTGCGCACCCGACCTTAAGACTAGTAGCAGTACGATGTATTCGTTCCATCAACCCAACACAAGGCATCGAGGGAGAGAGGGGGGGGGGGGAGGAGGGAGGAAGGGAGGGAGGGCGGAGAGAGCAGTGCGCTGTGCTCTCCACCAGCATTCAAGCAGAGGCGAAAACCTTTCCAATCCAGCCCAACCCAATCCAACCCAACCCAGCCGATCAAAACCCAAACCCGACCCTCAATGACGATTGCCCCCCTCCCCCCCCCTCCCCGGATTGTCTCTCACCAAGGAACTCCCGACACGCCTCGGGACCCTCGTAGAACGCCCCCCCCTTCTTGTCGCCACTATCACCGTCCACCCCTCCCCCCTCTCCTCCGCCTCCGAACTTCTCGAAGAGATCGACCCCGGCCTCCCAGTCTTCCCTCTCGTTCACCAGCTCCGTTCCCCCCGCCCCGGGAAGAGAGGCCGCTGGCCTGGCCGCCCCCTTCAGCTGCCAGTGGGAGGTGTCCAGGTCGTAAAAGTCGCGCCGACGCCGCTGCCGGGAGAAATAAGGATACAATCAGGGGTTGGGGGGAGGGGGTGGGTTAGGGTGGGGGGGGGGGGAGGGGACAGCCCCGAAATACAAGTCAAGGCGTCCGATTCACACAAAACGCGTTTCAACACCTGTTCCAGCAAAAAGCACCCGGTTCTTCGCAACGCTTAAAGCTTGAAAAGTGACGCAAGACCCACCACTGCATCCCCCTGGGAGGCCATGGTCTGCACAAAAACTCACCTAGACAATCCAGCCCAACGCAACCCAATCTGTAACACAATTGAAACAAAACTCAACCCCGCCCAACCGAACCTAACTCAATCCAACCCAGCAACCCCTTCAAACTCAACCCAACCCAATCCAGCCCAGCTCAACCTACAGTAACTTAACCTAGCCTAGCCTAACCTGACCTACCCAACCTAACCTAACCTAACCTAACCAAATCCAAGCCAAGTCAAGCCAAGCAAAGCCAAGCAAAGCCAAGCAAAGCCAACAACCCCATCCAACCCAACCCAACCCAAACCACAAGCCACTGACAACCTGAAACACCCCCTGCCCTTGCCCGTCATCCCACATGTCCGTACCTTGCGCTTCAGCTCCGGGTCGAGGGGTTCCACGTGCACCGGCGGTCGGTAGTCGCGCAGCAGCTCCTCCTGCTTTGACACCAGCCTCTCCAGTCGGGCCAGCTGATACCGACGGCAGGATAGTAGATAGGCCGACGGCAGCGGCGGAGGGTGGGACGCGGACAGGCAGACAATACGTACATAAAACAATGCTGGTGTACGTATACATATGCACATACTTCGTATGCAACCATCACCTTGACGGGTATGGTTACCGGTACGGTTACGGTTATGGATGCAGCTACAGATTTTGGCTACGTTCACGTGTACGTTACTAGCTGTTACGGTTAATGGTTAATGTTACGGTTTGTGAATATGGTAACGGTTACGTTTACGTTTGCTCTTACGACGGTTACAGTTACGGATTATGGTTACGTTCATGTTTACGGTTATGGTTACGTAATGGTTATTGCTACGGTTACGTTTTCGGCTACTATTTAATAGTACGACGGCTACGTACAGCAGTTCCAGATTTTGGTTACGTTCACGTTTACGGTTACTGTAACGGTTACGTTTGAGGTTACTGGTTAATGATACGGTTATGGTTACGGTTACGCTCATGTTTAAGTTTACGGTTGCTCGTATCATTCGGTTATGGTTACATATGCACGGGATTCGGTTACCTCGAGGCGTCTCTTGTTGGTGTGCTTTTTCACGCGGCCCTCGTGCCCGCCGGACGTGTCCCTCGTCAGCGGCTTCTTCCCGAGCTTGCGGCGCTTCTTCGCTCGCTTAATCACCCGCTCGTCCTCTCGCTTCCTCAAACGCTCCCCCCTGTCCATGCCGTGTGACAATGCGATGATGGTGAATGCGATGGCGGAAGGATGGAGGGATGGGAGGCACATGTGGGGTTGTGGTACAGGGCTCCTCCATCATCAAGTGGTGTAGCTGTATCGGGTTGCGTTTTGCTGTACAGCACCGAGCAGTACCACCAGACCATCAGGGTACCACACGTACCACCCCTTCCCTCTACCGCAAACCGCAAAAAACTCTGTCGACTTTTATTCGAACTGAGAATATGAGGTTGCCCTCAAAACGTGGACATTGCACACTCTGCATACGAATAGACATGCAATCGTAGGTAGAGCAGCTCTCGGGGGTGTTTGCGTCACATGCACAAGGTTAAGGTTACGTATAACACGACGTACGATTACGGATAGGAATTAAAGGCTACGAGCCTCGTAAAATAGGACGCATGATGCGAGGTAAAAGAACGCGAATGTCGGTGGACCACGAGTACGTAATTACCAGGTACGAGTACGCGTAACAAATTAAAATTACTGCTGCAACGCTGCTGAAGATGGAAGAAAACGACTGGCCTCTCGTTCGAGGGCGGAACGTATGCCTCTGGTGGGAATAGGACACGACCGTACGCATGTTCGCTTCGTACCAGTAGGAGGTATACACTCGTAAGGTGGCTGCGGCTGGATGGACGATGGAATGCCCTGCTGTATATACCAGAGGGGCAGAACTAAGCACGACGTGCTGCTGCTCCTGCTGCTGCTGCTGTGCACTGTGCGCCATGTGATTCAAACCATGATGCAACATTTCTTGGACACGTTTGGGAGCGGAACGGACGCTGTTCGTCACGCTAGGCACGTAACCTCAAATTACCTGCTTCCTTCTGACATCTTCTTAGACATCCCTTGCCCCCCTCCTCCTTTCGACTTCTTGTTGCGACCCATCTCGCTAGGGCGACGTTCGGCGTGAGGTGTGACGTGTGATGTCAACAAGAGAGGTGGAAGAAAAACATTTTAAACCGCGGTTTTCATTAAATAAAGAAGGATGTTATGCGTGTACATTTTAACGTTTTGTCCCCTGCGGAAATTCATGTGTGTGTCACCGCTGCAGCAGGCAGCAGCAGTACGTAGCGAGCTCTAAGTCGAACTTAGGAGCAGTTTCAAAGGTGCACGCTGTCTACCTAGCGCCACCACATAGCTCGCTTGCATCTTCTGTCTCCCCGGTGAGCCATGGGAGCTGGCCTGGCAGCGCAGCGCGGCTGGCCTCAGGGCGAAGAACCTAACCTGCAGTCCCCGCACAGCACTGAGGACACAGCTTCTGGAGGAGATACCCCATCGAGCCCGAGGCACAGCCTCGGCGTGTTCGACATGGCCACACGAGAGGAAACGCAGCCTTTGGAGGACGGAGAAGGTTGGGCGCACTACAATTCAACCTCGAGCCTGACCTCTCTCGTGCCCGTCAGGAGGCATCAGTCGATGGAGACCGAGGAAGGCACGAGCGAGTCTTTGTTGCAGCACCAGCAAGGAGATATTCAGAATGGGCAGTGGGTAGGGGACGTCGTCGGGGATGACGAGGACTTGAGGGAGTCCAGGGCACCGAGCATTGCCTACGACCTGGGAGCTCTGCACACGGAAGAAGAGGTGAGAAGATCGAGGTGCTGCGCAGCACTCATACGCAAGAAGCAGGGAGGCATTGTAGGAAGACGGGGGGGGAAGCGATGGGGGAAGCCAGACTCTGGGTTGCCATTTCGATTTGTCTGCGTTCTCCGTTGTCCGTTCATGAGATTTGATTTTTATCTCCTTTTCTACTTTAATTTCAGAAGATAAATGCTGATGAGCGGTGTATATACGTACGAGTACGTTTGTATTTTTATGATACGAAAATGATACCAGGCGGGGTGTATGATGCGTACCTGGTGCATACGTTCAGCAGTATCATACACTTACTACGAGTACTGCTGTACGTATATACACATATGTACAATACCTGGTACACAACCATGTCAAGCCGTTCGTCGCAGTCGCAGAGGCTCAAAGCTCAAAGGTGCAAGTAACGAGCAACCAGAGGCTCTACTCCGGGCTCACAAAGCTCAAACACGGCCGGAAGTCGGGAAGCTCTTTGCCCACAATGGCAAGGCAAGGCATCTGACGATACTATTGACACGAGTACAGCACTACACCAGTATATCAGTAGTGTTTAGTACGTACGTACAGTACCAGGTACCAGGTACTCGTACCAGGTATTAATACCAGATGTAATCGTACCTCGTACCACAGGACCACAGGTACATACATATGTGTGTGTGTGTGTGTGTTCTTCACATTAAACCTTCCTTTCTACCCGTCGACATCCAGCACACCCAGTGTCCGTGCCGATTCTTCATCCTAAAAAGGTACCAGTTCTGTGGTCACAAAACTACGACACAGAGATACTACACTCAGTGCAGTAAGCAGAGCAGACAATGCAACGCCATATACGACAGGCAAGACCTACCCTGCTAGCAATCCAGGTGCATGCAAGAGAAAAAATATGTACTCGATGTCGACGGGTAGAAAGGAAGGTTTAACGACACACACATATTTACTCGCTGTACTTTTGAACTGGTATCGGTATCGGTATACGTATCATACGTATCATACCCCAGCAGCGGCACGAAACTTTAGAACACACAGAACTCTTGCATACCTGGTGCCAGGTATATATTTATACACAGCAGTCTCGTACTCGTAGCGGCCCAAATTTTGATATTTTGGGCCCACCCACCCACCCACCGTGCCCAACCCGCACCCCACCAACCACCCACCCTTTTCGCGCAGTAGTGCAGTACATGCAGTATGACAGCAGCAGTAGTATAACATGATACATACCTGGTGCAGTATTGCAGTGCGTCGTACATAGATGCTGCTGCTGTCCGGTGCAGGGTGATGTAGTAAATGCGGATACATATATACCGGGTCCCCTTCCCCTATGTGTGTGTGTGTTCTTCACATTAAACCTTCCTTTCTACCCGTCGACATCCAGCACACCCAGTGTCCTTGCCGATTCTTCATCCTGAAAAGGTACCAGTTCTGTGGTCACAAAACTACGACACAGAGATACTACGCTCAAGTACGGGCTCATTACATTATTTAATAGACACAACTTCAAGGTCACACCCAAGCAAGGTCTGTCACTCCATTCCGTGTGACCTGAGGCACATACCAACGTACCAACCCACCTCTGTGAGAACTCCACACCACAACCACAACCACACAAGAAATACACAGCCCTGGGCGTTCGCCCCACATTGGCGTCGTCGGTTGACCTCACCGTGTATATATATATATGTTTTTTTTCCTTCCCGTTTGTTGTCTTCGCCCTTCGTTTCTGTCTCCTTCCTATGAATAGTCGTAACTCGGATCCGGGGTCACACAGCAGGCTCTTCTCCCTCCTCCCCACTACGCGTACGGTTTGTGCCTTGAATTTTTATCGCGAGAAGGCTTCTATTATAAGCCCTTCGTTTCCCTCGTCGACTCGCATCGATTTGCGCCTACCCACGCTGCTATAAATAGGCGCTCTCAGCAGTTGATTCCGTTTCTTGTTTATTTCTGCAAAAATAAACAAAAAAGTCTGACCCACGTGGGATTCGAACTCACGAAATCAACTCTAGCAGTATTCGAGGGTAATACTATTAATAGTCCACCGGGGCGACCGGTCATGTCCATAGTAGATGAGTTCGAGTCCTGGTAGGCTAAATGCTGACTTAGCCATATCTCCCCCACGTGGGCGTGTTCGGATTGCTGAATGCGTTGCAATTCTATTAATAGTCCCCCTGTAGGTACCCTTGCTGCGTCTGGTACGATTCAAAGCGAGTCTCTAAAGAAGAGGTTCAACCACACCTCCTGCTCGCACGCCAGCTCCCGTTAACGCTCGTATGAACGCTATAGCGATTTTGCTGTTATTTCCAAGTTATCAGGTACTGAGAACGACAAAAGCCCCGCAGTGGGCCGTAACAGTACGTACGACGCGTTTGTTTGTCGTTCTGGGTGCAACAGCAAAATCGCTACGTTGCGTTCATACGAGCGTTAACGAGAGCTGGCGTGCGAGTAAGAGGGGCGCTTGAACTCGACTTCAGAGACTCGCTTTGCATCGTACCGGACACAGCAAGGGTATCATACCGACAGGGAGACTAGAGTGCAACGCATTCAGCGCAGACAACGACGACATAACCTGTTTTGACTCTCCCTCAGCCAATTCCTGTCGGCGACGCCAACGTGGGGCGGACGCCCCGGGCAGGTTTCTCTCTTGTTGTGTGGTTGTGGTGTGCAGAGCACACCAAGGTGAATCGATGTCTCGGGTCTATAGACGGAACGGAGTGACAGAATAATGATAACCATTAAGAGTCCTTAATTCACCGGGTATTTAGCTGGTACTGGTAGTTATTATTAGTACTTAGCGCGTCGCTTGGTGTATACCAACAACGTGACGTTTGTTTACTGAGAAAAGGCTACGTACGTCTTAAGAATGCCGTTACACCATGATATATTGTTGGCAACTTCCGTTACTACAAACTGTACAGCAAAGCATGGATGCCAGACCCCTGTCAAGTTCTTCATGAAGCCAGCAGAGACTGTCAAGCTGTCCACACTTCGTGAAAGGGTCAAGTGTGTAGCTTGTAGCACTACAGGTTACCCACACAGCAACTGGCCAATGCGTATCCTCTCCGTCGTATACGAGTATGGGGATCCTGTTCCCAGTCACACGTTATTTGGCAGCCATGTTCCATGGGTGAAAGCTTGATAAACGTCACGATGGCTCCGAATCTCCAAGTTGTGCCCGTACACCATGTGGTATACGAGTACGTGTTGTTAATTGTACACATCGAGTATAACAATAGAGTATTAATAGTAAGCATGCTACAATACATTATCCCAAACGAAGAATGATCATGTAAACACGCATACATACGTGTTTTTCAACACGATTGTGCATTTCTGACACATTATTGGTTGATAAATGAGTCATGTGTTACTGTGCCTAAAATAGGAAATAATCGCCCTGTTACCCCAAGTGGACACCCTGTACTTTAGACGCGCAGTCGCACGTCTCAAAAAAAGGGAGGGGATGGTGTGAATACCAAGCCCCTTTCCCCTGGATACTACGGCCTCATTATACACAAGTTCAAGTTCAAGGTCGTACCCAAGGTCTGTCACTCCGTTCCGTGTACACGAGGTACTGACCCACCTCAGTGTGTTCTCCACACCACAACCACACAAGAGAGAAGAAACCTGACTGGGGCGGCCGCTCCACAGCAGTAACCGGAAATTTTGTTTTTTTTTTAACGAAATTTTGGGGAGATTTTAGATTTTGAGTTTTTCGCCACATGTTATTCGAGGGCGCACGTGAATCTACTGTAGATATTCCGGTACCTAACCCCCCCCCCCCCCCCCCTGGCCCCGGAGCTCGAAAAACATACCGTACCTCGTATTTTTTTCCCGTGATATTGTTTGATACAGTGCCGAAGAGGCGCGCAGAAGGTGTTGTTTTTTTGTTTCCTCTCTCTATATAGAGATGGCATCGTGTTCTGTTTTGCTGCTTGGTTGTGTTCTGTGGCCGTGTACATGCAAGTAATCACGGGCATATTACGATTACACACCTGATACATATATACTCATAGCCCAGGTAGTCTTACCGTTGTTTTGTCCAGCCAGGCGTTGGCATTCCATCATGTCATGTGCACAGCAGCAGTATATCCGCGATTTTTCTGACACTTGACTATTGATATTAACAATATGCAAACGACAAATCACAGAGACAGGCAGGGCACTTAGATGTCAAGGATACCAGGCGCGGTCAGCGTTGGTTTCCTGCTTGTTGAAGTTTGGTTACATGGGGGATCATTGTGGACGTCGGCGGCGGGTGGTGTCGTTATGCATGTTTTAGAATAAACAATTGTGGGCGAGATCTATCTGCGTAGGAAGTGACTAAATGCAGATTATTTGCTTTGCAGATAGATCTCGACCGCCCAAGCAAGAAATGAAGAGCAGAGCCGTCGCCAAAGGCTTTTCGACGGCGACAAAAAAAACACGCGGTGTAACTTCTTCCCCCTCCCCCTTGTTGAAGCAGTGACCTATACCCAGCCAAGCTCGATACCACAGCTCTTCAGGGCCTTTCTGGTCCGCCTTCGTGCGAGCTTGTAGTATTTTTTGTACCACTGACTTACTGCCGCATGCAGCAGTCGCTGCAACTAACGCAGCTGTTCTTCTTTGCACTATTAATAGTATAGTATGCATACGTATGTGTAAACGAAGGCATGCCGTCCGTCTCTACTGTGACCACAGAACTGGTACCTTTTTAGGATGATGAATCGGCACGGACACTGGGTGTGCTGGATGTCGACGGGTAGAAAGGAAGGTTTAATGTGAAGAACACACACGCACACACTGTTACTTATTATTATACGGTGGTTGCTGTACAACGATGAACCTGTCACTGGTAACTTGGACTACCTGGTACAAACTTCCGGTACTCGTACGTTACGTTTTTATGGTTTATTTTTGAGCTACAAAGAGGGAGGGACGGCGGCACGTGCATACATAAATACCATACTGCTTGTATTAACAGTTCCTTTTTTTAGGCTCTTCTCCTGTCGATTGCATACTATATACAATGGACTGAGCATGTTTTTGTTGGTGTAATGCTTTGCACCAGGTATATTAACATCGTGACGCTGTCCTACTGTCTCGCTGTCTCCGTGCTCCCCTGTCCTCCTTCTGCTCGTCCGATATACTCGCACGTGCTATATACGCTCTCGTGGTGTTGGTGGTACATATGCACTGGGGCTGGTGGTGGTGTTGGTGGTGGTGGTGGTGGTGTAGATCCGAAAACGGTTCACGTTTCAGCCGAGCCGAGGGCTGAGCCCGACTGAGTTCGCGCAGAAGCTGAGGCGGAAGATGGCGAAGCGCGTGAAGAGCCCGAGGGCGCTGCTGAACTTCGTGCTGCCCATCACGAAGCAGCTCAACACCTATACGTCCGAGAAGCTCACGCGCGACTTGATCGTCGGCACGACCATGGCGACCCTCATGATACCGCAGGTGGCCTTGGGGGAGGGGGGGGCGTTGGGGAGCGTACTTTGGGGGGGGGGGGCGCAGGGGCTTGGGGGGGGGGGAGGGGGGCGGGGCATTTGCGGGCGTATCATTTGGTGTTGTCTTAGTTCATTTGACGTTGACCAGCGCATCCTTTGCGAACTGGGGGGGAGGGGCGGGTGGGGAGGGATAGTGGTTGTTAACAGTGGTTGTTACTAGTGGTTGTTACCGTGAATGTCTGCTGTAGGAGTAGCAGTAGGCTTCAGCCTTAGCGGTGCATAGCAAAAACAACACGATATATGAGCAGTACTCGTAGCAATAAGCAGTCTAAGTAGTAAGTAGGCATTACGTTGTAGCGCGTACGTGTAAATAGCTGCAAGCAATGTGGATAGTAAACTGTGGTAGCGATACACACAGGCCAGTAGCAGCAAGTAAGCAGTAGCCACGTGCAGCATCAGCAAGCGGCAGTACCAGCACCAGCCGTAGCACCAGCCGCAACACTAGCCGTACATGGCACCAGCAGTGGCCACAAGCAGTACGTGGTGGCAGCAAAAACAGAGTAGCAGCAGTGGCACCATTATTCAGCTGGGGGTATCAATTAGCTGGGGGTATTGCTCTGTAAGGTACTCGTACATTACTTGTATTTCAGTATGACAGCAGTCGTTACATCCTCACCGGACGGTGTGCTTGTTTTCCCGTTACCCCTCCTCCTGCTTCTGCGGCGTCTTTTTTTTCTCTCTTGCTTCTTATGATCTGTTTCATTCCTTTTCTCCCTACTTCTCTCTTTTCTTTCGTTTTTCTTCCTCCCCCTTTTTATTCTTGTTCTCTTTTTCTTGTTCTTCTTCTTCCTCTTGTCCTTCTTCCTCTTGTTATTTTTCTTATTTTCGTTTTCTTTTTCTTTTCCTTCGTTATTTTATTTTTTTTCCGTCAGGGACTGGCCTTCGCCACGGTGGCGGGCATCCCCCTCCTCTACGGCCTCTACATCGTCTGGGCGCCGCCGTTTTTCTACTCCCTGTACGGCGTTAGCCTGCACGTGAGCTACGGGCCGTTCGCCCTCGTAGGGCTCTTCATGAACGACGCCCTCCACAAGCGGGGTTACAAGCCGTGCGACGGCTTGTGCCGCAACGAGTCTCAGGCAACACAGGTAAGTAAGGCTTGATTCAGGTGTCGGGTTAAGTCTCACACGTCGCACAGATAGGGTCCCCGTTTCATGATCTAGGTGTTTCAGGGAAGTGAAATTTATTTATCAGCCACTTGAAGTAATATTCATACATACGTGCCAGGTACGTATTACTAGCGTGAACGTTTTTTTTTATCATTATTTTGTAGGGGTAGGGGGGGGTGAAATTAATTAATTAAAACGTACGTAGTTACAGGCAGTACGTACTTGAGCGAATGTTACTGTGAATTAGTGAACTGTTTGTTTGTTTAGGAGACGCTAGCCGTGATTTACTTCGTATATGATCTCGCACGATTTATATGTACCATGATTTTTTTCTCCGTGGGGGATACGGTATGGTACGCATGCCACGGCTCTTGCGCATACGTTTGCTTGGTGGAATTTGCATGATCTGTATGATCTGTATGAGCTGTATGATTTGTATGATATGTATGACCTGTATGATATAGTACAGCTCTTGCACTACCCGTGATAACGGCAAATGTGGGATCTAGATGATCTACAGTAGATCGTGATCTGTCAGGTTGGTAGAGAGGCGCTTCTCTTGGGGGATTGAGGAGGCGGAGGAGGGGGGGGAGGAAGGAGGTGGAGAAGGGTGGTGACTTCGTACTTATTATTTGAGAGCGTTTTCGTCGACGGGATGCCCGTGGTTGAACGCCGTACTCTGTTGCGCTGACCATGAAAACCATTGTTGAGGGCGCACATCAGGATTTCGTGTAGAAGCAGAAGCGAGAGTGGAAGCGGAAACCCAGTTACGGAAACGGAATTGGAAACGAAAACGGAAACGAGGCCGGAAACGAGCGCGAAATCGGAAACAGAACGGAATCGGAAGCGGAAATGGAAGCGAAATCGGAAACGAAATCGGAAACCGAAGAATAATCGGAAACGGAATCGGAACCCGGATCGGAATGGAGCGGATGCGGAAACGGAAGCAGAATCGGGATCGGAGCTGGAACCGGATTGGAACGGAACGGAAATGGAAATAGAAACGGAAGCGGAAGCTGGATCGGAAACAAAAGGAGAATCGGAGACAGAATTGCACGCATTACTCGTAGCATAGTTGGAATTGGACGGACACGTGCAGGAGATAGCGTGGAAATTGTTGGTGTTACTGTCGCGGTATTCTCTCTTTCTCTCTCTCCTCCGTTATCCCATCCTCCCCCCTCCCCCTGCCCCCCTCCCCTACCTGCCGCGGAACGACGACGTCTGTGACAGGATTACCTGGAAGCGTGCACGATTATCACGTTCATGGTGAGCATGTGGTACTTCCTCATGGCTATCTTCAAGCTTGGGGAGCCGCTCGCAATGCTGGTGAGTGCATGTGCACACGACAGGATGGATGGTTGTTCCCCTGCTCCCTGTTTTGTTTCTTTTTTATTGTCTGTTTTTGTTCGCTCCCCTTCTCCCGCCCCCTGACCCCCCACCCCCCCTTCCTTATCGAAACCCCCCCTCCCCAAACTCCGCCGGCTCAGCTCTTTGCTCTGCGACTGCAATACGATGCCTTCGATTTGTAGGTACGGTACGGTGCGGTAGGTTGGAGTACGTAGAGCGTTGCCGTGAGATTCATCTTTCGGTATCATAACCACCTTCTGCACCGCCCCCCACCCCTCCCCCTCACCGCACCCTGGTCCGTTTTGTTTTTTTTCAACAATCTGTCGTTGTCTTTCTCTGCGTGTCTGGGGGGTCTGATGGCGGACAGCTGGCGGATCCGGTGATCAGCGGCTTCGTCACCGCCAGCGCTATTCTCGTGGCCAACTCGCAGGTGATTCTTGGGGTTATTCTTGGCGTTACATTTGGCGTTACGCTTGGCGTTTCATTTGGCCTTACTTTCGGCGTTTTCATTCGGCGCTATTATATGTTATTATACCCTTGGCTTCAATAGGGTGTTTGCTACAATCCAATTAGGTGGGGATGTAACAAGTTTGAAACCGATAAACATGAGGATCTGATTGGTTAAACAGGTGAACCCGAAGGCCAACAGAGTTAACTCAACCCACGGAGCAACCCAATACGAGAATAGACGGGTGAAAAGCGTCATTTTGGTAATTTTTCCCCCCAGCCTGTAGGAGGATCCTATTTTTCCGTGAGTCGGGATTGCTATTATATAAAGGAAACAGACTACAAAAAACCCAACTGAATCGGTTCCAACCAATTTCTTCGCAAACACCCCAATAGCTCTTGGCACTGTCCTTGGTGTTACGTGGTACTACAACTGGCGTTGCATTTGCCGTTGCATTTGCCGTTACATTTGCCGTATCATTGGCCGTTACATTTGCCGTCAAATGCCCTTAGCGTCACCCTTGGTGCAAGTTCCTCTTGGTATTGCCCTCGTTGTTACACCTGGCGTCACATTTGGCGTTACCTTTGGCGTTCAACCTGGCTTTACCCTCGACGTTACTCGTGGCGTTCCGCTTGGCGTTAGTTACTGTTGGCGTTACACTCGGTGGCTCAGTTCACGTTCCATTTGGCGATACGCTTGGCGTTAGTCCCTCTTGGCGTTTGCGACCCGTGGCGTCTGTTACCCTTGACTTATGTTTCCGTTGGCGTTTGTTGCGCTTGGCTTTTCCCTCGGCGTTACACTTGGCGTTACATTTGGCGTATCCTTTGGCGTTGCTTTTGGGGTTAGTTGCGCTTGGCGTTACCCTTGGTGTTACGCTACATCGCATATTGTCGACGTCGTACATCGTGCATCGTACAACTCGCATCGTTCCTCATACATCGAATATCGCACATCGCACATTGCATATCGCGCATTGCACATATCGCACATTGCTCACACCACGCATCGCATATCGCTTATCGCGCAATTCATTATCGTACATTTGTATGCACACCGCACGTCGCGCATCACACATAACGCATCGTACGTCCCACACCGCACAACGTACATACCATTCATCTCTAATCCTATCCCCAATAAACGACACCATGAACCGCCAACAACTGCCTAACCACTAACTGCTATGATGCTATCCGCTGACTGCTCTGCCCCGAAACCGAAAATTTGCCGCGCGCTTTATTTTCGCGGCGGTCTACTGGTGCTGGTGGCGTTGGTGGTGCTGGTGATGATTGATGGTGCTGGTGCTCCCAGATCTGCACCTTCTTCCAAATAACGCACTCGGAGGGAGGGAGCGGCGTCGTGGGCACGCTGACGCAGGCGAGACAAAACAAGCGATAGAGAGCGCGGTAGCGGGCGGGCGGAAGGGGGGGGGGGGGGGGGCGACAGGGCGGAGGGGAGAGAGTAGGGATGGGAGGGGGGGGCGTACTCGTGCGTTGCTTGCCTTGTTGGCTGTGGGTCGAGGGTTGGGGGTAGAATTCGAAATTCGACCCATGCGGGAAGTAAATGCCCCTCCTCCCCCCACCCACCCACCCACCCCTGGGTCCTTGATCGCCGCCCCAACGCAACTGCTTGCGCTGACATCCCCCCTCCCCCCCGCCCCCCTCTCCCCTCGCCCTCCATCCTTCCCTTCCCTTCCTTCGCCCCTCTCAATCACGCCTGACACGTACCCCTCCACCTCTCTACCCCGTTTCTTCCTCACTCTCCCCTTCCCCTTTCTTCTCTCCCTCCCGACCACGCCTTCTGCTCTCCTGCGGGACGACTTGCTTGCTCTGCCTGCCTGCCTGCCTGCCTGCCTGCCTGCCTGCTTGCTCCCCGTGTTTCCCTTATTTTTTGTGGCCACCCTTTGCGCCGGCTCAGTTGTGGGATGATCGGGAGGATATCAACTGGGCATCGGTGGTGATCGGGGTGTCGTCGATGGTGGTCTACTTCGCGCTCCGGCGGGGCAATGCCTACCTCAAGAGCCGCGGCGTTACGGGGTTCTTCGTGCCGGAGGCCCTGTCCGTGGTGATCCTGTCCACCTTCTTCTCCTGGGCACGTGAGACCTTAAACACCACCGCTGCCGCCGCCGTCGCTGCCGCTGTTGATGCCGCTTCTTGATGCTGCTTTCCGCGTGACCCTTTGAGTTATTCCGAAGCCCTTTTGTCTTTTGGGAAGCAATTCATATTGCCGCAACCTTGCCAGGAACATCCATTGATGCTTCCGAAGCCCTTATAAATATATCGTTCCGAAACCAAAACCCCTTAAATTCCTTCTGAAACCGTTAAAATTATCCGAAGCCCTTGATTGATCCTTCTGTAGAACATAGGCGTTTCTCGAAACTCTTGAAGCGCTCGAACGTTCCGCAACTCGTAAAACCTTCTCGATGCCCTTGTAATCCTTCCGAAACCCTTAATCCTCCCGCAACTCTTAAACCTTTCGAAACCTTTAAAACCTTCGGAGGCCCTCAACCCTTCCACATGTCAGACATATCACTTTCTGTTGATAGATCTTTTAGATCCTAAACTGCCGTTAAGATATGGTGTTGTGCAGGATCTGTGTAGTACAGATCCAACCGAGGAAACCAGATTGTGCAGGTTATACGGCTCCCGCCCTGTAACATGAGCTAGACCCATGCAGATCGGGGAGTTATCTGCCCTGAGATATCTAGGTCATGAAGTGGGGATTTATATAATGTGTCCCAGGTGTGAATCCTTCCGAAACCCTTGAAACCTCCCGCAAAGCTCTTAAACCTTCCGCAGCCCTCTATCCTTCCGCACCTCGGTCATATCAAATCCCCTTTTCACGGTCTAGATGTTTCTCACGGTAGGTAGATCCCTGATCTGTATGATCTGTATAATCTGCATGATCTGTATGATCTGTATGATCTGCATGATCTGTATGATCTGCATGATCTGTATGATCTGTATGATCTGTATGATCTGCATTATCTGTATGATCTGTACGATCTAGATCATGTTGACGGGTGGAAGCCGTATATACGGGGGCATGATATTATCGCGTGGTCCCTGGGTTGGGTCTGTGCTGTAGATACAGATTCCACACAGCATCTCATAACGGCAGATCATAGTAAATGAGGCGCGCGAGCGCGAATCGCGAGCCCTTATGTTTTAGTTTTCCAAGGACATTAAAAAACTATTTCATGGTGTATATATATATTGATCGTGATCTGTCCAATATGTGAAATCGTGCTAACCAGCTCTTGTTTCCTCCCCTGTCGCCAATGCCGCCGCTGCCGCTGCCGCTGCCGCCACCGCCATCGGCGGCAGTCGACCTTCGCGGAGTCTACGACGTTGATATCGTGGGCGCGATCCCGCCGGGCTTGCCCTCGCCCACGTTCCCCCGGCTGGACAAGCTCACCACCCTGGAGAAGGTGGAAGACATGGCAGGCGTCGCCCTCGTGGCCTCCATCGTGTCCTTTATCATCACGCACTCCATCGCCAAGAGCCTCGCGGGAGCAACGGAGGTGAGGCAGAAATAAGAAATACATGGAAGAATGGTGGGAAGGGAGGGGTTTGTGTTGTTGGCCGAGGAAGGGGTTGATGTTTTTGGGTGTGTGAGAAGAGAGGGGAAGGTGGGGGGGGGGGGGGTTCCCTTTTAACCACCTCCCCCCCCCCCCC
>MEHQ01002237.1:153481-198677 GCA_008828725.1 Saccharina japonica
GGTGTACGGGGGGGGGGCTGATAAAGCTTATCCTCTACCCTCAGTGGTGTGGTGCGCTTTTTTGCTCACACGGGAGGAACGATGATGGTTTCTACAGACGTAGACTAGGTGGACAGGGTTCGAGAATGATCGGTGTAGACCTTTGACGTTCTTTGACGCTTTTTGAATTTTTGGACCGAAAAGGGTTTTTGTAGCAGAGCCCTCGGCATTTGTGTGGGAGACTACAGTGGGCGAGTAAGATTTTGGAACGGCTACGGCCGTTTTTTTTGTGTTATGTTGTTCGTGTGGGCGAATACGGTTTGGAATGGATTCGACCGGTTTTTTTTGTTTCGTTGCTTGTGTGGGCGAATAAGATTCGGTGATGGATCCGTCTGCTTTTTTTGTTTTTGTTTCGTTGTTTGTGTGGGTGAAACAAGGTATTGAAACGGATTCGGCCGTTTTTTGTTGTTGTTTTGTCGTGTATGGGGGCGAATAAGATATATGGAAACGTATCCGGCCTTTTCGTGTGGGCGAAAAAGGTGCCCAGGTATCGAATGGAATCCATTCGCCCCTTTCTTGTTCTCGTTGTTCGAGTGAGTGAATACGACATGGAAAAATGATTCGACCGGTTTTTTTTTCGTTCAAGGGGGGGAACAAGATATTAAATAGATCCGGCCGTTATTATTTTGCTGCGTGAAGTATTAGGGTGGGGTGAAATGCCGGCGCTTTTTATAGTCGCCTAGTCGTATCTGTCTCTCTTTTTCCCCAAGCTGCAGATTGATTGGTGGGACTTTGTTTTGTTGTCGTGCCCCTTTTTGGCCCTTTCCGTCGGTTGCCCCCGCTCTGATGTGCGCGTCCTTTTTGAGCCAAGCCTGTTTGGTTGCGGTTCTTGCTATAGCTACAGGTAAAGTTAGCTTGCTTTGATGGTTCTGTGCTGGGCTTGATAGCTCGCCACATACTTATTTCGTGCGTCTTTTCATTTATAGCTGTGACGGATGGACGGGCCGTCGTGGCTTGGTGGACCGAAAGGCACATGTTTCTTTTTTAAGGCAGGAGAGGGCCGATTTTGTACCTTCCGGAGTTTGTGTTTTGCAGGACCGGGTCTGGGTGGGGATTGGTTAGACCGTGCCGCGCCTTTTTGGCCTTTTGGGTCGGGTTTTCCAGAGAAACGCGGTCGCCGTCGTCGTGTGGTGCTTCCGAGGTTTCTGCTTCTTCTGTGGCGGGATCGAACCCTGCCAAGTAGGACCCGGCGACCCTCAGACTACCGAGGGTATATATACATCATGCCCTCGTATCATTGAGTTGAACTGTAGTTTCGCCCCCTCTGCTGATGGAGGGGAGGGGGAGAGGAGGGAGGAAGGAGGGGCGGGGGTTGTACTATGGCCATGCGTGGCCGTAGTCGTTATGGGCCAGTAGCAGGGGGGGGGGTGTAACATCAGGGACGGGAGGAGGGGGGACAACACCACCTCGCCACTGTTGGCTGTTCCCGTCGTCCGTAGCGTGTTCTACCACGACGCTGAGCGAAAGGTATCATACGTAGGCGTGGATGATGTGTGACGGTAGTTTTAGCCCGGAAACTTTGTACGTATTGGAAGCTGTACCAGTATGTACTAGTAACTGTGTTTGGTTTTGGGACTGGTAGGAAGGAGAAGAGGTATGTATCAATCGATCAATGTCGTGGTACATTAGTTTTTGTCGATGGTGATGAGCTACAGTGTCACCCCCTAGTATACGGAAACAACGTAATGAGCGCCCAACTGTTGGAGGCCTCTATTAGGAGTAGGAGCGGTGCTCTGTCTCGAAAGGGTGCGTGGTCAATGGTCAAATGACTAAGGCAAGCAACAACATGAGTACGCCCCCCCCCCTCTCGGCCATCCATGCCTTCCTTCGCCCCCCCTCCCCCTTATCCTTTACTTTCCTCCATGATGATGACACGTTATTTTATTTCGGCTGTTTTTTTTCGTTAGCCTCGCAGTTGGCACGTTCTCGTATGACGTCTTTTTGTTTTCGTTCTTTTTTCGTTCCCATCATAGTAGCCTATACCATGGAAAATACGATTAATTGGGTGATTGGGTGACTGGCTGGCTGGCTCTCGTACTACGTACATACAGGTGGTGGAAAGGGACATAAGGCGAAGAGAGCAGGAGCGGCCAGTTTTTTTTAGTGAAGAAACATGGCTGTTTTTTTATTGAAAAAGCGCGCCAGTTGTTTTTTTGTGCCAATTTTATATTGAGGAAACTTGGCAGGTTTTGGATAATGCCAACAAGCATTCGTTGTCTTTTGGTTGTTGTTGGAAGGCGAGAAGTACGGGCCTTTTGATGAACGAGAGGCGTACTTTTTGAGGGGAGGGGGAAGTTTGGGGTGGGCTGACGGAAGAGGCGTTTCCAATGTGACCTGGGCAGGAAAAAATCGAAGCAATTTATGGGACCTGAATGGATGATATCGGTCGATTTTGATGTGAGAGAATAAAAAAGAATGGGTTGGTTGTTGTTGTTGTCGTGCTGCAGGCGAGGTTCCGGGCTTGTGGTGGATAGCGGTGGTGATGGCCACTGTTTACGTCGTTTTTTGTTCGTGGAAGGCTCTGTTGCTCGTCAAGATGATGTTGTTGTTACTACCACTACTACTGTAGTTCCAGTAAGGTTTTGTTGCCTTGTTGCATCGATCGACTTTTTTTGTGTTGGGTGATGAGTGTGCGAGCGCGGTGCAATCAACAACCAATCCGAGTATTTGTGTCTCTGTGTAGTATTCGTACCGTACTGCAATTAAGTGTGATATATGTTGTGGTCAAAGTTATTATGGAGGGCGGCTGAGGGTGGCGTTTATTTCATGTGTTTTACATTTAGTCCGCCAATTGCGGCGTATATAGCGGTAGCAATAATAATTAGCAGCAGCAGTAGATTAGCAGCAGCAGTAGATAGTAGCTACGTAGAGGGTTAGGGTTTGCAACACAGCAGTGTCTAGTATTATTACTGTATGTACGTATGCCGGCATCACTCCAGTCGTGCCAGTGTGCCCAAATGCACTTTTCTTCAAAAAAACAAAACTATTTACTTGTTTTTATGTATATGCTACCTTGACAATGTCTGATACTTTTATCGTGACATTTGGTTCGATGCACTACAGTAGCTCCAGCCTCCTCCAAGCATATCGCTCGGAAAAACTAAACTTTTTTCGTCAACCGGTCCCTTACGGTTTGACTCCCAAACGGAAACGAGTATCGATGTTCTTAGCCGGGGCACACAGAGGTGCACTGGGCCAATTCCCACCTTCTCGGGTGTATTATAAAAAAACGACAGCTAGCTGTAATGAGATCGAGGAAATTGTTGAAACTCAGCTTTGCAAGCTGCCTGGGAAACTTCGATCGCGCGACCTACGGATTTTGAGAGGAACACAAAAAATCTGACAGCTGTGTGCCTTTATTATTGAGCTGCCGCTGTAGTAGCTAGGTGCACATTCTGAGCGTCATTGAAAAAACGGCCGACTGCAGCATTGTTGTTATGGGAATCCAAGGAACAGGATTCTTCAACATTTTATTGGCAGGCTTTTTCTCCCGGGGACCTTATAAAATATCACCTGCTATATCAACGAGCCATTGGTCAATTTTCGGGAGGAATCTATCCATAGTGGTATTGGCCGAGTTTGCAGTCTCGAGCCTATGGCCAACTCAGGCCGATTGGCCCAGTTTTGGTTTTGTTTATCTTAACCTTGCAGCTAACTGTAAAGTAGTTGCTTCTTATTGCGAGGGACCATGGTAAATGGGACGGAATATTGTAAGTAAAAATAGGGAATTATGTAGGTTTTTGTGTGTACCGTAGGTCCTATTTACTAGTATTTACTACATTAGCCCACCCCGTAATAGTTGTACCGTAGGTCCTATTTACTACATTGTACTAGTATTTACTATGCCCCCCCGTCATAGGGGTGCAGGTGTGTCGGTGTTAAAATACTCGTCTATCATAGTATTAGTCCATTCCTTGTTGTCGCTCACACTCCATCAAGAACATATATATATATATCTAGGCCACGGAAACCAAGGGAGATAAAGGGTACACGATGCAGTGGCAGACAGAGATGAACCAAGCCAAACACTAAGTACTATTATTACGGTTCCCCTAGTCTACCATGATGTGCACCTCATTTGAGAGGTGTGTGGCATCACGTGTACTACTTCTTCTAAGAATCCTAAGAACGCATACATACGTTCCCATATCTGTGCATATGGACTCTTATCACATTTTTAGCCCACCTTGAAGAGTCGTAGATATAGATGCAGAACACACACACGCCGATTGAAACAAGTTAACGAAAACATCCAAAAATCGGAAAGGGGGGTTGAAGATGTGTGGCTATATCTATATTCAGAATGAATACTCGTAGGAGATGACAAAATCTACCCCACACCTCGCAATGAGGCTAAGAAGCCTCTGGCAAGAACGAACACTCACTATGGTTTTCACATCGCCCATCTCAACAGTTATCGCTTGCCCACGCAGGTATTGATCCCATTGTCCAAGTGATGGCATTGAGGTGTGGGTCGGAGGGGGTCCAAACGTCGAGCCTTACAAGGATGCTCCCCTCGACGTCCTTACTTTCTCGATGAGCAACGCTGTGATAAAAGTCAACCATCACCGATTTCCCTGCAGACGTACTGTAGTTAACCTGCACATACATATTGACGGCCGCGGCCACCAGCGGTTCCGGTGCCTGGCACAACGGATATACCTTTCCAACCGAGCCATCGTTCCGCTCGCGCTCGTCAAAGAACGTGCCCTAGCCCCGTGGAATAACAGCTCCTACCTGGAAACCCGCGTGCACCGTAATGTCAACGAACACCGGGGCCGAGCTGACCACCCCGTGCTAAGTACACAGCTTCCAGCTTCCCCTGGGACCCAGGGGGTAGTCCCGTTCAAAAGGCGGAAGAGTTGCGACTAAGTCCTGCCGACGACGCTGTTTGAAAAATAGTTGCCTCCTAGTGGTGCAGGTGTGTCGGTGCTAAGATACTCGTCCATCATAGTATTACGAGGGAGGGTAGTCAGTTCCTTGTTGTCGCTCACACTCCATCAAGAGCATAAATATATATAACCCGTAGTAGATTCCGACGTCGAGGCTCCGCGCGAGAGCGTGCGGCGCCGAGCGAGCGTATCGTCGGCGCCGGCTGCTACTGTCAAGGCGGACACGCGCCCCGGCGGAGAAACCGCGCGGAGAGACGGTCAGAGGCGGGAGATATCCGCAGACCAAAGGATGGCCATATGTGAGAAAATAACTGTATATATACTGTATATCTATGCTACAGAAACCAAGGGCGATAAAGGGTATATATACGCGATGCAGTGGCAGACAAAGAGGAGGTGAACCAAGCACACTAACTACTATGTTGCATTATTACGGTTCCCCTAGTCTACGATCTATTAATACATGAACACCTCATTTGAGAGGTGTGACATCACTTACTGCTTCCTACGTGCAATACGAAGTACAAATCCTAAGAACGCATACACAACGTTCCCATGTTCCCATATCTAGACTCCATCACCCAACCGGGTGAAAAATACGAAACCGGCGGCCAGTTTCAATTTTCCACCCTGCTCGTTCGGCCAATTTAGTTTTTTTTTTAATCGAAACCGGGAAACCCAGGGGCCACCTGGCTATCCGTTGGAATTCGAGCCTGCTAAATCGGGCAATACCACCGCTAGATTCCTCTCGGAAATTGACCAATAGCCTCGAATACCCCGTTGAGAGAGCACGGGGCATAACAACATCGCAAACAACCACAACAACAGCAGAGAGTCTCGGCCTAAAGAAGTAAAAGGTATCAAGCACATCAATTGATTCAGCTGTGAGTTATCCCGATCGGTCGATACTCAACTTTGAAAGCTGCGGGCTAAATCTGTCTCGCGTATCCTACAAAGTATTACGTATGCGTTCCTCGTGAAAGACTGCTGACTGCTGACTGCTGACAGATAACAACCCCCCCTGGCTGCCATGTACCAGGCATACACCCGAGGGTCAACTGGATGATATCCTACTACTACTGCTGACTGTGGTGTGCGTGAAGATGTGAAGTGACCGCGTGAGTTTGAACCTCGCTGGTGGTGATCTGAGGACCGTGCTTTATGTAGGGAGGGGGTGACTCCTCTTTGTTGAAGTGCGTTTGTCGTTGATGGAGACATGTTCGTGCGTAGATTGGATCCGGATCGCTGATCGCAAACGATCAAAACGGGCAATGGGGGGATTCTTAGAAATCCATCCTTTCGACGAAAGCTACTGAAAATGCTATGAAACCCCTGATCTGTGTTCTCGCATGTCTGTCAGTTGCGTGTTCACCTCTTTCACAAGCGAAGGGAGCCCCGCACACTGTAAAGCGCAATCAGCAGCAGCCATCACGAGTACCATGGCGGAGACTGTCGGATTCATCGGGCTGGGTGAGGAAAAAACTCCCGATTGGCTCCTGATATCGAAGAGTTTATCTGCCGACGTTTTCACACCGCATGGGTGCTTGACCCCCGAGTAACAGCATCAGCGACAGCATGCCTTGTACCGGTACTCTGTTGCTGCCACCGCCACTGCCGTCTGGTTTTCTGCTCGGCAACTACTCGTAGATGTCCCTTGCCCCCCTCAACCCAAGCGGGGTGCTCTCGCGGCTCCAGCGCAACCTTGTCCTGCGTTAGAGGTTGCTCAACCTGGTATTCTACAAGTTTGTGCAACTTTCTCGTGAGACAATCAAAAATCATCATGTCGTCCTTTGTCGGATCGCGCACATAACCGTGCTCGGACTCGCCCGTATGGATACTCCCCGCCGCAGGTATCATGGGCCAGGGGATGGCATCCAACCTGGCCAAGGCCGGCGCCAAGGTGGTCGTGTGGAACCGCAGCGAGGGAAAGCGGTCGGCGTTCGTCGCGGGGCACGAGGGGTGCTCCGCGATGTCCACCCCCAAAGAGGTGGTGGAGGCCTGCGACCTCACGTACCTCATGCTCTCTGACCTCGAGGCCTCCAAGTGAGTCTCGCCGCCGTATTGGTCATGTATCCAATCATACCGCGCCTTTGGTACAGCAGCAGCAGTCATACGAAGTACGATCTGTTTGTGGCAAGGCTCATGGGCTGGGCAAGGGGGTGGATAGCGGGTATAGTGGTCCGTTGCGCGTGTCTTGGTGGTCACGGTGGTAGCGAAGAGAGGAGGGGGTACGTATGTAGAGAAAAGGTGCAAGCAAGATAAGAGTATATTTGTATGGGTCCCCCCCGGGAGGGGAATTGCGGGGTATTTCGGCATTTTTCTCCGTTTTCGTGGTTTTCAGTTATCAGCGCGCCACTTCGATGTCTGAGTTTTGTATTCGTACCAGAGTAGCCTGTACTATTAACATGATCTAAGTTTGACGAGTCGAAGAGTGATTCCGGTGAAGCAATGGCCACACGGGCAAGCAAGCAACCGTTTTTCGGTCTTCGCGCCCGTGGCCCAATGCGGCTCCGGAGAACTTGCACGTACGTACCAGGCTATTCGAAGGCCGGAAAACGGGCAACCGTCAAGCAGTTAGTCACTCAAGTCAGTAAGTCAAGGGCGTCCGCCAAGGCATTTCCATCGGTCTAGACGGGTTGTCATCTATCCCCGCTACGTAGAACAAACATCCCATTTTCTGTGTGGAAACCGACATTGATTTACTCATTTCGCGTGCGGCTTGCTGCGTGCTGCGTGCTGCGTGCTTCTGAGATCCAGCGCAGCACAGCAGCAGCAGCTTTGACCGAGGCAGACGTAAACTTTGACCGAGGCAGACATAGAACTTCCCTGGTTGTGCGGACCTGACAGCAGGGCAGAGCTCTTTCCATCACAAGTATTAATATTAATCACAACGAACATTTTGAATAATGCACAAGGACAGCCGTCGACGTGGAGTCCACTATCTGACGGTTTTTCAGCCTATCGCCCGAGGAAGTTTTCGGTCTAACAGCTTTAGTTTGTTTAGTTCCCCCCCAAAAAAAATTGCGGCGTGTACGCGTAGGGCTTCACGCTCCATGTGCTGTACTGCTGTTGCTGTACCTGGTATCATACGTACTACTGTCTGTAGCGGTACCGTACAACACGCACGAAAACGACTACGCGACCGTCGGACGAATTTCCGATTTTTGATCTTCTCTAAAAAAAGGAGGGCACAAACAACAAAGAAACTGGTCGAGACCGTTCCATGCAGTAGACGCATCGCTCAGCGTTACCATCCCCCACTACGTCGAGATGATCACCTTGCTTGAAAACTCGTCGCGCGATGTATGGTATGATAGCAGATGTTCTTGCGTTCTCTCTGTCTCATAATTTGCGACGCCGGAACTTTAACCGTCTGCGACGTACACGCCGGCCAGTTTGACACCCGTTCCTTACGGTCGCGATAAAACTTGAGCAAACTCTCGCCTCAACTACTGCTGTATGGTATATATGGTGCCATGTTCTGATCGACTGCTGCTGTTTTTTTCGGCAACGATTTGGGTTTTGTCAGGACTGTGTACGAGGCCGAGGACGGCGTGCTGGCGGGCGTCTCCGCCGGGAAATGCCTGGTTGACTGCGCGACCCTCACGCCGGAGCACATGGTACGCACGTTCAGGTCACACGAATGTGTATATATAGATAGGCGTTACTGCTGAGCGGGTAATTGTGTTATAGTAATAGTTGCGCTTGCTCTTTCTTTTTGACGAGGGAAGGAAAGCGGGGGTTTCGCCGCCAACGACCAAACCATGCCATGTCTCATGCCTCCCCGTTGTGATTCGTCCGTATGTTTATTGTATTAACGTGTTTTACTGCTGGGTTGGACCTGTACAGTACAGATCCTGGATAGCACCTCATAACGCCAGGATAGGATTTAGATGATCTAGATGATCTATCTGTAAACAGATCATGATCTGTCCGATGTGTGAAACCGTGCCATCGCCGGTCGACGTTCAACGCTGCGCCCTCCCGGAGTTCGGGTAATTTATCGTCGGTGAAATGTTGCCGTCGCTCCAACCTCGCCGCTATCTCTCCCCTCACACCGCACCGCTCTGCCCTGCTGCTACTGATGCTACTGATGCTGCTGCTGCTGCTGCTGCCGCCGTTTTTTCGACATGTTTTCGCCGTCGGTAACATCGGAGCAGATCAGCCTTGCCGAGCGCGTTCAGGCCAGGGGTGGCACCTTCCTCGAAGCCCCCGTGTCCGGGAGCAAGGGCCAGGCTGCCGGGGTAGGTTGGAAGCTGCGAACGGCGCGGGAATACTCGTAGATCTTGGACAGTTGTTGTGTCGAAATAGTCGAATAGTGTCCCGCGAGCACGTGTAGCCCATTGGTCAGTGCTGGCGTAACGTGTCTTACGGAGGAAATGTGTGTATATATACTTCGAAGTATATATTTATGGTTTCTTGACCTGAGTTGGCTATATACTATTCATAGGGGGTTTCCTTCTGTGCGTCCCCTTGTGAGAACGGGATTTCGGAACGTATCACGATACGACTTGAAAGTGTAGCTTGCGTGGTGGCCGCCAACGGATGAGGGGGGGCTTTGGTGGCGCCCCCCCCCCCCCCGCCGCCGCCCCTGTTTTTCCTCTACGGTTGACTGCGAACGATGTCACTTGTGACGTCCGTTTTTGTGCGTGGTGTCCGTGGGGTCGCGTAAAACTATTGTAGTACCATACGCCGTACAAGGAAAGGGTATAATGGGTTCGTAGGTAGGTTAAGTGCGGATTGCGAAGAGCGAGGTAAATGCGGTCCTGGATCGATGCATAGGCAGCGCCGGTCCGCGCTGTGGTGGGTAAAAGCCGACGGTCGTAGGTGTTCCCTGTTTTTTCGTGTGCGGGCGGTTAGTTATGTGTCTTGGTCGTGCGTTTTTGTCGACCGTAAACCTTGGTCGCGTGTCTCCGACGTTTTGCCTCCCCTCGTCTCTCCCGGCGCCACAGGGCACTTTGATTTTCCTGTGCGGCGGCGACGAGGACCTGTTCGAGCGCACGAAGGGGTCGATGGACGGCACCATGGGCAAGGCCGCGCACTACTTGGGCGACGTGGGGACGGGTTCCAAGATGAAGCTCGTGGTGAACATGACCATGGGGACCATGATGAACAGCTTGGTGAGATTTTGATGAATCAACGGCGCTGACACCACGGCGCACTCAGCGGAAAAAAACAACCCACGTCTCGAGCAGCGCAGCGCAGCGCGATTGGCTTTGCGCAAGGCGATCCACCCTTCGAGTGCTTGCGGTTGGATTGCAGAAGCCGCCGCCTACGTCTTGAAGCGTTTTTTTTGTTTTTGTTTCCCGAGGTTTTTGTCTTTGGGTTGTTTTGGTTCCAAGAACTATCGCATTCTCCCTCGTCGACGGCTGTATAGAGGAAACGGTTATCCACTCCATGTGTTCTGTGTTTCTGCTAATGTGTACCTGGTATGCACTTGTATATATGTTCTGTTTTTTTGCAATAAGGAGGATCTTCACCGCCGTGTTTCGCCCTCTCGTCATATTTTTTCCCTCTTGTCCGCTTCAGACCGAGGGCATCGCGCTGGCGCAAGCCGCCGACCTGCCAGCCGACAAGCTCCTGACCGTGCTAGACCAGGGAGCCATGTCCAACCCTTTGTTCAGAATGAAGGTCAGGCAAAAAAACAGTGAACAACAATAACAAAAAAAAACACCCGCCCTGCCTGGTCGGTAAAAACCCGACGTGCTCCGTTCCTGCATTGTAGGAATGCGAGGGTCTCTGTGGTCATACGACTAAAAGCCATGCATGAGAGGAGTACCCTTCTACCCCCCCCCCCACACACACCGCCGGCTCATGCACGCTTGAGCCCGAAAGCATCCGCATGCCCCTGGGTTGAGAAATTCGCTTTCGTGCTTATGTTACTCGTATACAACTAGAATCGGCGTGTCGGCCCGATGCTTACTTGGACTTTTGACTGTTTTTTTATTATTATTATCGTTGATATTTGTGTCTGCGTTGACTGAGGTTGGTCGCGTCGGGTCCCCCGGAGGTCGTGCTGGCAAGCGGTTGAGCGTTGTTGAGGTAGACACGGGTGCCTCACGTCGCTTGGCCTTGGCTAGTTGTGCGCCGGACGAGCAGTATTGCGCGGCGCCGCGCCCATTTCGTGTGTTGTGGGCGGCATTCGATTGCAGAACGTAAGGAGTAAGAGTACGAGCAAGCCCCCTTCTGTGTGTCTCATGCCTTTTGTTTTTGGAACTCATGCGTCATTTTAGTGCACGTGTCTTGTTGCTCATGGGCTCATCGCTAGGTCGCTCAATCGCGCCACCATGCGTCATTTTAGTGCACGTGTCTTGTTGCTCATGGGCTCATCGCTGGGTCGCTAATCGCGTCACCTCTCTGTTTTGACGCGGCCTTTTGCAGGGTGCGGCCATCCTCGACGGGAAGTTTGACCCGGCCTTCCCGCTCAAGCACGCCCAGAAGGACATGCGCTTCGCCGTGGTGAGTGGTGTCTTTTGGTGGAGTTGTGACGGTGGAATTCTGTAACCACTCGGTTCGACAATGCTTTTTTTGGCCGTTTGGATATTATTATCAATAACCAAAGGGTCCTTGGTTTGGATATATTCATGTTGATAACCGAACAATCCTTTGAATTTCCGGACAGATTGGTGTGTTGCAATTCTACGATAGAACTTAATGGCGTGAAATAAAATTCTTAAATAAATACGATCGTAGCGTGTCCGGCCACACACAATAGCAGAGCGACTGTGGTGGATATTTATTTTGGCCCTTGAGGTACACGTGCTAGCGTGGAAGGTGGACCGTACGTAGGCGCTCGTCTCACGGAATGGATGTGCTGCCTTCGCGGAGCTGAGGCATTCAATTCATCACGCGGTGATAGGAGGGAGACAACCCCATCGATGGTTTTGCGCTGTTTACATATTTGTGACCTTCGAAGCGGTCGAGGCCCCACTTCCGTGGCCTTTGCCGAGGCCCCTCCTTTGCCACGACACCGCACCGTTTCCGGTCGACGCTGGTACGACGAGGATACTGATACACGGTCGCTCAATCGAAACCGCCACCCACCCACCCACCCACCCACACGCTCTATCGCTCGCTCACTCCTTTGCTGGCTCGTTTCCTTGCTCACAGGCATTGGGCGACTGCTTAGGGCTGGCGCTGCCTGTGGCCTCGGCTGCCAACGAGCAGTTCAAGCGTGCGCGAACGGAGCACGGCGATGAGGACTTCGCCGCCGTTTTCGCGGCCTCTAAAAAGTAGAAAGCACCCCCCCGCCCCCCGCTCCCTCCCGCCCCCCCCCTCCCCACATTCACACACGCACCAGCAGTGGCGTATGGTGTGCCCCCTCGAGTCGTGCCTTTAGGCGCCTTCCGTGTCTCGTTGTGGAATATGCGACATACAGTTCGTAGTTAAGACGCTCGCTTTTTCGCAGTTGGAGTGCGAAGGAGGGTGACGGACTGTGGGCCGGTGGGTGTAGGTTTACAGCGCGCGAGTCGCGAGGCTCTCTGCCGTCCTCTGGGTGGTTTCCGTGTGTCGGTATCAGACTTTGGGGTGGTGGCAAATTCAACCGGGGGATGTCCGGGTAACATGACATTTTTTCTTTGATGAGTAAACGCCGGCCTCAGTAAAATAAACACAACATCCGAGGGAAAAGAAGGGCCGAACACTTGAGGCGCTCATTCCGTGCGTGGCATACGTTCCATCAGGAAAACACATGCCCACAGACACATCAATCGAAGGGATCGATGGTGTTTCTGTTTTGTGTTGAAAAACGTGCCACCGAAAGTTCGACTCATCGATTGTTTGTGTTTTCCCGTTTTGCACGGGCATTTTCCCGCTATACACGAAAGTCCCTATACGAAAGGCCCAACATGTCTCGGCGAGGTGGGAGTGCCGAAAGTGCGGTGAGCATCATCACGCCGTGTTTGCAAAGTTTCGTGAATTCAATCTTTTGTCACTATTAATAGTCTGTTTCGGGTTTCAACGATTTGTTTTAGGCGTCGTCGCCTTTCGAACGATCGGCAACCAGCTCTCGCGTTCGACCAGTCGATCGGGATTGGATGGTCTTGTGCGTGCACGGATTACCGGTGAACATGAACCTGGTACCAGGTATTCCCTATTCACAACCTATTGGAAATATCTTCCTCTGTCCACGTGGACTGAGATTTGTGTGTCGTCAGGATTCGAGATTTTGTTCCCCAGCCCAGACGTCTTCTCCCCGAGTGTTCGTTTTGTAGCGCTTGGGCAACCATTTACCGTTGCGCCGCCAAGGGAGGTGTCACGTCCGTCTGAGCACGCATTGCGAATGTGGAAACCCCTCCACAATTGGGTCTTCTGGTTGCGAACCGCTGCTATTAATACGTAGAATGTCCTGTCGTGATGAACGTAAATTATTTGCAGTAGTAATATCGCTGCTCGCTCTGCTAGTATGCGTTGCCTGAAGTTAAGGCTTCCAGCGGCGGAAAGGCGGCGCACTCGGTAGCGTACACCGCGTAACGTCGCTGCTGCTGCTGCGATCGGCTTATCGCTTCTCCAGCGTATGCGCTACCTGGGATCGAAAACAGTACCGATCGCCAACAACCCAGTACCATCCAAGATTAACCACGGTACCTCAATTACGAATCATAGCGCGAGGTAGAAAGATTCGTAGTATACGTACTATCCAGAGAATGAGTCGGCTTGTATTTGGGGGGGAGAAAGCCTTGTCGAGGTGGAAGTGGAAGTTTTTTTCACGGAGATAACGCCAGCTGTAAAAAGCCCAGGCAAAATTAATCCTTGGAATCTGTGCAACGCGTCGCCGGTCGTCACTCGCGGGCTACAAAAGTTACAAAAGTTATCTCCAAGGATGCATCTCAGTGAAGCCACCACGACAGAGCTCTAGGCTCTACGGCAGGACCACGGAGGCTTTTGCTGCGATTCTAAAGGCTGCACAGGCTGTATAACGATCGAATCGTCATCACCCCCCCGTCGCCACCGACGCCGCCGTCGCTTGTGAATGCATTATGGTTATGTTGATGGTATCCGATACGTGATAAAATATTGGTTTTGACCTACCAAGAATCGACGTGCCGTGTAAATGTGGCCTCTAACAAAGGCACATCACGGGACTCCTCAAGAGAAGGGCGGAAAAATGAGCAACATGTGGAGCAGGTTGGTGTTTAGCCCGGAAAGAGGTACCGAACGGAGCTATTCATCGGCTACTGTAAGTCCAGTGGTTTTCTTTGTTCGGTTTCCCTGGGTTCTCTCTTCTTTCTCCTCCAGCGGCCAATGACTGAGATCGACGTCATCAAAGGTTCTTACTATTATGCTGCACATGGTCGGATGGCAAGCATGATAATATGAAACATTATAACAAGTGATAATATTAAGAGTACACCGGGATTCTTAAGGTTTTGTTCTACGAGGTGTACCCAACTCACCGATATCAAGCTTGCCTCGATGCTACATGTTTGTCGTCGATTTGTGTGTTATTGTAGTTGCCGTCGCCGTCAAACGTCGCTTCCCCTCCCTACGTTCCTTCCTGATTCCTGATGCCATCCCTCGTTCTAGCTCCCGCCCTCCAGTAGCTCACCAAGCAGCTCCACCGCCTCTGTCTTATTTCACCCCCTACGTCCGTTCCTGAACCCACCTCCCTGCCACCTCCGTTACCCAGCCCTTATCCTACGCCCTACGCCCTCTCCTGCTGTCACCCCCCCCCCTTCGCCTGGTTGGTGAAAACCCAACGTGCTCCGTCCCGGCATTGTAGGGATGCGAGGGTCTATGGTCATATGACTACGGCCGTGCACAACATGAGTACACCCCCCCCCTTCTCCACCGACCCCAGCAACTCGTCAAGCAAGCTCCACCGCCCCCACGTTTTCCACCGCCCCCACGTTTACCCCCACCCCCCACGTCCCTTCCTGCTGCCACAGCCCCTTCCACCTCCACTTTCCAGCTCTACTTCCACCCCTTACTAACCTCTTTCAGCTCCCGTTCTCCATCAACTCGCGAGCAACTCCACATTCCCTCTCTACCCCCACCCACTACGTCCCTCCTTGATGTCACCCATCCTCCCCGCTACACCGTCCAGTCCTACTTCCACCCCCTAAGTTCCTTGCTAGTGCCACCCCCCCCTCCGTCCAACCCGTCCTGGTGCCATCCCCAATCTCCGGCTCTGGCCCTCCGGTAGCTCGGCGAACAACTCCACCCTCCGCCACCCCCGCACCCCCGTGTTTATGCTACGCCCTCCCCAGTTCCCTCCATACAGCAGAGCGGCAAGAAGCTCCACCACCCCCTTTTCCCAGCCCCTCTTCCCCCCAGTGGCCCCGATGTCACCGCACACCCACAACTCCCGGCCTCCAGCAGCTCACCAAGAACTTCCAACTCCCTCCCAGCCTCCATCAGCCAACCAAGCAGCCCCACCGCCTTCCCCTCTCCCAGGCCCCCTTGTCCCCCGCCTTGATGCCACCCCCCCCCCTGGTTTCCTCCATCCAACAGCTTGCTAAGCATCTCCACGCCTCTCCCGCTCTCCAGCAGCTTACCAGAAGTTTCAAACCCCCTTGCCCCTTCCAAGCCCCCCCCCCCTCCCCCCGTCCTAATGCCACCACCACTGCCCGGCTCCCGCCATCCAGCAGCTCGTCCCCGCGCTGCCTCCTTCCAGCAGCTCGCCAAGCAGCTCCACCGCCCTTCCCTGCCCCCAACATCCTGCCTTTGGGCGATAATTTTTTTTTTAAATATGACAAGATTTTCTAGGTGTAGTGTTAAGTAGGCGGTGGGGGGAGGAGGGGTGGGGTTATTGAGCCAGATGCGTGTGAGGTGGAAATTATGGAAACACGTGGGTATGACGCAAAACATGGAGGGACACCAATTCCATCTCCTTCATCACTGGAAACCCTTCTCGATTCCACCGCCCCCTCGCCCCCTCGTCCATCCAGCGGCTCGCCAGGAAGCTCCAATGTCCTTACCCATCCTGAATCCCTCTCTCCTCCGATCTGATGCCACCTCCGCCCGCCCAGCTCCCTTCGATCAGAAGATCGCCAAATAGCTACACCGCCCCCCCCTTCGACCTCTCCCCCGACATTCCTGACACCACCCCCCTCCCTCCCCGCGTTCGTTCCATCTAAGAGCTCGCCAACGGTCCAACGCCCTCCCGCCTTCGATAAACTCTCCAAGAAGCTCCACCGCCTTTCATCCTTCCCGCCCCCCTCCCATTCCCCGTCCTGATGCCACTTCCCCCCTCCGGCTCGCCACGTTCGTAGCAGCCATCAAGCAGCTCCTCGCCCCGTTCTTCGTCGAGCCCCCCTTCCCTCCGCCCCTGATGCCCGACGCCCCCCCCCCCGCCGCAGGCTTCCTGCGATCCAACAGATCGCCAAGGCACCTCGCAGCCGCCCTTCCCCTCCCCGTACTCCTGCCTTAGGTCGATATGAGATTAATTCTTCAGAAGAGAAAAAAAGTTACTAGGGTTTAGCGTTGAGTATAGAGGGGGACAGGCAGGCGTCAGAGCCGGGAAACGCCTAACTTGAAAATTGTGGAAACACGGAGGGATGATAGGATGGAAATATTGACGGCAGGCCATTCCCAACTTCTTCATATCTGGGAGTAATGTATGCTACCACACCGTCCCCCCCGACCCCCATCATCCAATAGGTCTCCGAGAAGATCCACCGCTCTCCCACTTCCCGACCGCTCGCTAAGAAGCTGCACTATCCTTCCCCATCCCTTATCCCTCGCCCGCTTCCATTCTGATGACACTCCTCCCACCCAGCTGCCTCCATCCTGCAGTTAGCCAAGCAGTTCCACCGCCCTCCCCCTTCCCGAGTCTCCCCCGCCTCCGGTCCTGATGCCACCCCCACCCTCACCTCCCGCCCCTCCGGCACCTCGCCAAGTCGCCCCACCGCCCTTCTCCGTTTTGAGCCCCTCTGCCCCTCGTTCTGATTTCACTTCTCCCCGTAGCCCCTTCCACCCA
Organism: Saccharina japonica; assembly: GCA_008828725.1. Classification (NCBI taxonomy): domain Eukaryota; class Phaeophyceae; order Laminariales; family Laminariaceae; genus Saccharina; species Saccharina japonica. The sequence goes on from MEHQ01002237.1 coordinate 170,333, forward strand.
GCAGCTCGCCAAGAAGCTCCACCACCCCCCCTCCCCGTCTCGATATCCCGCGTTAGGTCAATATAGGGAACAGGCTTAAAAGGCGAACAGCGTCACCAGGGTTTGACGTTGAGTGGGGGGGGGTGGGGGAGGAGTTTCAGACCCGGATACGTTAGACTCAACAAAATTGTGGAACGACGGAGGGATGATAGTGTAAACCTTTGTTTGGCAAAACCAGTCGCAGCTCCTTCATCACTGGGAACACACCCAGATACCACCCTCCACCCCGGCCTACCCGCCACCCAACAGTTCGCCAAGCAGCTCCACTACCCGCCCTCCAGCAGCTCGCCCAAGCAGCTGCAACGCCCCCCCCGCCCTCAAGCAGCTCGCCAAGCATTTTCACGGCCATCCCCTTTCCCGCGCGCCCCCGCTGCCCCGTTCTGGTGCCACCCCTCCCCTCCGGCTTCCGCCATCCAGTATCTCACCAACCAGCTTCAACGCCCTCCCGCCCTCAAGAAGCTCGCGAATCAGCCGTGACGCCCTCCCGCCTGGCAGCAGCTCGCCAGTAGCTCTACCCCCCCCCCCCCCTACTATGGTCATACGACGACGGCCATGCATTGAAATGAAGTACACCCCTTATAGGTTGGGTTGGCGTCGGTTGGCAACGACACTGTAAAACATGCCGCTCACTACATGAGCTGGACCACCAGAGTACCGTTTTCGTTTCTTTTTTGGCGGTCGATCACTGCTGGCGGTCGAGTTATATTGTTTGTGCGGGGTGGAGAACCTTTTCTCCGCACAAGGAGAATGATCGTATCACGCAGTGTTTGTGGTAAGCCACTCACGAGGCAGTTACATAGTGCTCCCATTGCTGTCTCAGGAAGTGGCCACACCAGAGGTTAAAGTAACTCATTGAAGCTGTCATCCATATGCAAGTCCGACTTACAAGCGGTTCTTAGTAGGATGCAGCCCACCCTTCATGCGACTCGCCGAGCACCTCACGGCGCTTTGCGCTTGGTGCTAGCAATGTCTGCCTGGTCGGTGAAAACCCGACATGCTCCGTCCCGACATTGCAGGGATGCGAGGGTCTATAGTCACACGACTGCGGCCATGAATATCGAATACACCCCCCAAACACACACCCACGTCGGTGTGGCGTGTATGCAGCACAATCCAGGTGGGCGACAAGGCGGAGGCTAGCAAGGCAGAGCGACGGTAGGCGAGGTCACTCGCACACGCGAGCGAATTCAAGGCATTCGCTGCGCCACCTGCAGATCGGAAAACAGAGACACATCAAGTTTTTTTTCTCGCGCTCCGGAGCACAACTGTACCGAGAGGCCCGCCGGTTCCACATGATCCTCATGCGCAGCCCATCGGGCTTGACTCGGAAAAAACTGCAAGCCGGCAGGACGTCAATACTAGCTAGGCTGGAAGGTCGGCCAGGCCAACAACCTAAGAGTAAGATAGCAGACGATTTTTACGCGTTTCCCCTTGCATACTTGGGCGGGTGCCGCGAGTGACAATCCGCGACGGACAACGACGTATTTGATGGGTGCTGCTTCCTCGACTCGCAAGGCCGAGGGACGAAGTGGACACATGACGCGTCGTGCCCAGGGGTTAGGGTCTATGAGGGGAGAGGCGTGTGCGCCCACTAGCGAATGCGCAAAGCAGTACGCAGCCGAGTCAATCGAGGAAGGCTGTGTATCGATTTTAGCGGATGGTCACGAAGGAAAGTTTAGGTAAGGGGAGATGACTGGGATCCAAAAGAGAAGCTGGGGAACCCTTGCTCTAGACCCTTGGAAACGTCCTACCTTTTCGCGTTTGAGCAACACGCAGAAACAGCTCGGGGTCCTGGTTAAGCAAGCAGCCCCACTATTAACGCACGACTTCGCCAGATTGCTGCAAGACCGGCGACACCGAGCACAGTCCGCGTTGTCGACATCCGCACGAATCGACCTTACCCGAGACGTGGTGCTGATTTCCTTGGCGCTCGAGTCGATGAGATGGGGTTACAACCTATCGTTCACCATAGGTTCGCAGGTATTGCGACTACCGGAGTCGGCCGGGTCCATCTTTGACTTTCAGTTCGGGAAAACGTTACGGCGATCGGCCGAAGCGGTAGTCGTATTGGCGGACAAGGATACCCACAAGTCTGCACGTTCCTAGGGGTTACGGAACACATTTCCGCCGCGCAGAGGATTGGGTGGGACTTAGCGAAGGGTCACCTGATCCCTTGAGTCCTCGCGGATGGGAGCCGTGGACCAGTACCTATGTCGGCACACCGCATGACGCCGGTGCTGGAGGGGCACCTGAGAGCAGCGGGAATGCCCGACCACTTTACTACTGTGCACTCTTTTTGCGTGGGAGACTCAGTGAGCAAGGTGTTGACGGGTACGGTGGTTGACGAGACGATGAAGATAGGGGGGAGGGAAACTTAGAGAATAGCGGCGTACTATGTACGTCGGGTGGACGACGAGTACACAGGTGTCCCGCGCCCAAGAAGAAGCGGGAAATGGGACCACGACTATGCGACTGCGAACGAGCTACCACTTTTTCAGGCGTTTGAGTCAGATTTCTCCGCGTGTGCGCCGACGTACGCCTAACAGAGGCATAACAAATAGTGAGTTTAGGTGAGATAACACAGCACCCGGCAGATGGCGAATGAGAAGCCAAGAAACGCATTGAAGTCTGGGTACGAGCATCGACCGGAGGCAGGAGGCCCCATCCATTCCAATATATACATTGAATGATCGGCGGCAGCGTAAAATAATAGTGTATACCTGGTATACACAGCAGTAGTAACGTTCAACATCAAGAATCTTGATTTTTGCGGTCGTTCGGAATGACCCACACAAAGTCCAAAGCGATATCCATCGCTGTCCAGGGTTTTGCTCACAACAAGTGTATCCTAGAAGAGGATGAAATACGAACTACACATCACATGTTCTTCTTGTTGTACAGCTGTGCCAGAGCAAGCTAGCTCGTCATGGGTTGCGTACGCCAGGTATCGTTGTGTGTCGGAAGAGCAAACTACGATTACTGGTAGACTACGAACGTATTGCCAACTTGCTTGCCGTACGTATAGGCATATCTCCGTTGCGCGATGTATTTTCTCGTGACGATGGTGGTTGATCGCCACAACACACTCCTCCAGTAAACAAATTGCTCGAAACGTGTAGGTCTGTGGGACGCCAGCCAGCAAGAATACAAGAAGAACGCGTGGAGCAAGACGCGCCCCGTGCTCTAGAGACGCCACTCCACGCGCTGGAATACATACCAGGCACAGCTCAGTCGCTGCTGTTGTACTGTAAAAGCTACATGCATCATAATATATACAAATAAGGTGTCATCTGAGCTGCATGCAGGTATTTTTACCGGTCGGTGTACAAAACAAAATTGTATTGGCAGGACCAAGCTGTGACAACATGCTGGTCTGTCCCCAAAAAGGCGGACAATGCGCACATCGCTTGGCTCTTGGCTCACCGTGCTACTGTATAGGCTCCCAGCTTCAAGACGCATGGTGTGCCTGGTGTGCCCGGGACGCAATTAACTTGGACGTGTTCTTGTTCAGTTCTTTGCTCTGGGGTGCTCTCCGGGATCTCTTCCTCATTATGATCTTTGAAATAAACGTGCAACGAACAGTAGTATCCAATAAACCGGCCGTATTATTGATGAGGCGTTCACTGCCAGGGGATGGGGGGTGGGATAGACACGGAAAGAGCGTTCAAAGCGAGTGTCTCCGTGTGATAAGCTTTCACCGCACCATATCATCAATACGTAGTTCATGGCCTTCCACTTATTCTTCATCTTGCCTTTTGCCTCTGGCATCAAGTGAACTCCAGGTCTGTCCCTGTATACTGTGCGTGTTATCTCGTTTGGCAACGGCGTGAAGATAGGCAGAAGGACCTTTGTTCATCTGGTATCTGGTGGTTTTTATGCTGATTATTGCTCATGGTGCATTGGATTTCGTGATCAGCGCGTGCACAAATAGTCGTACTTGCACTCGTACCTGCAGCATACCTCACACATCAATGTCGCCTGGTTTCTTGTTTTTGCTTTCAGACGTGGCGGTGCACTCGTCACTTTCTTCGCAGCCCGTACGTACAGTAGTCGTACACAGTAGTGACACTAACCCTCCCTCCCCTGAAAATGACAAAGATCGCGAGGCGTGATCGAGATATTCGTCGAAACTCATCGTCATGCCGTTGGTATATTTATCCAGCTCGAACCCTCAAAAAAACTTCGTTACTTGCCCACGTGTTCACACGTATGGGATAATCTGAAATGTACTCGTGGTTCGTGGCTGGTACGAGTAGTTCGTGGTGCTGTAGCCGGTGCCTGCTGGTTACTGGCTATAACTCTCATCCAGTATCAGTATACGTATTTATACGTGTATCGGTAGGAATCATGGCACGGATCCTACTATTAATATTCTGGTAATATCTTTTGGCGAAACCTGGCGAAACGGGCGAAACAGGCGAAACCGCGAAACCGCCATTTTTGGGGTTTCCATCAATCAGCAAAGGCGTTTCTTCGATTCGCCTTCTGCAGCGGAGAGGCTGTTCGTTGCTACCTGCTCTGCGGCTTCGTCCACTTGTGCATGGCTCTATTGAAAGGCACCAGCCTCGTAGTCACTGCTCTTTTTCACCTCTTCCCCATAAGCTCGACGGCCGCGTTTGTCCCGCGGATTGCGGGGCACAACCGCGTATATCAGCAACATTATCCGCGCTTGAACCTGCTGTTTGGAGCAGTTCAACCCCATCGTCGCAACAGAGAGCAGCACTGCGGAATCGGCAGCTCGCAGCCGGCTCACTGGGGCAATTCGGGCAGGCTTTCGCCAAACGCGGAGGTATGTTCGAAGCTCTTTCGTTCCTCCTTGCGGGCACAACCGGCCGTGCTGTTTTCAGGTCAAGTTGATGTTTTGAGCTCTCAAATCCAGACTGAACAAAAGTCCGACAAGAGAGGCGAGTATTTTCGTATTTTCGACTATACGCGTATTACGTACCGGTAAAATCATGTGTCGTTGAGCACGCTGTAGTTTCACGTCGATTCTCGTAAAGCCGAGCATTTCGTAGCTATCATACAATACGAGGCAAAGCAGTACAAGTACCGGCAGGCCCTGGCCCCGTTCCAGGCACACGTAGTTTCCTTCCTGCTGTGAGATGTGTATGAATTGCCCCTCAACGCACAACCCACATCCCACATTTTCTCCCCCGCCTGCCCACGGCTAACCCCCCTCCTCTCTTGTGCGTCACAGCAGTTCCGCGAGGCCCTCGGCGACGGACCCAGGCGCGCTTCGAGGAGGTTGGAGGTCAGCAGCAGCGGCGCCGGCGGCGGTGGTGGCTGCGGCGGCGCTCCTGCTGGTGCGGCCGCTTCCCTCTTTGCCACGCGAAGAGGAGGAGGAGGAGGAGGAGGAGAAGGGGGGCGGAGGCGACCTTTGTGGAGAGGTTCGCGAAGGGGACAGGCAACCATGCTGGGTGAGGGGAACGAGACCGTACGTACAGTAGTACTGCTGTTGTGCTGTTGTATATACGTAGTCGTAACGACGTAATCGTACGTAGCCGTAGCCGAAGCCGCGCCCTTTGCGTTCGACACTTTTCTCTACATGCACGACGTGCGGTGGATGTTGACACGCGACTGACTGCTGTCACCATTACTGGAACAAAATCAGCAGCATCATGTTTCGTATACAGAAGCTCTTACTGCTGTGGATCCCATGCATGTCCCCGGAACCAACACGCCTACTACTCAATTACGTCAAAACCCCAGCCTTCTTCAAGCAGAGACTGAGCTTTGCTCGGGAAACTCGGTAGATTGTTGCGACATCTGGATCTCTCCACGGAGCCCTTCTCCTCCACGCTCCCGAAGGGATCCTCCGTGGCGGTTCTACACGCCTGACAGATTCTCCGCAGCGCGATTTAGGAAGGCCTCGCTGGATTGTCCTTCGATCCCGAGTGCCGCGAGAGCAACGACAACTGCTCGCCCTCTGCTCTCGCTTATCATATCTCCCTCTGCCTCTCCTCTGCCGTCGGACTGCTGTCTCAGCCCGTGTTGACACGCACTCCAGCCAGGCCGGTCGCGTGCCTTTTGGGGGTTCGTTGACTCTCGACCCACTGGCTTTCTCATACCTATCGTAGGTGTAAGTCGGGGCGCGACTTGCGCTGCTAGGTAGCTGGCTGCTGCTGCTGCTGCTGCTGCTGCTGCTGCTGCTGCTGCTACTGCTGCCTCCCGCGTGGGCGCCCGTTGTGACGCCCGCATTGGTCACGGCCGAGCTGACGCTGCTGCTTTCGCGCGGACTACAGCTGGGTCGAGCAGCGGCACGGTCGTCCTATCGTATTCGATGATAGGTGTGAGAAACCAGTGGGTCACTGGGAGTCGATGTGCCTTTCAAAAGGCACGCGATCTTACGTGTATATCATAGACTTCCTTCTATATTTTGTCGTTTTCCTGCGCGGGATCGGTTGGCACATCCCTGGCTTCTTAGAGCTCTCACTTGAAAACCACCTCCTTCTATATTTCTTGCGGAACCTTCCAGCTTTTCTTTGAGTTCTTCCTTTTTTTCCGTTTTTCGAAAATCACACCCAGCACAGCTCATCCCAGCTCAGCCCAATTCAGAAGCGCAGCGCAGCGCTAGCCCAGCAGCACTGTCAGCTCAGCTCAGTTCAGCAGCGCAGCGCAGGTCATTTCAGCAGCGCGGCGCAGCGCCGTATTGTGGGATGAGGTGCTGTGCCCTGCCGTGTGCTGCGGCGCTGTGCCGTGCCGTGCTTTGCTTTCTCTATCGTACTTACAAGAACGATGTGTCAATACGAAATACCACATTGAGTCACAAAAAAGGCACTTATCACACCCAGCTCAGCCCAACTCGGCTCAGCTTAGCAGCGCATCGCAACGCCGTGTGGTCCCCTGCCGTGTGGTGCCGTGCCGGGCCGTGCCGTGCCGTGCCGTGCCGTGCCGTGCCGTGCCGTGCTGTGCCGTGCTGTGCTGTGCTGTGTTGGCAACAAAGGCCTTTTTTATTGTTTTCGTGGACGCCGAGGAGACAAGACTGCTGCGCGCGCCCCCGTCTTTGGCTTGTTTTGCTGCGCCTATGGTACTGCTGCTGTGTGCTGTCTCAAGCCTACTGCTCCTGTGCTCTGACTGCTTTTTGCTGGTATTTCTGCATGAAGTTTTGTTTGATTATGGAACCTTTTGCTTCTTCCTTGTCTAAAGTGTGGTAAGCACCAGCGTAGCATAGCAAGCCAGCAACCCCGCTGGGGCAAACCTCGCGCTAGCGCCTATTGCCTTGGTGGGGAAAAGGTTACTCATCGGGGTAGATAGCTCCCGCGTTCATTATCAAGGGGCGGAGGTGTATGGAACAGTGGGAAACTGGACTGCAGTAGCAAGCTTTAGGTGCGGGGAAGATTCCAGCTGGCAGGACAGGAGCTGCACTACTAATTACCCCGACTGTTGTAGCCAGCCCGGTCAGCCCGGCTGATGCATATATACCCTCGAGCAAGCAGGCTCTGCGCTCTTTCACGTCCCCTCGTGGAGGGGGGAAAACGTGCCAATGCGAGTGCTGTGTGTTGTGTTCTCTTCCGGACATGGAATAGATAGAACCTTCTCTTGTCGTTGCCGCCCCGTTGTCGGTGTTTTGTGTGTGCGATGCATGGACGAATTAAGGCAGCGCACCGATGCCGCCGCCGCCGCCGCCGCCGCGCCGCCGCTGCCGCGTCGTGCGACGTATGAAAGCTGTGCCAGGGGCGCCCTCCTCGTGGGCATGCTCGACATTTTCTGTCCCGTGACGTTTCCACTTTTTCGTAACTGTTTTACGTAAGTAGTACTGCACTGGCTGTACAGAAACCCAACTCTGACTCATGATTCCAAGTATTTTCCCCCACAGGAGGGAAGTGCAGTACTTCCTAAGGCCTAAAGGGCGTAGTTAGGCCGTCATTTCCACGGCTAATTGTATACCGTATGTACGCGTAGTTTATAAATATATACATAGCCTATAAATATATACTTCGTACATATATATGTCATATATACCTGACTGTTGGCGTTATGTTTACCTTCCCTTTGTGCTGTCGTTGTCGTCTTTGCTACTATCCGTTGCCCCCCCGCCCGACCGCCCGCCTGGCGGTCAACGGCAAAGACATAGGTCAGTTGAAATCGTTGTGTCTGCCGTGGCGGGTGTGCCGCCGTAGACGCGCCGCTACTGCTGCCGCTGCCGATGCTGCTGCTGCTGCCTCTCGAACGCGTTTTAACCATCGACCACCCCATGGTGCGTCCGGGTTGTTGCCCCATTCCGTCACGCCTTGCCCACCCGTCCCTCGTGTGTACGTACGTAGCTTTGGTCTCTCGTGGTCCGCACCGCCTCTGGTTTCTATAGAAAACCCTGTTTTCGCAGGAAAGGAAACCCGATCACATCTCACCACGGTTTTGTGATACGCCGCTTTCGTTGGAAACCCCTCCGCTGAACCTTCCCGACCGCTGACCTCTCGCTGCTGTTGCTGCTGCTGCTGCTGCTGTTGTTGTTATTGCTGCTGCTCTTGGTGCTGTTGTTGTTATTGCTGCTGCTCTTGGTGCTGTTGTTGTTATTGCTGCTGCTCTTGTTGCTGTTGTTGTTATTGCTGATGCTGCTGTTGCTGTTGTTTTTGCTGCTGTGCTTGCATTTGTTTTGACCTGATGATCCGACCCCGCTCTTTTTTTTCTTGTGTTTTTTCGTCTTTTGATTGAATTATTGTGTGCTCGTGTGCTTGTGTGTGTTGCTTTTTTTTTCGCGCGCCGACAGGTGCATGGCGTTGCTCGGGCAACAGCAACGCAGAGCTTGTCAAGAACCTGCTCGGTGAGTTTAGTGGGAGCATGTACTGGTACAGTAAAACCTGTACCAGGTACCTGCAGTTTTGCGTTTGGATAATTGCGCTTGGCGGGGAAAATAGTATCAATCTATTTTATAATTACTATTTTAATTGTTACTGATATCGATTGGGGACACGTCGGATGTACATTTACCATGTATGCATGTGGTGCCGTTTTTCATGACGATGACGTCATCATCGGTACGATTCCATTGGAGGGTACACCACGTACATTGCCGCCCACTCTACAACCACCTGACATGTTATTTTGTCGCCCCTCCGCTCGCTTCCTTGACAACCTTGTGTCTGCCCCCGGCCTTGACACCCCTACGGATTGCCTGCGTTACTCTACTGCGATGATTTTGTGGCGCGCGTGAAAACGTTACCAGACGCTAACCTTGTGCGCTCGCCGAGGGTAGCGAAGGCCATGCAGGCGACCGACCGCGGCTTTTACGCCCCTCAAGATGCCTACGAGGACAGGTGCCAGCAAAACACCGAGCGCTCTCAATAATCAGACGAGATGGTTGCTCCTCAAAAATTATCAAAACAACTGGAAAAATTACATAAGTCCCTTGATATTTAGTATTATTTACTCGTACGTAGTAGTAAAGAGCGCGGTCCGACTGCCATGACCTGTGATATCATGGACCTATTTCATGATGGAATGACGCGAGCTATTACGATAACGGGTAGCCTTTTTATTTTTGGCTCAACAACATTTACGACTGCCTGGGGGGGGCTGGGGGGGGCTCCTTAAACCAGAGAGGAACTTCTCTACTCAATAAGGCGTATGCCTTAAAAGGCGTGCCGTATAATGCCTTCTAAGGCGTATGCCTTATCGAATAAGCCATATGTCTTACAAGGCATGCCTCATTTTTGGAACACTCTTTGTGCTTTTTTGCATGTTTATTCGGTGTAAATCCTACGAGGCCATCGGGTTTTCACTCTCAAAGGAAGTGATTTGGGTGAGGTGCATACAGAAAAAAACGTAGGTGTACGTACCTCTACCATCGTACGTGTCTTAGGCGTATATATGAAAGAAACAAAAAACAAAAACAAAAAAAAACGAAACTGTGAGATCGAACATTTTCCTCAAAACTCATCTTGGCAAGCTTGGTGTGTGCGATACATTCAATCGCTCGTTTTACGGCGTGTGTGTGTAGGTTTTTAGAGTTGTCTACGAGTACAACATATTGCGTACGTACAGGTTATACGCACGCACACGTTACCTGTTGGGGCTGCGGCGCTGCGGCGCTGCGGCATTGTTTTTTGCTTTTCTGAGTTGGCCTTTCCAGCACTGGCGCCGAAGATGGGCGGACTTTCGATTGCGTTTTTTAGGTGTTAGGGGGTATGAATGTATTCACAGCAGCGGTTTTATGTTTTTTGGTTCGATGCAGTACGTCCATACGTAGCAGTCCGCAGTCCGGTGCGCAATTTTACCCCCCTCCCCCCCCCCTTGAGAAAATAGTCGTGAAATGCACCGAGAAAACATACGCAAGTGCAAAATAGTCGTGAAATGCACCAAGGCCACCCGACAACATACGCAAGTGCACAACTAGAAGGCTACACGAGATGCTGGCTTGAAAGAGCCTGACACGGAAGAAACCACGCTCACCGCCCCCCCCCACCCCTGTCTCGCTCTGCTCTGCCCTGCTCTGCCCTGCTCTGCTCTGCTCTGCTCTGCTCTGCTCTGCTCTGCTCTGCTCTGCTCTGCTCTGCTCTGCTCTGCTTGGCTTGGCTTGGCTTGGCTTGGCGTAGCATGGCTTGGTTTGGTTTGGCTTGGCCTCTGCTCTGCTCTGCTCTGCTCTGCTGGCTCGGTTGTCGAGTCGTGCTTGACTCCAAGCGGCGCCCCGGCAGTGTTGTGCTCCTTTTATTTTTTTCGGTACAAGCGGGGGAGGAGGGGAGAGGAGAGCAGGGGGGGCTGCTCTGCTCTGCTCTGCTCTGCTCTGTTACGCCCTCGTCCCCGCCGCGTGCCCCCGTCCTCTCACTGGCCAGGCCTCAGCCAATCGGGTTCCGGGCCACCATTTCCGCGCCGCACATGCACGCGCACGCGCTGGAGGTCCTCTCCCCCGTCATCCCTTCGACAGGGGGGCGCATCCTGGACGTTGGCTGCGGCTCTGGCTACCTCGCAGGTATTCCGTACACGATGTATGCACAGCGCCATGAAATAATCCCCTTGCCTTGCCGTGTCGTTTGCATCGGTGCATCGTCTGGTCGGACAAGGAGTGGCGGAGGGGAGGGGGGAGGAGGGAAGGGGAAGGGCTGGGGGGAGGGCTGGGGAGGGGGGAGGAGGGGGGGGGTACCTGTTATATTTTGGGGTCCCGTATCATGGTATACCTCGCCTAAATAAAGCGTCTTTGAGAAAAACCGACATGTATGTACGCCCAGCCTAATACGCACGATCCCATAGACTGCTTATATGCCATATATATACGCATTATATAGAGTACAACAAATTAAGGCAAATCAGATCGCATACGTGATGTTGTTGGGTGTACTGTTTCTTACACCGTCCGTCATACCTGGTACCTGATATCAGACTTTTGTTTTTGGATCCAAAAGGACATCGGACATGAGATTCAGTGGCATGGCTACTTTTTTGTGCCCTGTACCTCGTTTTCCTTGTGCCTCGTGTCCCGCCGCGCGCGCGGCTCTCGCGCACTCCTGACCGATCGCATATTACCCCCCCCCCTTTTTTTGCCGCTGCGGGTTCTTCTCCTTCTTCGCCCGAAAACGAAACCGCTTGAACCGACGAATGAAAAACGCGATTGTATCGGGCGGCCGGGCCGGCGATACCGATGACGACGATAATGATGATGACCATGATCATCGACCATGATGACCATGATCATGATGACCATGATGATGACGATGATGACGATGATGACGATGATGATGACGATGATGACGATGATGATGACGATGATGACGATGATGTCGACCATGATGCTGATGCTGATGACGAACAGGAGCGCTCTCTCGATTGGTGGGCGTAGACGGGGAGGTGTTTGGAATGGTGAGTCCACGGCGGCGGTGGCAGCGGTAGAAGCCAGCAAGCGTAGCGGGGCAGGAGGAAAGCTAGAGGAGGGTCTTGCGATGCGTTTGTTTATTAACATTTGTTTTTATTGTTTTGGTGGGGGGCCGGTTATCTTATGTGTGTGTGTTTGTGTTTTTTTGTTGTTGGGAGGGGGGGGGCGGTGGCGGGTGGGTATTTTGTGGGGAGTGGGAGAGGGTGCGTGCGTGCGTCCGCGCGTGTTTTGATTTGCTTTTGCTTTTGTTTTTGCTTTTGCTTTTGCTTTTGCTTTTGCGTTGCTTTTGCTTTGCTTTGCCTTGCTTTGCTTTGCTTTGCTTTGCTTTGCTTTGCCTTGCCTTGATTTTCTTTGCTCGCTTTGTCTTGCTTAGCCTTGCTTAGCGTTGCTCAGCCTTGCTTTGGTTTTGAGGGCACGCGAGCGTTTCAACCCATTGATTCTTCTGGGACTCGCGCTCTCCGCCTAGACGATAAAAGCTGGCCACTACTGCTGTGTACGCCAAAACCGTTTTGTCGAATATAAAAAAAACGGCTCGTGTGTACGCGAATAACATAGACACTGTACTGTACTGTTGTGTACCGTACTGAATGCGTTTACGGTGAGGATTATCGCTGTGAAGGAAGGCGGGCATTTTGACGTTTTGCTTCGTCCGCACGCCTATTAGCTAGCTACTAAACGTCGATGGGAGTTGCTTCCGATTGGTACGTTTCGTGGAAAAACGTCAGTTGAAAAAAAGTTGGTTGAAAAACGCGTCGGTTAAGAGACGCCCGCGCCGCAACGCACTACGAGGTACTGCTGTCGGTTGGTGGCTTAAAGATTTATTTCGTAAAATTGTTTTCGCTTCCTTCCGACTGTTTTTCTTTTCTTTTGTCTTCGTTTTTTTTCACCGCCCGCACTCTCTCGGCGGCCTGCGCCGTTGCCCTCTCCCTATATCGCGCCCTTGGGACACGCTTGATGGAAACGCAAGGACTACATCCCGGACTTGGTCGGGCTCACCAAAGAGAACCTGGACAAGGATGACGAAAGCTTGCTCACCTCCGGGAAGGTGTCCCTCAAGGTGCGCCGCTGGGGAACGAAACAAGGGTTGGGGTTTTTTTGTTTCTGTTTTTGTACATACCTGATTGCTTTTCGTTCCCTCCTACTTGAATATATATATATATATGCCAGTTTTTTTTTTTTATACCGCCCGCTGTCCGGCGGACGCTTTTCGCTTTTTAGGACGCCTCCACCCCCCCTTCTCTGATTACCCCAACGACTGTGGCTGCCTTGACCCTTGTGCTTTTGATCGCAAACATCACCCCTTCTCTGATTCGGAACAGTTTACAGGTTACACCCGAAGTGTGGGGTGTAGTTCGATAAGGGGTTGGCCAGCAAGGCTGCCGTGTTGCTCGCTCCCATTTTGTCTACTTCTCTGCCGCCCGCTATTCGGCATGAATATTACAGTAGTATGTTGCACACCACACCACACACCCCCCTCCCCCTATATTGGAGGGAAGAAACCGGACCGTTGTGATCCCAGAAAACAATAAGTCAAGTTTTTTTTTAATTACCCCCTCCCCCCCTCTCCCGGAATTCGCAAATACTTTGCTGCCCCGTTCTTCAGCGCCGCCCACCTTCTCCTACCTCCTAGCCTCTCCAGCCTTACCCCGCCCGGATCAAGATTAGCAAAAAGTGCTCTTATATCTTATATCTGGAAACATCGTAATGAGCGCCACAAGTTTGAGGCTGTCTGCTATTCTGTGAGTTGCGAACGGTGCTCGAGTTGGAACGGTGCTCTGTGCTCGAAAGGATGCGTGAGTGCAATGGGATGCGTGGTCAATGTCAAATGCGTTTAAAGCAAAGAGCAAATGGCGTACGCCCCCCCTTCCCTCCGTCTTCACCCCCCCCCACCCGCCTCGCTCCCCTCCGCCCCCTTTACCCCCCCGCCTCATTTACTCATGAAGCTGTCATCGCATATGCCAAGTCCGCCTCACAAGCGTTCTTTAGTAGGATGCAGCTCACCCTTCCATGCCGACTCGCCCAACACCTCACGGGTGCTTCGCCACTTTTGGTGCTCAGCATATATCTGGCCTGGTCGGGGAAAAAACCGACATGCCTTCCGTCCGCATTGGCATGGCGACGCGGGGTTTGTCTATGGTGCATATCGGACTACGGCCATGGCATTGACGATGAAGTAACACGCCCGCCACCTCATTTACCCGCCCCTCTCCTCTCCCTGCCGCGGGACGATGGATGAATGATCGAGCTAAAATATATTGTGCGAGCGGTGCCGAGAACCAAGGGGAGATGATTGAATCACCTGTAGTGTGTAGATGGCGCAGGCAGCCCACGAGAAGTTTACATTACTGAACACATTGCTGCCTCATGAGAAGGGCGCACACCCCGCGAAAACTAGTAACCTACCCCGAATATTTCGACGCTATCAAGGCCGCACAAAGTGCTGAAGTCCGCCTCACAAATGCTCACCTTCATGGCGAGCGCCGAACACCCCACGGCGCTTCGCGCTTGGTGCAACAAGCAACGTCTATCTGGTCGGTGAAGACCCGACGTGCTCCGTCCCGGCATGCATGGTGCGCAGGAGGGTCTTATGCCATAAACGACTACGGCCATGCCATGAAAAATTAAGTACCCCCGCCCCTCACTACCACGACCTCAACCCCCGCTAGCCTCCGTGGCCCGCGCAATCTTCACCCATCTATTTAATTTCCTGCCGCTGCACCTCCTCCGTGTTTTGGGTTAGACGGGAGACGGATGGAAAGGGTGGGCGGAGCACGGGCCGTACGACGCCATCCACGTGGGAGCGGCGGCCGAGACCATCCCGGAGGAGCTCGTGAGCCAGCTGAAGGTCGGGGGGCGCATGGTGGTGCCAGTGGGGCCTCAGTCCTCGTCGCAGATGCTCGTCCAGGTGTGCGTGCGTGTGTGTTGTGTGTGTTTTGCTTGCGCGCGGCGACTCTCCTCGCCTTTTTCCATGCCTTGCCTTGCCTTGTTTTATGTGTTTTTGAGTATGTGTGTTTCTTTTTTAGTTGTTTTTGTGTGTTTGTGTGTTTTTTCGGTTGATTGTTTGTTTTCGTGTTTTTGTTGGTCTTTGTGTGCAATTTTAGTGTGTGTTTCCTCTAATGTGTGTTTTTGTTCATCTTCTGTGTGGTTTTGTGCTTTCAATTGTTGGATTACTTCCATGGGATAATCGGTCGGTAAGTTGACAGTTGCATGTCGAAGGTATGGCGGGACAACTGCTGTGGTATGGTCGTTCTAGGGCCAACGCACCTCTTCAGAGGTTGCCCTATAGGGGACAAATAGAACTGTCTCGCGTTACGTACGACATGTAACCGCCTGCCCAACCCATTCCAACCGAACCCGACCCAACCCAACCGAATTAAACCCCAATACATCCTAACTTTACCCAAGCCCAACCCAACCCAACCCAACCCAACCCAGCCCAACCCAACTCAACCCAGCCCAGCCCAGCCCAACCAACCGACGCCTTACGTTTCTCCCTTTTTGCCCCCCATCTCACCCACTCACCCTGCTCTTCCTTCCTTGCCGGGACGCACTCTCGACGATCTCGGACTGCAGGTGGACCGCACGAAGGACACCGGTCCGATTTCCGAGAGCTACACAACGGAGAGCCTGATGGCGGTGGTCTACGTCCCCCTCGTAGCCACGTGAAACAGCACGTCAATAACGCGTGACGCGAAGGTCGTCGGCCGCCGATTCGCTCGAGCGCCTTGCTTGTTTCGCTTTGCTTTTTCTAGTCTTTTGTTTTTTAGATGTCGGAGCACATCCCTGTTCACGCCATACAGCAGCAGTGGTCGACTACATGTAGTAGAGGGCTGCGGGGGTAGGGGTGTGGGGAAGGCGGGATGGGGGAGGTGGGGAGGTTGGGGGGGAAGGGGGGGGGCAATGAGGGGGACTTGTACATTTGGGTGGTATTTTGTGGGGAGTGGGAGAGGGTGCGTGCGTGCGTCGCGCGCGTGTTTTTGATTTGCTTTTGCTTTTGTTTTTGCTTTTGCTTTTGCTTTTGCTTTTGCGGTTGCTTTTGCTTTGCTTTGCTTTGCCTTGCCTTGCTTTGCTTTGCTTTGCTTTGCTTGCCTTGCTTGATTTTCTTTGCTCGCTTTGTCTTGCTTAGCGCTTGCTTAGCGTTGCTCAGCCTTGCTTTGGTTTTGAGGGAGCGCGAGCGTTTCAACCGTTGATTCTTTGCGGATCGCGCTCTCCGCCTAGACGATAAAAGCTGGCCACTACTGCTGTGTACGCCAAAACCGTTTTGTCGAATATAAAAAAAACGGCTCGTGTGTAACGCGCAATAACATAGACACTGTATTACTGTTGTGTACCGTACTGAATGCGTTTACGGTGAGGATTATCGCTGTGAAGGAAGGCGGGCATTTTGACGTTTTGCTTCGTCCGCACGCCTATTAGCTAGCTACTAAACGTCGATGGGAGTTGCTTCCGATTGGTAGTTTCGTGGAAAAACGTCAGTTGAAAAAAAGTTGGTTGAAAAACGCGTCGGTTAAGAGACGCCCGCGCCGCACGCACTACGAGGTACTGCTGCGGTTGGTGGCTTAAAGATTTATTTCGTAAAATTGTTTTCGCTTCCTTCGCGACTGTTTTTCTTTTCTTTTGTTTTCGTTTTTTTTTCACCGCCGCATCTCCTCGGCGGCCTGCGCCGTTGCCCTCTCCTATATCGCGCCCTTTGGACACGCTTGATGGCAAACGGCAAGGACTACATCGCCGGACTTGGTGACGGGCCTCAGCCAAAGAGAACGCTGGAGCAAGGAGGTGACGAAAGCTTGCCTCACCTCCGCGGAAGGTGTCCGCTCAAGCTGCGCGTGCCTGGGGAACGAAAAAAGGGTTGGGTTTTTTTTGTTTCTGTTTTTGTACATTACCTGATTTGCCTTTTCGCTGTTGCCCTCCTACTTGAATAATATATATATATATATAATATGGCCAGTTTTTTTTTATACGCCGCTGGTCGCGCGCGACGCTTTTCGCTTTTTAGGACGGCCTCCACCCCCCTTCTGCTTGATTAACCCAACGACGTGGCTACCTTGGACCCTTGTGCTTTTGATCGCAACATCACCCCCTTCTCTTGATCGGAATCATTTACAGGTTACACACGAAGTGTGTGCGGTGTAGTGTCGATAAGGGGTTGGCCAGCAAAGGCTGCCGTGTTGCTGCGCTGCCATTTTGTCATACTTCCCTGGGCCGCCGCTATTCCGGCCATAATTACTACCATAGTATGTTGGGCACAGCAACAGCACCCACCACCCACACCCCCTCCCCCCCTCCCCGAATCGCAATACTTTGGCTCCCGTTCTTCAGCTGCCGCCCCACCTTCTCCTCCTCCTGCCTCTCCCAGCCTTACGCCCGCCCGATAAGATTTAGCAAAAAAGTGTCTTATATTGTATATCTGGAAAATTCGTTAATGAGCGCCACCAAGTGTTGGAGGTGTCTCTATTCGTGAGTTGGAACGGTGCTCGAGTTGGAACGGTGCTGCTGTGCTCGAAAGGGATGCGTGTCAATGGGATCGTGTCAATGTCAAATGGTTTAAGCAAGAGCAAATGCGTACGCGCCCCCCCTTCCCTCCGTCTGCACCCCCCACCCCCTCGCTCCCCTCCGCCCCTTTACCCCCCCGCCTCATTTACTCATTGAAGCTGTCATCCATTATGCCAAGTCCGGCCTCAACAAGGGTTCTTTAGTAGGATGCAGCTGCACCCTTCCATGCGACTGCGCCGCAAACACGCTGCACGGTGCTTGCCCACTTTGGTGCTCAGCATATATCTGCCTGGTCGGGGAAAAAGACCGACATGCCTCGTGCCGCATTGAGCAGGGAGCGCGGGGTTGTCTATGCGTGCATAACGGACTACGGCCATGCATGGACATGAAGTACACCCCGCCACCTCATTTACCCCCCCTCTCCTCTCCCCTGCGGGGACCATGGATGATGATCGAGTTAAAATATATTGTGCGGCGCGTGCCGCAGAAACCAAGGGGGATGATTGAATCACTGTAGTGTGTAGATGGCGCAGGCAGCCCACGCAGAAGTTTACATTTAGTGAACACATTGCTGCCTTGAAGGCGCCACATCCGGAAACTAGTAAATACCCGAATATTCGACGGCTAATCAAGGCCGCAGCAAAGTGCTGACAGTCCGCCCTCACAAATGCTCGCACCGCTCATGCGAGCCCGCAACCCCCACGGCGCTTCGCGGCTTGAGTGCACAAGCAACGTCTATCTGCGTCGGTGAGACGCGCGACGTGCTCCGTCCGGCATTGCATGGGTGCGCAGGAGGGTCTTATGCCATAACGACTACGGCATGCATGAAAAATTAAGTACGCCCGCCCCGCCCCTCACTACCACCCTCACCCCCGCGCCTACCTGCCCCGAATCTTCACGGCCATGCTATTAATTTCCTGCCGCTGCACCTCGCTCCGTGTTTTGCGAGTTGACGGAACTGGATGGAAAAGGGTGGGCGCGAGCACGGGCCCTACGAACGCCATCCACTGGGAGCGGCGGCCGAGACCATGCCCGGGAGGAGTCGTGAGCCGTGAAGGTCGGGGGGCGCATGGTGTGGCCAGTGGGCCCTCAGTCCTCAGTCGCAGATGCTCGTCGCAGCGCTGTGCGTGCGTAGTGTGTTGTGTTGTTTTGCTTGCGCGCGGGCGACTCTCCTTCGCTTTTTCCATGCCTGGTGCTTGCCTGTTTTATGTGTTTTGAGTAGTGTGTTTCTTTTTTAGTTGTTGTTTTTGTGTGTTTGGTGTGTTTTTTCGGTTGATTGTTTGTTTTCGTGTTTTTGTTGTGTCTATTGTGTGGCAACCTTTAGTGGGTGGTGTTCTCTAATGGTGGTTGTTTTTTTGGGTTCATCTTCTGTGTGTGTTTTGTGGCTTTTCAATTGTTGGATTACTTCCATGGCGATAATCGTCGCGCAAGTGACGTTGGCATGTCGAAGTATGGTGCGGGACAACTGCTGTGCGTATGCGTCGTTCAGGGCCAACCACCTCTTCAGGATGCCCTATAGCCGGAGCAAATAGAACTGTCTCGCGTTACGTAAGCGACATGTAACCGCGCCTTTTGCGCCAAAACCATTCACCGACCCGACCCAACCCAACCGAATTAAAACCAATACATCCTAACTTTACCCCCAACCCAACACCCCAAACCCTAAACGCGAACCGCAACCCAACCCAGCCCAACCCAACTCAACCCAGCCCAGCCCAGCCCAACCAACCGACGCCTTACGTTTCTCCCTTTTTGCCCCCCATCTCACCCACTCACCCTGCTCTTCCTTCCTTGCCGGGACGCACTCTCGACGATCTCGGACTGCAGGTGGACCGCACGAAGGACACCGGTCCGATTTCCGAGAGCTACACAACGGAGAGCCTGATGGCGGTGGTCTACGTCCCCCTCGTAGCCACGTGAAACAGCACGTCAATAACGCGTGACGCGAAGGTCGTCGGCCGCCGATTCGCTCGAGCGCCTTGCTTGTTTCGCTTTGCTTTTTCTAGTCTTTTGTTTTTTAGATGTCGGAGCACATCCCTGTTCACGCCATACAGCAGCAGTGGTCGACTACATGTAGTAGAGGGCTGCGGGGGTAGGGGTGTGGGGAAGGCGGGATGGGGGAGGTGGGGAGGTTGGGGGGGAAGGGGGGGGGCAATGAGGGGGACTTGTACATTTGGGGTTGGTGTTCCCGCCCTTGCAAAGAAGGTCAGCAGCAGCAGAGTAGCATAGGGGTACAACAAGGTCGAGTTTCTCGCGCGAAACCGAGAAAAAATGGTGGCGGCCTCAGCAAAATGTTCTTTCCGTACGTGGAGCGCTGTTTATTTGTTGACGGGTAATTGGAAAACAAAAACAAAAAAAACGGTACGAAATGGGTGTCCAAACTGCCGACACCTCGGGGAAGTCAGGCGACATGTATCTATACACACACGGGATCCACGCCCTTATCATCAAGCGCCGTCCGTCCGCCCGTTCGGCATATGAATCTATCGATCTTTTTTCGTCGAACGTGCGTTCAGTTAATAAGGCGTAGGCCTTGGAAGGCAACGACACTCTCTGTCGGGTGTAGGTGGAGACCCTACTGTACGTACGAGTAGTCCGTACAAGCCGTAGGGTGGGGAAGAAGAGGGGTAGGTTGATCATCCACCTGGCCCGGCTCATTTATTTCTCCACCTGCTCAAGGAAAAGGGTACGTACTCTCTTTGGGGTATCTTGTGTTGGTGTTGCGCACCGTAATAGGTGTTCCTGCACGCGGCGTTTTCTGAGAGGGACCGTGTTTTGCTGGCAGCGTCTGGCGGCCGAGCTACACACAGGTTTATAGGAGGGAAATGTGTTTTTTTTCCTTGTCCGCAGGTTTCTGATTTTGACCTATTTTCTAGATTTTCTGGTTGGCCTGTTTTCGTAGCGAGGAGAGTTCTGATTGATCGAAAATATGCCCGGCATGACACGTGACGCTGACGCAAAAGTGGTGACACGTAATTGATACGACATAATACGATGGCTGCACGTGCTCAGTCAGGCGTATTGATTGACGAGAGTATTGCTTTGCATGCTGGGTTGGGGTTTGTCAAGTATTTCTGGGGTATTACAGGGGGCTGGCTGCTCTGCTGCTGGTGGTGGCGCTGCTGAACGCGTGATATCATGCGTGTTTTTTGGTTGTCTTGTTCGTGTTTCGTTTTGTTTCGGTTTGTGAGGGTGTTGTTTTTTTTTGCGTTTCGGCGAGGGACTTTTCTTTGCGTGCGAAATTTCAAAATCTTATCCGTCGAAAAAAATGGCCTTGAAGAAGGAAGAGGAGACAAGAGGAGGAGTAATACAGTAAAGAGACGACACATTATTGATTGTGCTTGGTACTCGATACAGCAGGTATGATGACGGTTTCATATATTAGGGAGTTCATATACTTGATGAGGCTTTCTCCATCTGTGAGGTCTCGTGCTTGCTGGTGACTTCCTTGACTTGCTTGCTTGTCTTGCTCGCTGCGCCTCGATGGTGGCCTGCGAGGTCCGACGATAATATATATATACTTAACTACGTGGTTTATGTCTCCATGAGTAGCGCTCCAGCTCCCTAACCCTGCCCGCCTGTGCTAGGCCCCGTCATGCGCCCGAGGTCGTATCAATACACATACATAGTATCGGGTGGGTATCTCGCCGAGGAATACCTGTCCCAGGCGGTCTTTTATGCCAGTCGGGAGCCGTGGAGACGGAGCGCGCTGTTCACGCTGCGCATGGGGCATGGGCACAGTACTGCAGGGCCATCTGCGCGCGAGTAGCCGCTCAGTCATTCTACATGGTAGTCATTGCATTCAGGCGGCTCCTGGAGAAATTTATTCGCGATAACATCTATGAACAAGATCATGCCAATTAATGGCGCGAAGACGGAGAAAATGGCGCGATACTACGTTAGGCCCACTGAAAGTGAAGGGTGAGCGGAGGCTACGCGGCAACGAGGGCAGACCTGAGCCGACGCGCGTTAGACCTACCGTTTGCCACCTGCTTTCGCCGGAAATTTTTTTTGTCGTCGCACCGAGGTATTTTCTACAAATAACTTAAGTTTGGGTGGGGTGAGGTAACAGGACTCCACGCCAGTGGTCAGTAAGGGAGTACGAAAGTTGGGTGGGACCACCGGCCGGCGCAGGACCTCCCAGGGAGCGGGGAGTGACATGTGCGAAGGCACCGCCGCGAGCGCGCGGTCGTGGCTTGCTTGAGGCCGGATGTTCGCCCGGCGGCGAAAAGCGGACAAAAACAAGAAACCACGGTCAGGAAATCATGCTCAGAAAACCACGGTAAACAAAAACACGGTCAAGAGAAGATAGAGGCATTTTTGAGCCGAAACAGAAACTAAACCCTAAAATGATTTGGAATATACAGTACGTAGCGCCACCAGGTATTCTATAACCTCTCGGCATTCCTTTTTAAATAAATGCGATTTCGAACGATTTGCAGCCGAGTGCTCAACTTCCGAGATTCAATATACACGAGTCAGCCAGCCAGTGCCCGTTGACGACTCACGCCGGTCCCGACTCTCGCTCACTGGCTCCAATGTACCAATTCGTCCAGCTGAAAGACTTGATTATCATCACATAACTAATCGGCGTTTTCGCTTTTAGAGGAAGGAAGCATATCCTATGCCCTCTCACGTCCGATCGAAAAAGGTCCCCCCCGCCAAATCCTCGCAGCGGCGGCGGCCGCGTTTTCCCTCCACCACCACAAGAGGTCCCGTCCAAACGAGACAGATAAACAGGCAAGGCAGGCCGATCGCTCGCTCGCGGATATACTGTACCTAAATATCATACCACACCATCAACCTTTTATCTTAACAGACAGCGAGCAAACAAAACAGGCACACTTCGGAAATCGCGAGGGAGTCAGTCCCATAAAGAAGTCCCGTTGGGATATTTTACCAATCGCATGGAAGCCCAATGGAAACACCAAGCAAGGCAAGTTCCATGGGGATCAGTCCCATCAGTGAACCACGTGACTGCCATTCATTGAAGTCCCAATATAATACTTGAGCACATGGAAGTCCCATATGCAAGCACCACGGGACTCCCATGCAAGTCCCATGCAAGCACCACGGTACTGACAATGGGGATCTCGTTTGGATACTTAAATGTTTCCTTCCTCTATTAGTAATAATCGAATGGAAGTACCGTATACCACAGACTGGGACTCCCATCTGAACACCATGGGATCCTCAATGGGACTCCCGTAGGAATACTTTAGTATTTAACCGCATGGAAGCCCCATGGAAAGTCCCGTGGAAGTCCGATGGGGGCACTCCGTATGAAAGTCATTGAATTTAAGGACTTCTTTAATTTTTCTCCACACGCTCCGAGGGCAAAACCCTGGCTTCTGCTTCTTCTACTATTTAATAGTTGCTGCTGAGCGTTATGTACATATTATGTGTGGTGATAAAAGTAACCAACAATCCTCTCTTTGCTGATTGGTTGGTCTCGTCTGCCCCCCAGAAAAAAATGATTGAGCCGTTTAGTCGGCAGCAGTTATAGCAGTAGTAGTTGTAGCAGTACCCGACTCCCTGGGAGTAAAAAAAAACACAATATAAAGCACACCATTCAACATTTTTTTTTTGTTCTTTCTCTTGATTCACATTCGAAAAATCTCTTCCCCCCGGCGGAGCAATGCCCCTCAAGGAATCTTCACGGAGGGACACACACCAACCAGCAGCAAGCGCATGTCAGCCACAGCCACAATAATTGTGGTAGTCCCAGCAACCCCCCCTAACGACAGCCCCAGCCCAAGCCCCGACTCCCAGTCCCAGTCCCAGCCGCACAGCGCCAGTAACCGCCCGAGGCAAACGCCAAAACCACAGCAGCAGTCGTCGCTGGCGCTTCTTGAGACAGGAGTGACGAGACATCGTCGTCAATTGTCATACAAAAATACACCAACAACCCAACAGCCTCCGCACGCACACGCACACACACGTAGTACGCAACGCACAAGCACAAGCACAAAAAAAACACACACAAAAAAACGGGGACACAAAACAAGGACCTCCGCCACCAAGCGTGCGTGTTTGTGCCCATACGCACAAATCAGTACGTACAGCACAACAAGAGAGTAGTACTTGCATAAGCACGCACAGCAGTACAGCACGTAGCACGCACAGTACAGTCAGTACGTACGCAAGCCGAACGAAAGACGTTTATAGTTAAACAGTCAGTACGTACGCAAGCCGAACGAAAGACGTTTATAGTTAAACAGTCAGTACGTACGCAAGCCGAACGAAAGACGTTTATAGGTAAACCGTACTTTTAGACGCACGTGAGCCGCACGAGAGACGTACGTAAGACGTACGTGAGACGTATACCTAAGTCGAAACATACATATATACGTGCATAAGATGTACGCACGTGTATATGATACCTACTCTACGTATCGTTCGTCGAACAAACAGCAGCAGCTACCAAGTACCGTACACAAGAGTACCAGGTACCAGGTGTGACATCATTTTTAACTGTAATAGCTTGTGTTTTTTCGTTGTTGTTGCTGTTGTGTGTGTTTACTCCTTGAAGCGGTAGAAGGTGAGGTAGGCCATGTGCCAGTCGCCACCCCCCTTGAGGTTCATGATGTCCTCGGTTTTGCACGGAGATACGTCGGCGTCGTCGAACACGAGCCAGTCGTCCCCCTCTTGCCTGACCCACCCCATGTAGTGACCTTTTATTTTTCAAAGGTTTCCAGGAGATGGAAGGCAAGGGAGGCAGGGGAGGGGGGCGGGAGAAAGAGTGTCGACACGCGGCAAAGGGCCAGAGGGACAAATAAGAATGACAAGGCAAAAGCAAAAGTAAAATACTCCGTGCTGCGATAGACGTGGAACTTTTTCGGGCCAAATATTTTATGATTTGACTATTATTTACTATTAATACAATATACCTGGTAGTCCTTACTTGAGAAACTGCCCAATAAGGCGTACGCCTTATACGGCGTATGCCGTCTCGTTGGAATGCTATTCATGATTCTACAATAAAATTTCGTTGTACATCTAAAATCTGGTCTAGGCCATGAGATTGGTCATCTTTTGGTTTTATGTTCTTGGCCAGCTTTTGGGGCGGAGACGAAACTATCTCTTTGCGTACGTACCTCCGTCTGCCTCACGCCCCTTGTGTGTCACCACCGCGAACAGTTCGTAGTTTCCTTTGAAGTTCGCCGGCAGGCCTGGCCCCGCGGCCCCCTCCACCCCTGCCGGTTCCGTCAGCAGTACCAAGCAGAGAGGCAAAAGTCAGCAAAACAATAATTTGTCAGCAGTAGCAAGCAGAGAAGCAAGTCAGCAAAACAACAAAATGTCAATGTCAACATACTCGTACATACTCGTATCGACATGTCAAGATCGATATCAGTATGTCAATACCTGGTACATATATATCATACATCAGTACAACATCAATATACAAATCAAGAACATACACATCAATACGAATATATCGAAATCAACATCAACATCAACATATCAACTAATCACATTCTACTGCTGAAATACTGCACTAAGCCATACAGTACTGGACGGCGGCAAGTATTGATATCAATGCGTCATTTGAAGAAAAAAAAAAAAACGTGCCCCTCCTCTTTTTTTGAGTGCACGTGCCCAAATTAAGCGGTAGCAGTAAGTAATACAACACGTCAACAGCAGCAATCACAAATGACGAACTTCTGGCATGTGTATGCTTCGTAAATACTCCACATGTCCCGAAACACAAAAAAGAGCGGCAACACTTGGCAACACAAAAAAAAATGAATTTTGACAAAAAAAAAACGATCGAAAAATACGTACTAAAAATGTCCGAAACGAAACGAAAAACAATAACAAAAAAGAGAAACCAAAACAAAAACAAAAAGACAATACCAAAAGGAAAGAAATGAAAAAAAATGGTTGTATGTATTGATGGTGTGGTGTGGTATGGTGAGGTATGTACATACGGTGTGGCGTTGATGCAAGGGCGAGGAGTGGTATGGTATGGTGCGGACAGTGGTAGGAGCGAAGAAAACACAAGAAACACGCATCACGAGTCGTGGCCATCGCGCGGTCGGTGATAGGCTGATGGTACAAAGCAGGAAGGACGACCACAATCAGACCTGCCCCTTGTGACGCTCGTTCGTCAATAATCGTAAACAGCAGCAGCAGCAGTAGCAGCAGCGATAGCTCGCCTCTTGCCGTACTATATACCTTCTACAAGGGCCGAAACGGAAAATTAAATAAAATTAAAACACGCGCGCTATGTTTCCCCCCCCGCCGCCCAGCCTCCCCCCTCCCGCCGCCTCTGCAATTGGCTGTAAGCACAACTTACAGCAAGGCGAAACAAAGCACAGAGTGCAGCCCAAAGGGCAAAACAGTTCCAAGCGCAAAAGGCGGTAGTAACTGCCTCAAGGACACAGGACGCACGCACACACAACACAACACAACACACAACACAGCACACAACACAACACAACACATAGCGACGGCGCGCTGCGCATGTCCGCGCGAGAAAGCACGCGGGCGCCGCGATGCTTAACGCTGCTATAGTTATCATCTCTCACCCGCATCCTCAACCTCCATGGACAGGGCCAACGCCGCCTTAAGCTCGTCACTGTCCTCCTCCCCCTCTCCCTCCCCCTCCTTCCCCTTCGTACCCGCCCCTTCCGCTGGGTTTTCTGCCACCGCTTCTGCCCCCGCGGCCGGTGCCGGCGGCGGTGCGGCGCCATCTACCTCCATGGCTTTGCTGCGTCACCGGAAGAGAAGGAGGGGGGGGGGGGGGGGGTGATGGGGGTGAGGTGGGGGGAGGAGGGGGCGATGGGGGGAGGGGGTGATCCATGGTACATACGGAAATCATGGAAATCGTGCCGGACGCGAGAAGACGAAAACAAATGCGCCAAGTATATATATACATATACGGACTACAATACGAACGGAAACCAGTGTTCGGCGAATCGGAAGCAACAGTAGCACATTACCAGTCTCAACAAACTCTTACGAGAGTATTATCAGGGGAAGAAAAATGAAAACACAACAAAAACGACATGACACGACATCGTACGAAAAGGACGACGATGATGACTACTATAAACATTAACGACACGACGACGAAGAACGCGCGTCTCGGCACGAAAACAAAACAAACAAAAACAGAGGAGGAAAAAAAAAAGAGCGCTGCTCCAAGCCCCACCACATTATATACCGTAACAAAACAAACAAAAAAAGAGGAGGAAAAAAAAGAGCGCTGCTTCAAGCCTCACCACATTATATACCGTAACAATACAACAAATAACTCCCCCTCTCCCCTGCCTGCTCCGTCTCGAAAGGGATGCGTGGTCAATGGTCAAATGACTTAGGCAAGCAACAAATGAGTACGCCCCCCCCCCTCCCCCTGCCTGGTTGGTGAAAATCCAACGTGCCCCGTCCCGGCATTGTAGGGATGGATGCGCGGGGTCTATGATCACTACGACTACGGCCATGCACGCAACATGAGAGCACACCCCTCCCCGCCCCCGCCCCCGCGCGCGCGCGCGCCAACACGCCTCCATCCCACCTCTCCTCAACGCCGGCACTCCCAGCCCCCGCCGCCGCCGTCGCCGCCGGTGCAGGCGGCTTTGGTGCCCCCCCGATGTTCGCGAACACCTTCCCCTTCTTAGCCTTCTCTTTCTCAGCTCTGTCCTTCACCAAGGCCTCCTCCTTCTTCGCCTTCTCCTTCGACTCCTCCTCGAAGATAAGCTTGTCCGCGGCGTCGCGGGGCACCTTTGTTCCATCATACATACGAGAAGTAATATATTTATAAAATAAAAAAAAAACAGCTGTGAGCTCGAGGATTTCGTGGAGACTCATGTTTGATAGCCGAGTGTGAGTATATATCGGGCACATTAATAACGGTAACCCCTTTTTCTTCAGCCATCCTTCCGAATGAATGCCGCGTGCACGCCCATCCGTAGTTATCGCGAGAGAAACCACAACAGTAGGCCTAGTCTAGGCCTATCAGTCGGCAGCGGGCAGTGTCGTGCCGTTGGCTCGTGTGCCTCTGCTCTATTCACGCAGCTATGCACATCAAGCACGAGGCACTCGAGGAGAGTGAACACCTCTTCCGTCCTCCTTGCCTCTAGCCAGAATACCACCTACGTCGGTAGAGCCCATACGTTGGCAGAGCCCATGACTACCAAAACTTAATTCGGTTGGGTTTGACAATAAAAATCATAATTCTTTCTTTCTGTGCTTTACGTAGAACTATGATGCTTACTACTGCACTGCCTGTACATACATGAAAAAGCACACCTACATCTCATACTAATTTCAAGTAATTTGTCCCCAAAAACGGGGGTTTGACATTTTAACATTTCACACATAGGAGAGATTCATCATTCATCGTGTGTGTGCGTTTTACTTTCAAGTTTTCTCTCGCTTCTACCTGGCGTGGGAGGGGGATTGTGACATGGCCTGTCGTGGGTGTCCTCTTCTTTTCGCTGCAACGATCTATGCAGGCTGATGCAGGTAGTTCAGAGCAGACAGACTTCCTGACCTCAATCATATCGCTACAGCAGTAGCTATCGTATCATACGTATGTCGCTCGTTTTCGCGGGGTGGGAGACGCAAAAATCTGCATCATCTACTTATGGACATGTTTTTTGGGGGTTGGATCTGCACATACATTCCTGACCTGGGATGATCTATAGCTATTATAGCTACAGTAGCTAGCTATCCTTGCCGGGTGTGAGCGGCATAATCTGCACTATCGTATCGTAGGCCATGTTTCCTGCGTTGGATCTGTGCAATTGTAAACAGACCCTGCACAAAACACCACAGGGGGCAGGTTAGGATTTCGATGATATACTCGTATATCGTCATACAAACAAAATCGTAAAAGAGCGACGCCATATGTGATGTACATATATATACATACCTTGAGAATTGCCTGCAGAGAAGGCGCGCAGAACTCAAACATGTCCAGCGTTGCGGGGAAGGTTACCTGGGGCGAAAGAAAAAAAAAACGCAAGAGGACAACGGCAAGACAAGCGGGGGAGGGGGGGGGGG
>MEHQ01002237.1:200358-282255 GCA_008828725.1 Saccharina japonica
TAGTAGTAGTAGTAGTAGTAGTAGTAGTAGTAGTAGTAGTAGTAGTAGTAGTAGCAGTGGTAGTGGTAGTAGTGGTAGTAGTAGCAGTGCAGTTGTGTACACGACTGTAACTACTACTACTGCTGCACGTCAGCGGACAAAAACCGACAGCATCACCACTACCACCCCCACCCCCACCACTTCCACCAACACCACCACCACCACCACCACCACCACCACCACCACCACCAGCCGCGCGCGTGTAACGCAGCACAACACAGCGCGACAGAATCAACGACCCACCTGCGTGCTAGCACCGGCCCCGCCCTGGATGTTGCAGACCAGTTTCTTGGCGGTTGCGGAGGACACCTTTGACTCCCCGCTTTCCTCGCACTTAAACTCTTCCTCCAGCTCCAGGCCAAAGAGAGCGTCCATCAGGTTCGTCGCCTTGCCCAGGCTAGCCAACGCGTACACCTTGCAAGCCAAGCCACGCAAAATCAATTCAATTAGCATTCCATTAACATTCCATTAACATTCCATTAACATTCCATTAACATTCCATTAACATTCCATTAACATTCCATTAACATTCCATTAACATTCCATTAACATTCCATTAACATTCCATTAACATTCCATTAACATTCCATTAACATTCCATTAACATTCCCTTAACATTCCATCAACATTCCGTTGACATCCCGTTAACATCCCGTTAACATTCCGTTAACATTCCATGAACATTCCATGAACATTCCATGAACATTCCATGAACATTCCATGAACATTTCATGTATATATACATGAAGTATGCGTATACATCATCATCCGGCATTCCATACCCTTCCCTTGTTGTTGCACGAGTTCCGAGAGCCCGACTGCCATAAAGAGAGCGTACAGCAGTACAGGACACCTATGTATAACATACAGCACTACAGGACATCTACTAAAAAGAAAGGCAGGCAGCCAGGCAGGCTGAGATGTACAGCAAGAAAAACAAGAAAATTCGGTAGTCGTTTATTACGCCTGACGCAACGTGTAAAACGCACTCATTCTAAAAAAAACAGAAAAACTCAAGCCTGGACCAGCTTCGTACTCGAATCCTGTTTCTTATTAGGTTTCCTGTGCTGTACGTAGGTTCGTCTGTAAGCAGGCATGTTTACCTTGGAGATGTGCGCGGCGTCGGTGTTCTTCTCCTTCCCGTCCTTTCCCATCGTGCGGATCGTGTAGTGGTCGCCCCCCACGTCTGGGTGCACCTTGACGACGTTAGCCCTCTCCGCCTTTGCCTCGTCCCCGCTGGGCGTGTAGGTCACTTCGTCCCCCGCTTTGATCGCCGAGTTGTTTGGCGCCTGTCCGGACGGGGGGAAGCAGACCAACATCAGCAACAGCGCTGACAACAGCAACAACAACTAACTAAAGGCAAAATAGACAATAGGTACTTTCCAACAGCAGCAGCAGCAGCAGCGACATAACAGCGTAAGACACCCAACACCAGCATCATTATCGTCATCATCGACAACAGCAGTACCGACAACAGGAAGATCACCCATAGGTGTATCGTCAACAGCAACAACTGCGGCAACGAACGCAAAACCAACACCTAACACCGTCCTCGACAGCAACAAAACAACATCGACAGCACCAACAGCAAATCAACATCAGCAACAACAATAAAAAAGCAACCACACAATCATCACCAACAGCAACAACACCCATATCCGGGACTGGGGGTGTTACATATTTGTAAGAACAAAAGCCATACGGGTTTTGTACTGAAAAAAAAGGCGGCATACCCTGATTTTACTTCCCCCCCCCGAACCATGCTCCGTCCCGGCATTGTAGGGATGCGAAGGTGTATGGTCATACGACTACAGCCATGCATGAAAATGAAGTACACCCCCCCGAACCTCTACTCAGCGCCAGCTTTACTTGCATGTTTTACTGCTCCACTGTGCAGCGCCGACAGAGTAGAACTGAAAAAAAAAACGAGAGCGGTACTCATCGTCATGGGATTCACTCGCTCGCGCTCTTTTCCTACGCGTATATATGTCATGACAAAAACGACGCCAAACCGATCATGGCCAAACTGGTCCCCCGCATGCACAGCCTCTACCACCACCGCCGCCGCCGCCACCGCCACCATCGCCACCCCAGCTCTTATCGCCAACTCTCACCACCACACGAGGTGCAACAGCAAACGCGCCTGTCTTTTACCCGGGCGTGTCACCGTTCGCTGGCAGTATATAGCAAGGAGTACGCAAACACTTTGCCAAAAAGACGGCGCCGCGAGAGGTGATAATAATAAAAAAAAGTACGTAAAAGAAAAAAAAAACGTCACTGCAAAAACAAAAATGGAATACAAAAGAGCGCTGCTAAGGCCTGTCTGTCTGACCGACCAGCCGACCCGCCCACCCACCCGCCCACACCGCACCGCACCGCACCTCCTTAAGGCTCTGCGCAAGAGTGTTGACGACCGTGCTGTACAGCTCCTCGGCGTCCTGCTGCATGAAGCCTCCCCGAGGCCCCTCCTGCGCGAACTGAGGGAACAGCTGTCGCAACACCTGTGTGTGTGTGTGGGGGGTGGTTGGTGTCCGTCGAGTTTACCCGGTTTGGTGGGTGCAAGAAAGCAAGCAAGCAAAAGCGAGCGATCAAAGGGGTCAAGGGCAGGCTGACAGACCAACAAAAAAGGGCCCATGCACGGAGTAATAACAAAACAAAAAAGTTCCTCCTGGGGGGGGAGTTTTTTTTTTTACAAAAACAAATACAAGAAACAAGGAAGGGCAAGTATGATAAGCAAAAGTTTTCAATGGAATATAGCAGGTACCTGGTATAGAATAAACGTAATGAGCGCCCAAATGTTGGGAGATGTCTCTATCACGAGCAGGAACGGTGCTCCGTCTCGAAATGGATGCGTGGTCAATGGTCGACTTATCACGGCAAGCAACAAATGAGTACGACTCCACCCCCTCCACCCCCTCAACCGCCACCACCACTACCCCAACCACGACCGGAGGTGCCTCCGCGCACCAAGGCCACCGTATATACTCAAGCACACCGTACCTCACCAGTCCTAACAGAAAACCGTAAACCCTCACGCTAGTTTCCTACATACAGTACTGCGATAGTGCGCCGGCTGACAACCCCCCCGGTGCTCCGTTTCGAAAGGGATGCGTGGTCAATGATCAATAATGACCAAGGCAAAGCAACAAATTAGTACGCCCCCCCCCCCCCCCCGCCCACCGCCACCATCACCACCACCACCAACCCCCCGATCCCACCGCCGTTCGTCTATGTGCAGGACTGGTCGGCACAACAAATCGTGCAAGACGTGTGCGGTCAATTAATTTCGACCTTGCTTATCGGCCCAGATCAACCCGACCCCTGACCTGACCCTCACCCTAACCCCTACCCTTTTTTGTAGGCGTTTTTCCAAAAAAAACTCCGGGCGGCCGAAAGGCCAGTAGCGCTCCTCGACCAATGAGACCCGCATCCTGCACAAACTTTTGTGCCGCGGGATGCCGCCTCCTGCACATATAATATCAGACAGGGCGAGTCCACCCCCACCCAATCCAACCCGTCAATGGAACTAACAACCCTTCCCGTTGAGCCTCTGGCACCATATACAGTATACAGTACCACCAAATTATGTGCCTTTTCTGAAAAAAAAAAAAAAAAAAGTGGAAATGAAAAATCACCTGCACGAACATCGTCGGCGGAATGGCTTCTGTGGAGCGATCGGCAACATCAAAGGTCTCCTTCAAGAACGCCGTGAACAGGGGCACCAGGTTGTTGTCCCCGCCCTGAGATCTGGGGTGGTACGACGTCAAAGCCTCGCGAAGTTCGGGCACCTTCCGTTCATTCGACAAAAAAGGGGGGTGGCGAAAAGCAAGACACGGTACGGTGGGGGGGGGGTCGGGGGGGGAACGTTTGGTACCAACGAAACAAATGTCACAAAAAAAGTCCCGAAAGTTGCTGCTTCCTTATTTGTATATATCTCTCTCTCTTTCTCTCCCTCCCTCCGCCCCCCCTCTCCCTCCCGTGGATGCCAGCCGCTTCAGTGATCTGTCTATCTCTCTCCCGAGAATGCCAGCCGCTTTAGATATCCCTCTCTATCTCTCCCCCCCCCCCCCCCCTCCCCTAGTCCCACGCACACACGACGTCGTTCGCTCACCTTGCGCATGCACTGCAGGGTGGAGTTCATGTAGCACGTGTTGCCCATGTTCACGAACCCTGCCGGGAGGACGGCACCGCTCTTAGCCAGGTCCTGCACACACACCGAGATATAATATAAATATAGATATGGATATAGGTATATAGATATAGCGATAGAGATAAGATATACGTATAGATACAGAGATATATAGATACAGTATACCTGGTACGAAGTAGACATGTATAGCGATGGAGATAGGGATAGGGACAAAGGGACGCGGAGAGAGAGAGAAAGAGAGAGGTCAAGCGTTTGTGCGAGCGAAAAACGGGGGGAATCGCACAAGCGGTGTGCAGACCAAACTCCCGCTTTCCTGTCCTCCCCCCTCCTCCCCCCTCCCCCCCTCAAATTCCAACAAGTTTGTCCCCGCCTAAAAGCTTTGACTGCACTTGGCGAACGACCTACAGTAGTTATGAATGAAACCCTTTTTACTATCAACACTGTAAAAATGACCCCACACTAATTTCAAGTGACTCTTCCCCAACAACGTGGGGTGCAGTTGTGAACGGATTACTTGCTGAATACGAGCTGTAATCAGAACCAAACATCCTTACTATTTAATGCTGTTCGGTAGTGATGGTGATGATGGTGTCCCAACGGATCTTTCTATTTTGATTCTGTAATAAATGGCTAATAAAACCAAATAGGGGGGCATACGATTTTCTGATCGCTACTACTAATACCCCCCCCCTGCCCCGAATACCTCACGGCGCTTCGCGCTTGGTGCAATCAGTGTCTGCCTGGTTGGTAAAAACCCAACGTGCTCCGTGACGGCAATTTACGCAACGAAAAAGGGACATACGCCCTATTATGGGTCGTAGATACGACGCCAATAATATTATACCTGGTGTGTACGTATACACGTGAAAAAAAAACGCGTTTGTTTTGCTTTTTCGCACCTCGTTCCTCATGTCCTCCATGAACTGGACCTTATCCGTTGGCGCCGCGAGAACCTCTGCGCTGCCCATCAAGGTCACCTGCACGCCCAGCGACATTTAATGCAGTAAGGGGCAAGGAGGAAGGGGAGGGGAGGGGGGGGGGGGGGGGGGGGGGGGGGGGGGGGGCGACGGCGTTGCAGGGGGCAGGGAGATAATGAGACGAGGGGGAAGGGGGGGGGCAGGCAATGGGGGGGGCAAGCGATGACGAGACGGCGTCGCCGAGGCGAAAGAAGTACACAAATAGCATGGGGGGGGGAGGCGTACTTATGTTTACCTTGCTTTAGTCATTTGACCATTGACCGCGCATCCCTTACGAGACGGAGGGCCGTTCTCACCAATGATTAATAGAGACACCTTCAACATTGGGGGGGGGGGGGGGGGGGGGGGGGGGGTGAAACAAGGAGCCCCAGTGAAATAATCCGAAATACCTTTCCTTCTCAAGCAGGAGGCAGGCATGGGGGTAATATCGTAGAAATACCAGCAGATCCGTGAAGGCAACTATTACTACAGCAGTACGTGCGAAGGTATGCGGGTAATGCAGGCGGATTGGCATGCAAACGCCTTCAGAAAGGCACACCGCTGCCGGAACATTGCTGCTGCAACGTCCTGCTTTACTCTTGCGTATATACTACTGTTAGCTTTAAATGCGTACGTACTTGTACTGCCGTAAATGATGCCGTGAAAACGTTAACTCCAACCTCGCATCCCACTTTTCCTTCGACCCCCAGAATAAGTATCGTACAGGGTACTCCGAAACCTGGTAGGTACCTAAAACACCATCTGGTATTAATTAATACAGCACTGCTGCGTATTCCGCCTATACTTACCACACAAAGGTATTCTGTACGTAGTATACTTCGTATGTGAATAGTACATCGCTACTGTGTACTGTACTTGCAGGGTCGAAAGGGGGTAGACGCACCTGCTGGCCGTCCTTGATGTCGCAGCCGGATAGGTCGATGTCATCCTTCAGGATGCCCTTCCACGCCCCCTTTGCCATAAGCTTCTGTCTGGCTACTGGAACTCCCTGTATATTGAGGTAAAGGTAAATGCATGCACCATTAGTTAGAAAGACAGCCAGAACGCCAAAAGTACCAGCACCACAGAAAACACCCAAATTTGAACAGCAAGGAGCCGTGTGGAGGTGACGTGACTAGCCGGGACCAAAGCGCAAAACCTGCATTTCCTCTGAACAAACAGGTAGGAAAATTACTGCCTGGTACATATCAGCAGTGTTGTAGTAGCAATAGTAGCAATAGTAGTAGAGGTAGTAGTAGTAGTAGTAGTAGTAGTAGTAGTAGTAGTAGTAGTAGTAGTAGTAGTAGTAGTAGTAGTAACAGTAGTAGTAGTAGTAGTAGTAGTAGTAGTAGCAGTAGTAGTAGTAGTAGTAGTGGTAGTAGTAGTAGTAGTAGTAGTAGCAGTAGTAGTAGTATTAGTAGTAGTAGTAGTAGTAGTAGTAGTAGTAGTAGTAGTAGTAGTAGTAGTAGTAATAGCATTAATAGTATTGGAATTAATATTAGTCGGCGTAATCTGGACAAAATCGGAAGACATATTTGTCTGTCCCCGGGTTTCCAAAACCTCCAAGCCTAAGCCCAAGCCAAGCCCCGAGTTTGACCGTACAGCCCTTACCCGTATGGAGGTGTAAAACGGATATACCTGGTATTTGCAAACTTGGAAATTTAAATTTTGGAAACCCTGGACAACAGTCTTCCCGGTCCCTCTGTGTAGTCTCAGAGGTCGGTGAATCAGATATTTGATACGACAGCAGTATGAGTATGTGCCATGTGTGTACAGTACACGACACCCAATAAGGGGCTGGATTTCTTATTTGAGAGAGGGTGCTTCCGTGCTTTCTACACTAATTTCAAGATAACGACTCTCGAATTTCTTATTATAATCTAAAATATCAGCCTGGCTTTTTTTACTAAGCCTGTTTCTTATTATTAATAGGTGTCCTGTATACCAGCATTAGGGTCAGCGTTTCAGGAGCATTTTGAACCTTGCACAAATCGGACAATCATTTCACAAGTCATCACCGAAGTCCTTCAAGGCAGATAAGATCCCCGATTCATATTCGAGTATATCATCTGATGATCTGCACGCTCTAGATCATGTCTGCCGGGTGGGATCTGTACATGGCACGGCTCTCGCGCATATGTTTACCCAGTGGGATCTGTATGATCTGTATGAGCTGTATGTGCTGTATGGTCTGTATGAGCTGTGTGATCTGTATGATAATAGTACAGATCTTGCACAACCCATTATAACGGCAACCATAGGGATCTACTGCTGCTGCTGCTGTTAATATAGATCTAGATCATGCATGCTCTGTCCAGCGTGTGGAACCTTGATCGCACGTGCGTGCGCCCACCTCCAAGCCTACTACTGCTGTAGGAAGGATTTTGGCTGTCGCTGAGGTGCATTCGCACGAACAACAGAGAGAGACTAACGACACGTACGTACCTCGTACGGTTTACGAGTACGGGGGACGGGCATAGATGTCGGGAGACAGGACTTTCAACCCTTGACAGACAGCAGATTTGCCTTGACATGCCGTGACTGACACCAAACTACTAGGTTTTAGTGTGGAACACTTCGTC
The DNA here is from genome assembly GCA_008828725.1 of Saccharina japonica. Lineage (NCBI taxonomy): Eukaryota > Phaeophyceae > Laminariales > Laminariaceae > Saccharina > Saccharina japonica. The sequence continues at coordinate 208,086 of MEHQ01002237.1, forward strand.
CCTACACCCTTGACAGCGCATGTTTTGCCTTGCTTGACATGTCTCCTGACATCTTTGGGGACGGGAGGACTGACGGGTGAAACTGCTGGACAAAAACTGCCATAAAGGAAGCGCGAGCTTCAGCATTGCGATTTGCGATGCCAGCGCGGTGATCTTGGGTGGTATTGGGGTGGTCTTGTCATACTCCTGCTGTACAATAGTCGTCGTATCGTGATCTTTCGGTTGATAAATCGTGATTTTCTCATCAAAACTCGGTTTTCATCACGTTCGGACGTTTTCGTAAACAAGATTCCACGTCACAGCTCGAACAGATCATCGATTTCCATTTCATGATCTAGATCATTCAAGGCAGCTCAGCTATATTCCCGATATTGCATGAGTTAACTCATCATGCTGGGTGGGACCCGTATAGTCATGATATGCATACTCGTAGCGCGTGTTTCCTGGGTTGGATCTACACTATACTCGTATGTATGTATGCAGATCCCGCACAACCTCTCACAGCGGCATATGAGCAACTACAGCTGTAGTACATCATCTAGATCATGAGCTGTCCGAGAGATTCAGTGCGTCCCCAGCAGGTACGAGGTACGAGTACACACGGAGTACGTAAACAATCGAATGCGTGCTTGGCGTGACAGCACTCCTTGTTCCATACTGGTAACGTCTAAAATGTTTTGGGTATGTATTACAGAGAGGTTGTAGTTGCTGCTGCGTGGCTGCGTGTTCCCAATATCCGTATCTGTAACCAGGCACGAGGTACCCGCTGGGTATGTATTTAATACTGCTGTATGGTACGTATGTGGGATAAGAATATCTCAAGAAATCTGACGACAGCACAGCAGCAGTAGCTTTCATTTTACAAGCACACCTGTCACGCTGTCATAGAGCGCAATGCAACAACCTTGCCGTATGCGCTACAGAAGATAAATGGAATTGCATCGGATTGACCCAGCGCCCAGCAGCACCAGCTATCGCCTGACCTGCTCGGCCGCAGTTCAACACAGTAGTAGCGTCAGACGCGCCTGGCCCTCGAGCCAAGCTGGGGGCACCTTTTCTACCGATCCACCTACGTTACTGTCTAGGCTGTATGTGTTGATACCACCAACAAGTGGTGCATAATGCTGTTTACACTGGCAATGCCAGTCCTGCAGGCTCTAACAGCAGTGTGTTCCGTACCGTACTTCGTTTGGACTCTGGTACTCTGCACGCACATATAAATACCGTACATACCGGCACAATCGTCCAAAGGCAAGCTTCTTGTATGCTCTTGTTGTTGCTCCAAATAAACTCGTTTGAAAAATTATGAACCAGCACCGGACGATCGACGGCACCGAAGCAACCGGCCAAAGACATGGCAACTGACAAACGATATCACGCATTACATACATAGCAACGCTCTCTCGAACTTCTGCGGGTGGGTACCGTTTGGCAGAATCGCTCCAGCGCCCAGCAGCAGTAAAGAGCGCAACAGAATACCTCAGGTGGACGTTTTTTACCCGCGCTTCGTTGTAAACTCTGCACTCTGTACTACCGAGCTCATTTTTGGCGTTTGTTCCTCACCGTGAGCTCTTGCAACTTCGCTTTGAAATCAGCCACATTCGGCGCCACCTCCACGTCGGCGAAGACCCGCTTGTTCCATTTCACCGCGACCTTGACCATGGCTCCAGTGCGGTCTATCTGTTCGATCTGACGATGTCACTATCCGGGAGCAGAGGGGAAGAAGAGAGAAGAGACTGTCCTCTCTAGAACCTCCAAATGGATAGCGGGGTTTTTTTAATCGACAAGGCGTTCTTGACACGGGCGCGTCATTTTCGGAATTCCGCCGCAAAAGTGCCCGAACGCTGCTCGCTCCATGTTCTACAGAAACAGCACCCACAAACCACACCAACAAACGACCCGCATCCCCACTCTGCATAGTGACCCACGATCCACGACAGCACAAAAACCAATTGAGACAGACATGGAGTTTCACGACCTCGGAAATCACTGTTCGGCAGAGAACTGCGGGCAACAAGGTGCGACTATTCGACTGCTGAGCGTTTTTTTTCATCTTACATATAATACGTACCTGGTTGCACTGATTTACATTCGTCGCGTAGTCGCGTACGAGTAGCATGATCCAAATTGAGTTTCCAAGTCGTCGCCATCCACCTTCGTGAGTGAGCTTTGCGGTCAGACCTCATCGTGCCCATTACCAGGTCGTCTGTTCTACTTGGTGCACCTTCCTTTGCATGGTAGTCGGCTTCGTTCGCGATACCTCTTGCCATGACCGAAAAATGAAAAAATAAAAATCAGTTTGAATTTTTTAGTAACGAATTCCCAAATTACTGCGAATCCCCTGTTGTATGTTTGGATTTTTCTTTGGACTTCTTCGCGGGAGAATTCGTACGCACGATATGCGAACGAGGACGAGCACACGAGCACAAACGGCCGCCTGGTATATGTCTCGACCATGCAGCATGATGCACCTCGAGCATCTATCGATTGCACGTGTTCTACAGAGAGAAAGACGTTTAGAAATGACCTACGGCGGGTACAGTACTCAAGATCATGAGGAAGGCGTCGTTGGCCAAGAAAACTTGCAGTGATCACAAGAAATAGAGTATCGGCGTATGACCCTCCATATCCTTTTTTTGGAGGGTCTTAGCCGTACCTGGTATATAGACACAAGTACTAGTAGAGTACAGAGTATAGCTCAAAACGGCCGGGGACTTACTACTCCTGATGTCTGTGGTACCACACGGCACCACGTACACCTGACCGTGTTCTAATGAGACGAAACCCCTCCGCTGCGTCCGGTCTACTTCGTATCTACCCACGCGTGCCCGCAGACTTCCTACCATTCAAGTGCGACGCGTGCAGTGAGATCTTCTGCTTGGATCACCGCACCCACGCTGGGCACAGCTGCTCAAACGCCAACTTCAACGACGTGAGGAATCAGAGATAGGGGAACTAGTGCAAATCCCAGGCGCTAGCTACTGCACAGCCTATACCTTGGTTTGTCGCGCGTGGTATTTACATGTCTCTTATTTTGTGTTTGAGCGATAGGTCGTGTAACTGGCTGTCATCCTGGTACCCCGACTGAATTTTGTTTTCCGATATACCTATGATACCTGCTGTACTACTGTAGACTTATTCCCTTCTCTGACCACGGGTTAACTAAGAAACAATAACAGAACAACCGGTAGCGACATTTCGGTACCCGGGATCAGGGCTGTCGCCAACAGGGTGACTTGGTATTACCCCTAATTTCAAGTTAGATGGCATGGCCGGCAGACACCATCTGTGTACAAACCATAACCAACCCCCGCCTCCTCTCGCTGCGTGTCCTCCTCCGCCTTGCACCGCTACTGTACGCCGCAGAAACGAGTCCTGGAGTGCACCAAGTGCAGCAAGGTCCTGAGGAGACCGCCCGGCGTTGCCCACCATGAGCTGCTCAGGCGACACGTCGCCAGCGGCTGCGCGGAGGGCGTGCGAAAAAACAAACCGAACAAGCTCCGTTGCTCCGCGAAAGGTTGCCGAGGGTCGGAGTTCGTCAAGGTGAGGACTGAGAGGGGGAAATATGATAGCGAAAGGAGACTCGTCATATGGCGCCCGTTGTGGCGTGTTTTGGGCTTTATATACTATATTTAGTATAGAGGCGACCGATTAAGGCGTACCGACGAAAATTGCGAAGCTGCCAAGTCTGTTTTTGCTGCCATTTTTTCACCCCGTGGGACATGTGAATGAAAATGTTATAATCACAAGCCACTTAAGGTGCAAACGTTGCGTTGGACAAGCCCAATGAAGTGGAGACAGAGCACAAGAGACACACAGCAACCGGATGAAACACACTACCTGTGATTGTTGTGTGGCACGGATGCTACGACATGACGCGTGTGGGTTTCCGGCTCGGCCACAAAGGAAATCCTCACGGCAGCTGCATCAACTTTTGACTTTGGTGAATGCACCGTTCTCGGTTTCGACAGCATTTCTTGTGCCTGTTGCTCTAGATAGTACACACGGGAAGATACCCAAATGCATACTCGTACATAGTGCGTTTAGTTCCCAAATGTCTCACGTTTACGTAGCGAAATACAGAAATTACGCCTCAACTTTTTGTTTTTTGGCTCGCGAAAAAAACTTCCCCGCTTGTGCGCTTCGTGCCCTCTGTTTTCGGGTGGGAATCCGTTCCGCAAACGCTCCACGATATTCATGCTAGAATCGCGTTGGGTATCCCACGCCTTTTTTTGTATATACATTTTCCGACCCGGTTTGGTTTCGGTCAGGCGCGCTCCCACTCAAGCAATGCCGCGTGCACAATTTCGATTCGCCTGATGTTGTTGCAGGTGTCCTGCAAAAGCTGCCGCGAGAATTTCTGCTTCAGGCATCGCCATGAAGACGACCACAGCTGTCAAGTAGCCGCGGCGGCACTACTAGCGCAACGACATCGACCACAGCAACAGCTACAACGCCAACGGCAACAGAAACCCCGGGGACCCGAAGGGTCGGGAGGGAAGCAATCCGACTCCGGCCGCAAGCCAGCGGCGGGAGCTGCTGCCGGAACAGGCTCTGGCTCGGGCGGGACGGAGTGCGGGACGGAGGCGGGAAGGGCAGCGGCAAGGCGGGAGAGGGAAGCGAGCAGGCATCGGGCGGCGACTGGTGTTGCGGCTCGATGATGACGTTTGATGTAGACACAGGGGTGCTGTGTAACCTGATGTGTTCATGTCGAGGGTATACGTGGGATATGTAACGGTTTATTGCGGTGGGATGCCGCCGCGACCGAGGTGCACAGCGTATCATAGCGATTTGTGCAATACTTGAAATTTGATGAACGCGACGGGCGGAGCAGAAATGAGTCGGATCGCCCTGCTCTGTTCACGCGTGAATCGGTAACCCGACGAGCAGCCGTCGGCGGTCTCGTCTGCGCTTGGCACATGCATGCCTTTTTGGGTGCACGGATGTGTTGGGGTCCTTTTGTAGGACTATTGTTCCTTTTGCCAGGTGATTGGCACTTCGTTGGGGCTCTGGCGTTACTTGTGGCGACTATGTTCCTTCCCGCGTGTGTTGTCAAAAGTAGGGGCTGGTGGGCGAGCGAGCGTAAATTTGTACCACTCTGAACCGAAATATAAGGACCATTTCGATTACATTTTAATGTAGAAATGGTCTTCATATTCTCGGTCAGAGTGGTATATGGAAGTTTTTTCCCCGTTGGGTTCGTCGCACAAGCTACGAGGGTTGGCCGGCTTGTATTCACCGCACAGAGCAGCGCGTTTGATGCTGCCTGCGCACATGGTGTATGGTAATTGAGAGTCTATGGAGCACTCTCTGTCTTCTGGCTCTTGCAACTCGAGCGCTGAGCTCGTTTTGCCAAACGCGCCGTCGCATGGTATAAGCCTCGGCAGACGTTAGGCGTCCCCATCGCGGCTCCGTGGCGGATGACGGAAAGGATAATATGGCTGACAAGAGACTTTAATTTGGACACCTGTTGTTGCTTTTCAGCTGGGAAAATTCTCTACGGGTAGTGCTCCTCGGTCGTACGCTGATGGCTGTTCGGACGTTGTCTCTGGCTCGAGTGTCGCAGCTCTAGTCTCTGCTGTGCACTCGTGCTACGATAGAGGTATTGTACCTTTTTTTGGCTGAAAACGTTTCTGAATGAAGGGGCTCCTTCACCCAAAATCGTCCGAACTCTATTTTTGTGTCGGAAATCTATTTTTGTGTTGAAGTATTTTTCGGTGTACACCTAGGCCATGGGATTTTCCATCGGTTTCAGCACCTTTGTGTTCATGCAAAATCAGTTTTTGGGTGGGGTATAGAGCTCCTCAAGTGACCACCCTTATGAGGCAAAAACATGGCGCACCTCTACCCTTAAGATGGCATGCGTGTGCGCACAAACCAGGGGTGCAGCTTAACGAAGCTTGCATGCGTCTCGGCGATTGGATTGTTGTGTAGGCTAGATTGCTACGAGCAAATCAGCAGCGGACTGCCAAAAAAGATGGTGTTGGTACGCGGTGAGTGCAGGTGCAGGCTGAGTTTGAGCATTTGAACTATTAATATGATACCGGTATAATATTTGAAAACAAATACAAAGATCCAAGCTGTGAGATCGATATTGATACCAGGTGCGTGATGTGTACCGTCAAATAGAAATTCCCTCGCCGTGTAGACATGAAACGCCGAAGGTGCAATCCTGACGGACTATCATAGCCGCCAATAATCAAGTTTTTGATCAAAAGTAGACACGATAATATCGGAGGAAGCAGACCGATATACCCTTTCGATTGCTTGACGTCGCGCATACGTTATAACCGGAAGTTGCTGAAAATACGGCACTAATGCGATCATGATAGTATTCACTATGGGTACAAACGTAAATGAGTTGGCGCTCGAGCATGCAGTGCTGCATCAAAAACAGAGTAAACGATTTACACCATCAGCGACCGGGCACGGGGAGGGATAGCCCCATCCAGCGACGAGCCAAAGCAGGAGTGGAGAGGGTTCGACTGTGGGTGGAGCAGAGCTAGACGCCAAGTCTGCATGGCGGTGGTGGTCGTTATGCCTTTTGGTCTACGCCTCGTACTCGTACATATTATACGCGGGAGGGGGGGCAGGCTGTAAAACCCCGTGTACCGCACTGCTCAGCATGGATATAATGAATGGCAGAAACGAACAAACGATGCTGATGGTTAACCACGGAGGATACTCGGCAGTTGAAACAGGTGCAACTGCCCCCCATCTCCTAAACGTTGCTGCGCGTGAGCTTCACGGTTTCACAGGCATGGCAAGTGAAACTATCGAGCACGGCACGAGATCGTGCACGGATAGCAGGATGGAAAAGTTCGTAAAAAGTCGATAGTAAACGAAACAAACCATTGTTCCAAAAATTGTCAAAAACTTGCAAGAACGGACATCTCTCTATCCCTGTCCCTCTCACGCAACGCCTCTCTGCATCTTCTACACTCCCAACAATGCATCGTCGCCGCCCCGCCCCCACAATACAGCGTGATCGAAAGGCGCTCAACGCGACCCAGACACACGTACGTTAGCCCAACCAACAAAATACTGGATCTCGGCCGCTCACGGACGCACAGCACGCACCGATTGCAGTTCTTATGATGACCAAAAAAGGCATAACAAAACAAGAATGCGAAAATAAAGAGCGCTCTGTCTGCCATATGATACACAGCAATCAGCAATCAGGATACACATCGTGGTTCCCGTTTCTCTTGCGAACGGCAACAAAAAAAACGTCCGCATGCATCGGACAAGTGTCTTTCTTACATGGTACATTTTAGGCTTCGTTTTGCCAAAAACCTTTGTTACGCAACACCTACGCGTCTTAACAACGGTTCATTCATACAATTTAGACGCAGAACGCTTGGCAGAAAGTGTGCAATGCCGAATCGCACGAGGAAAAAAACTCGCCCAGAGCAGCACAAAGCGAGCAATGCCGAATCGCATGAGGAAAAAAAACCCGCCCAGAGTTTCATCGGGGCTTTTCCCTTAAAAATTAACACGCAAAAATTACGCGCACGTCTATACGAGCCGAGCGCGAAAAAACAAACAAACAGCAACATGTTTCCGCCTCTATTCTTAAATCACAGGCGGCGATATCGGAATATTGGACGCTTGTGCTTTAAGACGAAATCGAGATGCTTCTGCCACCCCTCACCCCTACAAGAAAAAAAATATGCGGACGGAAACGGGTTGAACGAATAGCGGGTACCTCACCGCGACGTCGATCACCTCTTTCCCACCATAACTTTCTTACGCCGCCGTTCTTCTCACAATACCATATCACTTGTACATAACCAACGCCGGGTTGTCGGCGGTGGCCGCTATTCTCAACTTCTTGAGACTGTTCTCGAACAGGGTCTTCGTTCGCCCCACGCTCAGAGACAGCCTCTGCGAGCACTCCTTCATGGACAGGGGTGGGCCGTCCTCCAGCCCGCACGCCATTCGCACCAGGTTCGCCTGCTCCCGCGTCAGCACCTTCGGGAGAAGTTCCGACATGTCCCCGTTCCCGGGCATGCGTAGCGGGTCCCCGTGGTGGCCCACGAGGGTGTCCACGAGGGAGATGGTGTTGCCCTCGCTGTCCCTGATGAGCGTGTCGATGCTCTTCACCTTGTTCACCGCCGACAGCAGGTTCAACCGCCGCTCGCGGATCCGAGGCTGCACCTCAATCTTCCCGCGTACAGCCCCCCCAGCCGCCGCCGGCTCGCCCACCGTGCTGCGTCCCTCCGCGGTCGGCGCGTGTCTCGCGCCACCACTTCTCGCTGCCGCTGCCATTGCCGGAGGAGAGCCAGCCACCACTCCGTTTGCGAAAAAGTGCGCCACCTCTGCCTCCGAGGGGCTGCGGCCTAGCTCGGCCGTCAGCTCTCGCCGAGATCGGTGGAGCTCCTTGAGGGCCGCCACGGGCACGCTGATGGCCGTGTTGCCGCCGGCCAGGGCGGTGTCCAGCTTGTCTCGCACGAGGAACAGTGCGTAGGTGAGGAAGCGATTCGGCATCGCGGGGTCGAAGCGGTCGGCGGCGAGCCCGAGGGCGTAGGCGCCCTCCTGGAGGAGGTCCGCCGTCGACACCTGCCCCCCGCGCAGTCGCCACCGGTACTGCTGCTCGATGAGCTGCATCACCATCGGCATGTTGCGCTCCACCAGCGCTCGCTTCGCGTCCAAGCCCCCCTGCAGCGCGCTCGTCAGCTCCTCCACCCCCAAGCCGGCCTCCCGCGCCCACTCTTCCAAGTTGACCAAGCCCCCCCCCCCCCCTCCGGCGGCGGCCAGGTTCTTGTGCATCGCTCGCAGCAAGCGCGCCGCGTGGATTTTCGTCAGCAGCGCTCGCTCCTCCTCGACGGTGAGTGGCGGTGTTCGTCGCCGCTGCCGTCGCCCGCTCGTCGTCGCCGCCCCCATGGGTGGCGGCAAGGAAGGAGGGGCCTCCACGAGCGCCGACACCATGGCGAGGCGGTTCGCCCTCAAGCTCGGGCCGCTGCAGAAGCGGCGAACTCGTCCGGCGTCGACGCCGTGGTTGACTCGGCTGACTCGGTGGTGGAGCCCGCCTCCTGCGGCGCCCGGCGGAGCGATGAAGGCGGCCGAGAACGCCGTCGCTCCCGCCAAGCAAGCGGCGCTCAAGGCCCTCGTGAAGGGCGTTGTTGTTGTTGTTCGTCGTCTTCGTCGTTGTTGAAAAGCCATCGTATATACCTGTGTGGGTTCAGAGAGGGAGCAAGGAAGAGGTGGGGGGTGTGATACGTGTGTACCAGGTACGTTGTTGGGACGTGTACGTAACTTGTTTCTGTATACTACTATTAATAGTAGTTGTGTAACACAAAGGAACATCAGCACATCAGCAGCAAATCAGTATCATGTACGCACACGTGCAAACAGCGTGCTGAGCAAGTGTAACTCGCTGGTGGGGACGGCATACTGGGTACAAGTGGTTAAAGCCAGCAACAAAGGCAGCGCAGAGTGTTTTTCAGTTCGTCGGGAACATGGCCTGCTACATTTATTTCCAGCAGAAACCATTGAGTTATCCGAGAACTCTGCTGGATCCGTGAGTACTTGACCGAGCTGTGCATGCACTAGATATAAGTAACAAGCTTGCTCGCGAATGGGTTCCAATACAGAGTACTGCTGTATCCTCGTGGTGATGGAAACGGGACGAGGACGAGTGTCCAGCGAAGGGAAGTACGTCGTGTTTCGATGTGCGGCGATAAACAGACGGAGCGCGTGTCATATCGATTGGCATTTCTTCAAAAAACAAAAAAGACTCATCAGGAATTCAACCTACTGCTGCGCTGTGCGCTGTGTGCATAGATATTGAACAAGCAAGGCAAAGCGTGCCAACAGGACAGACGCCATCGTGTCGCAGAAGGCCGACAACGAGGGCGGGGGGCGTACGCAACGCTCGCTCTCTTTAGTTCGTGTTCGATCAAAGCACCAAAGCTGGCGATACAATAAGATCGACAAACAAATAGAAACCATAACATGGTCTGGGGCTTGGGGCACACGCACACCGACCAGCATCCGCCAGTGCACAGCAACCAAACATCGTCAGTCTCACCTCACAACCCTGCTCTTTTAATTTCCAAAGTAGCTCTCGGGGGAGCAGAAACTGAAGTGGCGAAGCAGAGACTCCTCGATAATAGAATGAGCTTGGCGGAAGAACTGCTGAGCTAACGCAGCTGACTCGAGGCACCCGGCAGTCCTTTGCAGAAAGTGCGTACGCGTGGAATCTACTGACGTGTTTTACCTTCCGCTGTGTTCTGGTTGGCTCCGAAAATGACTCACTAAACCGCCCCTCCTGCCCATCGCGTACACGCCTTTTAGAAATAGACAACTCCCTAAAATTTCATTTTTGCAGCTTTTTGGGATCGTGTTCTGTCTGCTGTGTACTGCTCGAACATCACGTGCGAGTGAATGAGGCTCAGAGTTTCCCTGCTGGCTGCGGAATGTCTCCTGATCGGAGCAATAGGGTGGGTGTACCCACCGGCCCTAATAGTTCCCGCGGGCGGGAGAGGTTCGATGCTTAAGCGCCCGCGAACAAGCCGCCTTCTGCTTCAGCGGGATGAGCAGCAGCATCAAAGAGGGTTGTTGAGAGGATTGCGCCTGCAACGACTGCTGCACACAATCATGACTGCCGCAGCCAGCGGTGCCGACGGTCCCGGCAAGAACTACAATAAGGCCGCTTGGCAACGGAGAGCGCGGAGAGCGATGAAGTACGTCTCGATGCCCATCGTTAGCACGCCTGGAGAGCCTCGAGAGCAGGTGGGGCGTTGGGACGATGCCACGTTTAGCACAGAGGTTTGACCAGGTGTTCTTTCTTTGGGGGGGCGGCGTTGCAAACGGCGAGCGAAGAATCTCCACATTTGAACCGAGTTTGAACGCAAAATGCTAACAAACGTCAAGGTTTCTACTCCGATGCGCAGCAGTCTCGGACTCAATTGAGCACCGCGGACATTGCGCACCATGCGAGCAAGGTGTGTACGTGTAGGTGTTGGTATTGTCCCCGATGACACATCTATATATCCTCGAACGCGCACCAACGGCTGCACAGCAGCGGCATGTTGGTGCGCATCTCCATTGTTGGCGTCTAACTTCATGCCATGGGTATACCTCGTATATGGTCTACCTCTACGTGTGATATAATACAGCATTAGTTCGCAGTCCGTACATACCGGTAGTATCACAAGACCATCCACTGCTCGCGACGACTCGAGGGCAACAACAGGCACCCCATTCCTCACTGGGAACGTTGGCAGTACCGTGTTATTGTGCTTTCGAACCGCACCCATGTTTGGGGGACAAACTATTTGGAATTAGAAGAGCATGACTTTTGCGGTTTCCAAAGGGGCGCAGTTCACCGCACAACCGCGTCCGCTTCCTAAAAAATGTTCCGATACCAGGTATATGGCACCCCAGCGCTCCCTCCAACATGTGTCTTCATGAATTATCGCCCATGAACGTGAACGCAACATCAACATTCCAACTTCCGACCACTCTTGATTTAACAGCGACGGTCCCGTGGGTGCCACCGGCACCGTCTCTTCTTTTCACTGACGTTCTCGCCCCCCTCCCCGCCCCCCTGCACGCCTCCAGCTCATGGTCGCGTTGCCCTTTCCGGCGGCCAACAAAACAATAAACTTTGTGTTCGATACTCTTCGACGAACGACCCTCATCACCCCTGCGGCACGAGATGCGCTTGGGGTGCTGGACGGGCCAGAGTCGCGGGGGGGGCTTCAGCCCGACCTTGGGGAGTCCGTGGAGCTGCCTGCGGCGCGGATAGGGCACGAGTGGGGCGATCACTTTCGGGTCGCAATGGATGCTGTGGTTGCCAACCCTGAACAGGCGAGTACGCGGGTGTCACGCCCGGACGGATTGCTGACTGCTGTTAATCGAAACTCTCATCAAAGGATGAGTTATAGCAGTCGTAAAAATATTTTTTTGTTACGCTTGACGGTTGGCGGCATGATTAACGCCTTTTTCTCTTCTGCTGATTGGTCAATGGACGAGAATGGAAGTGTGTGAAGTACCAGGTAAGAAGTATGAAGGCGCCGCTGTGCCAAGTGCCAAGTGATGCCTCACAGACATAGCTCGTGCGTGCCGAGAAAAGGCGTTCTGCAGTTGAGACTGCAGGGTTAGAACATCGTACACACAGAGAAGACCGCAGCACATGACCCATTACGCACCTTTACCAATATGTCGTAAGAGTTGTACATATCGCATGCTGTCGGTAATAGGCAGTAAAAAATGGCAAGAGTTGGCGTGAATAAACACATACTCCTAAATGTATCGACCGGGGCTCATCCAACTTCACCGTGGTGGGTGTACATATCATACGGGGGTGCGGGTTGCAGGGCAGTTCCAGTGCGCATCCCGGCAAGATGTATTCGACAACACTTCGCGCAGTTCACAGGGTTTTAATCGAAACCTCTGTTGCTACTCCTATCATCTCTCGCCCTGTGAGGCACGGCACGGCACGTGGTCCTTGTTTCAGCCAAAATCTAAGGTGACACCATCCCTTAAGCCTGACGGTAAACACCGCTGCTGCTGCTGCTGCTGCTGCTCTCCTTCCTCTCCCTATTAATAGTTGAAGGTGTTGGGGCCAACTACGGGCGGCGTTCTCGGGCTGGATTTTTTAGGAAGGTACGATCTCGACCTGAACTTCGAGGAGAAGGAGGCGAGGTTCTACGTGGCCGGCGCCGTTGACGAAGGTTTGATAGACACCTCTTGGTTGGAAGGGCTCGCCTGCGGATACCTGCCGGGTGGCAAGCTCGGCATCAAGATGGAGTTGAATGGGTAAGCGCAAGCACGACAGGAACTCTGCTGAGCAGCGTCCCGGCCAGTCCGTATCTCCAGTTGATGCATGCGCCGAACCCGACGTACGTATCGTTGTGATTTGGTGTTACATGTACAGACAGTAGTTGGTGGGGTTGGCGGGAGGGGTGTACTCATGTCGTGCACGGCCGTAGTCGTATGACCATAGATCCTCGCATCCTTACGATGCCGGGACGGAGCACGTTGGGTTTTCACCAACCAGCCAGAGTATCAAGTAGATTACCAGTTTCACCTGTGAGCTTTTCGGTGGGTGACCCTGTTAAACAACGGTTTTCCTGATTTGTACTGCTGCGTCGCACACGTCAGCTGTGTCGCAGTAGCAACAGCAGTGTCACCGCCTTTGCGAAGACCGATTAAGGTCCGCTGTTCTAATTGGTCGCTAGTACGTAGGCCATTGCCTATGTACTAGACCATAGTATTTGGCGCCGACTGTTGATGTGCGCTGTCGATGCACGAATCACTTCGCGACAACCACCCACCGCCCCTAGGTATGGTTGAAACATGTTCTTGCACTGAAAGTACTTTTGTACACGCAATGCGGCACTTGCTGTGCTGCCGGGCGTGTATGCCACCGCCACAGCACCAATGCCTCCCTATAGCCTAGCCGACCGCTCGAGCGCAGGTCGTTGCCATTTTGGACGTTTTATGTCGTATCGCCTCATGTTGGCCACGCCGTATTTTCGCTTGATGCTAACACTGCACCATTCGTTTTTTTTTTATCTCCCTGTGCGATGCACCTCAACAGCGGGGGGGCTTTTACGGGTGTTTTAGACCTTGCGTCAAACAGCACCGTGGGGAACTGGTTGGCCGCGAGGGATCTGGATGTGACGTCTATAGCGCGAGGACAGGCCAGCAGCTATCCTCGAGAAACAGGGCGGTCTCGTCCTCTCATGTGCGCGCACTTCGACACGGTAAGACCAAACCCCTAGTAGGCCGTAGCGTTTCAACTGTTTGTAGTCTAATACTGTAGCTTACGCTACTACCTGCTAAACGTAATGGTTGGCGTCTTTCATTATTTACTTATGGTCGCTTTGTTTGTCCAGTATATACGTACTCTGGCCCCATGTCCCACTGCATGTGTCCTCTTCCCGCTGTCGCCCGCATACCCCAGCTCCTGTCTTCAGCTTTGCCGCGCAGTTCTGAGTTTCGCAATCACAAGTTTTGTCGAACTTTGCTTTCTCAAGCCAAGCGTTTGCCGTACGGTTCTCTTATTGGTGCTGGCTGTGGTGTTCAACACATACGCGCGGCGTCTGATAAGGAAGTCATGTTCCCGCCTACCGAGAATCGCACCCATGGCCAAACCGCTCAAGAGGGCTACTCGGCAGCCTGTCGGTAGACCACTGAAGCGGTCGCATTTCATGGGTTACTTTGGCATAAAATGGCAACTCCAGTTGCGACGTGCCTGGTATTTTCTCAAGTCCACTGGTCTAATAGCTTTTACCTGGTATGTGCATAATATCGCTGACCCTTGTTATGTGACCGGAGTGAGAGGCAAGAGCCGCCTCGTTGTCCCGAAGAGGACGGTGCCCATCGTTTAAGTTCTCGCGGGAAACCGCGTTCGTGTAGCTTTCCTTACGATCTGCCTGGTTTCGACCCTACTCCCCTTTATAAAACAAGTTGTCTCCGTTCGCTCGTGTTTTTTTTTTTGTTCGTCCCCGCTCGCAGGTTCAACTCGGTCATGTGCTACTGACCTCCGTCGTGGACGCCAAAAGCGCCCGCGAAGGGCGGTTGGCGGTGTACGTCGGCCATCTTCCCGAGTTCGAGTCGATAGCGAAAGATATTTCTAGCGAGCCTCGAGGGCGTCAGCTGGCGCTCGTCGGTCAAGATCTCATCACGCACACCCGAGTGGTCCTTTCTTGCCGCTCCAAACGGCTGTACTTTGCTCCGCTCGAAGAGAACGACGTTTGGGCGGGGCAAGTGGTTTAAGCTCTTTTTGACTGTGTTTTTTATTTTGGCGGTGTTTGGTTTGGATGAAATGATAGCGCACCTCTTCGGCCACGTTGCGTAGTATTGATAGCTGCCCGTGTCTGCAGCTTTCTGCAGCTATCAGTAAGTTTTGTGGGATATCGCTTGCAATTCGGTAAACATGGCGAGGGAGCGGCAACGCGATTCAAGAGTGCCAACTTGCACGTGTGTATGTGTACGTGCACCGGGCATCTTGCTGTGCGATCTAGGAGCAGGAAGCTTCTGAGGGGAAAGGGGGCAGGGGCAGGCAGTGTACAATCATACCGGGGGTATATACGAGGTATTGTAAGTAAGAACAATTGAAAGACATTTTGTGCTTCGATGCGATTCGAGTCGTAGGCGTAACACTTTTTGTATTTTTTGGCGTGATGTTTTTGGGTCGGGATTGCTGTCGCACACCCGACGAGGGTCTGTTGTATTGTAGTGTCATCACAAGTCGCAGATAGAAAGGCAAGTAGGTTTTATAGCAGCCGTGTGAACTTTCGCGAACAGGTAGTAGGTGTGGAACAAACCCTCAGCATCCATTGCTTCATTTTGCTGCAGAGTCACGGGCGGGCGGGAACGAATACGTCGCAGGTCGATTATATACTTATTTTTCTTGTCTCATTAGGGGTTCACGCGTTCACGCTCTCCAATGCAACTTGAACATGCTCTCGCAAGCATTGCACCACCAGCCGTTACAGGTGTATGGAAAATAACGCGCATACAGCAGCAGTACCGGGCTCTCATAAAATACACAAGAACAAGAGCCAGTTTTTTTTGGCTATTTAGAAAGTCCGGGTGTGGGCACAACGAGTCTGAGCGCTCCCCAAACAATCCGACCCTTTTCCTCTTGCTACGTAGTTATACGTATGCATGCTGACTGGTGGTGTTATTAGTTACGTATTATGTACAAGCACGAAGCATGTTTGGTTATTTTGTTATTTTGCTATCTATGTTGTCTTGCGCAGTCCACTTATAGATAGACCTCCTGGTGGTAGAAAAAACGAAAAAACATCAAAAGGGAACCAGGTATGTTTTACGCGGCTCAATCAACTTGGAGTATTTCCCAGCCACAGCACTCCGAGTCAACCTATTAAAAGAGTCTTTCCAAGCTCAGCATCCACGCCGGCCGAGTCAACGTAGAGTCTTTCCAAGCGCAGCATCCCAGCACTGGCCACTGGCATAGGTTTCGGGTCGGAGGGTCGGCTTCAGGCCCCAAGCACGAAACCCCCCCTAAAGATCTACTATCAAGGTGCGCCCACCCCTCCTCTTGTGACAACAAACCTTGCAGCTCTCCAGCCGGGGAGAAGAACCATGACATCACCAGGAACCTGCGCCTTGCCACCTATAGGGGAGGAGAGCCAGAACATGCACGTGGTACCTGGTAGATGCTGTTGGCCTGTTGTAGGAAGCACAGGACGCGTGACGAACTGAAAAAGCGGGCAAATTTTGGTTGAGGAATTACCCCGAATCGGTAATGCCTCCACATACACGGAACACCTCAGCTCAAAACTGACGCACAATTTCTGCTGAGTTGACATGCGGCGCGACCTCACACGTCCGTAGATGCTGCTCTGATGCTCCCAGAACAGCTCACAGCTCTCCCTCAGTTCACACGTTCATCGCACAGCAATACCAAGCCCGCTGGCTGCTCTCTACTGTGCCGCACTGCGGAACAACCAAGCCAGGGTCACGCACGCAAAGCTCGCGATGGAGCGTCGACGAAGAAGGGCAGTGATTTCGAGGCGGTGTTGTGTCCTTGGCGCGACGCTTTTTTCCGTTTGCAGAGGCCCGACGACGGTGGTTGTGTCTGCCTTCGGGCCTGGAGCTTCGTCGTCCCTGGGACGCACGCTGGCAGCAGCTGCGGCAGTTGGAGGGAACGCGACGCCTGTTACTCGTAGATGGCGACGGCCACGGGCTCTGTCGCCGTCGGAAGCCTCCGCGGCCCTGTCGGCGACGAGTCGAACGAGCCCTTTCGTTGGCGAAGCTCCAGCGTCGAATATAAAGGACTGGAGAGATTTAGGCCCCGAGGTGTGTTGTCGTTGTCGTTGGTGGTGGTGTTGCTGCGTTGCTTTGCAGCCAATCTCTCGCAGCCTGTCGAGCTGTGGAACCGCCCGCGTTGTTAGGTACAGCAGAGTAGACGTGAGCTCCAGGCGTGCACCTCGTCCAGGCAACAACCGCTAGTATCTTTGGTTATACTGTGAGGAGATGTGTCGTACAAAAGCCAGTAGGTACCAGAACATTGCTTACTTCGCAGAGAAAAGGGAACTGATGGCCGTCACACCACGTACTTCTTTGAGCTTACCAGTTAGTTTACGTACTGCGGTAGACTAAGGTTACTGTTTGGGTAAGTTATATCATACCAGGGTACGTAGTCGTCTCCTCACAGATAGTATGTGTCAACCATTCTCTGGAATATGTGATGAGCAACCCTCGTCGCAACAGCAGTCAGTACTCCTCATATCCTCGGGTCAAACACGTTATGATCGTACCAGGTAAGTACGTCGGCGTACGTACGTACGTACGTACGTAAGCACAGCAGTACTGCCGCTGTAGCAGTGAGCACCTTCCAGCCGCCCAACCGCGAAACACAACACGACAACTGACCGTGTCGTGTCTCTTGGATGGGCACAGCTGTAGTGTCGATTGTACGATAAAGTAAACTATTTTGAATACAGTACGTATCTACAGCAGCAGTAGCTACAGCGTGCTATTACAATAGACTACTATTAATACCAATAGGCCACGCATGCACGTGGCAGTAAGTAGTACAGTTGGTTATCTCTTCTAATTATTAATATCAGGTAGCCACCGCGCTGCTCCGGAACACGAATCATGTGATCCCGAGCATATACATATATGCCTGGTTTTCACATTTCTGTTTTGCTTTTTCTGCCCCCAACAGGAGGAGAGGGCGCTTTGCGAGCAGATTACAGAGAACCGACGAGTGCAGGACTTGCAGCTGGAACTTGAACGGACGGAACTGAGACCTGTGACTGTCCACGAGTGGGCCGTGGCGGCTGGGCACCCGAGCGCCCACCAGCTCATGGCTGCGCTTCAGGAGGGGCGGAGGGCGGAGCGCACGATGCTGCTTTGCCACCAGGGGCTCGTACGAAGCGTGGCGTTTAGGTGCGTCAACCGCGTGGTTGGTGGTTTGGGCCACATGGTTGCTTTGCCGCAGAAAATCGATCCGGGTCATCACCGGTATGCAGCACGAACGATTGTCACTACTCGTACTCGTTCCGCGTGCGCGGCGTATGATGCAGCAGGCATATGGACACGGTGACGGCGTTGATGGTGGTGGTGTGGCGAGGCACTGACACGCCAACACCAATGGTACAGGCGCGCACAAACTTCATAAAATATTCCTGTACCAACTCCTGTCTCACTCGTAAAGTGTCGGATACCGGTACGAGGTGGGAGGGAACCTCACCGGGGTTGGTGCTATAGACGCGCTGTACAAGTGAACGGCGATTTCACAGGAGAATATTCCGGCTCCCAACATTCGACGCACGAGCACGAGGAGTTCCTATTACATCGCGTTATTTTGGGACTTGTAGATTTTTTTTTGAGAGTTTCCCGTGATGCAATCTTATCTTAACCCCTTTGGGACGGACCCCTTTTAAGGGGTGTAAGGAATATAAGGGATAGCGATCAAAACACGGATGACCCTTTGGTGTTATCAACCGCCTAAAATCAGCGTGAGCGCTCAGCAGTGCGGGTAGGATCCAGGTTGCGCCCATGCCGTTGGACTGCTTGTATTGTATATTGTATATAACCCGGACACCAATCTGTACAACAAATGCCCCAAATAGGCCGTTGTTGTAATTGTCACTTTATTGTCGTCAGTTTTTTTTTCCTTTTGAAGTCCCGAGAGAGGTACCTGGTAGGTTTCAAGCACCAAATCTACGGTACGGATATAGATATTTATTTTACGAGTATGATATACGTAGCGGCTTTTCTTTGTGGCGACGGATTGTCTTCACCTCACACAGCAATACGTATCATAGCATACATTTACGGTCATCGCTCCGACCGGAAAGTTTGCAAACCGTTGCGGTGATCTACCAATGTTTTCCCCATATTTTGACCCCTCGAATATTCCGGCAGTGCCGCTGTCTAATCTTTTGGTGCCTTCCTTGCCCATGTCCCTTTTTAATGCTGCACTTTACGACGTAATATCTGACTCTACTTCCAAGTAATTCGTCCCTTGAACGGTAGTGCAGTGCTAAAGGGCCTAAACCAACTACAACTATTGACACTTCTGTTGCAATGATAAATTTACTCGCAAAAACGTGATCCAAACCATCCTTCGGTCGGTTCGCAGATACCAAAAAATATCGCGGAGCCTTTCGGCGGACGACCTGGCCCAGGAGGGCAACGTGGGCCTCCTGAAGGCCGTGGAGCGCTTCGACCCCGACAAGGGGGCTCGCTTCAGCTCCTACGCGGTCTTCCGCATCAAGGCGTCCATCCTCCGCGCCGTCGCCAACAAGGACCGCCTCGTGCGGGTGCCCGTGCACGCGCAGGACGCCGCCATGCAGATCCTCGCGGCCTCCCACGCGCTCCAGCAGGAGACTGGGAGCGTCCCGACGGACGCGCAGCTCGCGCTCGCGCTGAGCATGCCCCAGGAGAGCGTCTCGCTGTACCGGAGGTCGGCGCTGCCCGCGAGCGTCGAGGACCTGGACAACCCCGCGCTTCCCGAGAGCGTGGTCGGGGCTCAGGGTCGAATAAACGGGGAGGCGTGGCCGTCGGAGCTCGCCCAGGGGAAGGTGTTCCGGCGCGAAATGGTGAGGGTGATGCAGGCGTGCCTGTCGCCCACCGAAGAGCGCGTCCTGCGGCTGCGGTTCGGCCTGGGGGCGCCGGGGAGGGGGGACGAGGGGACGGGGGCGCTGACGTTCAAGGAGATCGGACGCACCATGGAGCTGAGCGCGGAGGGCATCCGGAAGATGGTCTTCCGATCGATCGCGAAGCTCCAGGAGTCGGACGAGGCCAACGGGCTGCTCCTAGCGTACGCCGACTTGGTGTGACAACTTTTATCCTGGTTGTTGTTGTTGTATTTTTTTATTTTATTTTTTAAATCACGTGGCCAGGTGTGGTTGAACATACAACTGGCTTCGAAGGCGTTTTAGATGGCCCCTGGACAGTTATGGCTGTCCCCGTGGCTCCTACGTCATGTCGGTATCCGTATCGTCTGTACATTTTTTTTATTTTTTGGCGAAGTTTTGTGGGGAGGGAAAAGCTGGGACTTACTGGCGAATTTTTGTGGGGAGGGAAGCTAGGGCACTACGTACGGGTGTTGTTGTCTTTTGTTCTACATGTGGGCGAAGTTTTGTGGGCAGGGAAAAGCTGGGGGGCACTACGTACGGGTGTTGTTGTCTTTTGTTGTAGGCGAAGTTTTGTGGGGAGGGAAAAGCTGGGGTACTGGGCCCTGTCTTTCGTCTTTTATGGGCTACTGTCGTCAACCGAGAGGGTTGGCTTTGTTTTGCCCCTTGCCGCTCCTCGGCGAGGAGGCTAAATATTTCCGAGTGACCCGTTTTTTTTTTTCAACTCTTTTGTTGGTTTATTTATGTATTTGTCATCATATCCCGACGACGCCGTGTGTTGAGCACAACGCATGGCGTTGTATGAAAATAGGCGTGTGCGCGTACGGGAACAGACCCCGGAATCGTTGAAATTGTCAATAGTGTATAGCCGCGCGTAGTGTGTCAGCGCGTCTTTCGCTCTGGCTGGCTACCCACGAGGAAGGCCCTTGCCTAAAAGTGGTCTACGTAAAGGGATGAAACTTTGTTATATTCCCAGAGGCGTTTTTTCGACAAGGGCAGACGCAATCATACGCAACCGAATAATTCGCATTTCACACACCTCTACGGAGCAGCTGCTGTGCTTCTATATAGTCGTGTTGTTCTACGCCGACATGGATGAGGTCGAGGGGTCAGTTGATTTTTCGCGCACCGGAAAAAAAAACGCACAGCGGTTGTGCACCGGTGGCAGCAAAAAAAACCCGGGACTATCCGAGCGAGCGCATAATGTTTTGGAGACGGTGAGCTTTCTCGTGGCTCGGATGGAGACTGC
This sequence comes from Saccharina japonica, assembly GCA_008828725.1. Lineage (NCBI taxonomy): Eukaryota > Phaeophyceae > Laminariales > Laminariaceae > Saccharina > Saccharina japonica. The sequence goes on from MEHQ01002237.1 coordinate 228,912, forward strand.
GTCGGCGAGGTGCCATTTTGTGTTTTCCGGAAAGCCTAAAATCGAAAAACTACTACTGTAAGAGGACCAGGTTGCCTCATCCGTGGTTGCTCCGTGGAGAAAATTACTTGCCTGTCGTACGTAACAACGGTATCATAGTACTCACGCTTCATTTTTTTTGTTTTGCTTCGTTCCGGGGATATCACACGCTTCGTTTTTTTGTTTTGCTTCGTTCCGGGGATATTATAGGCTTCTTGGATGGGAGGGGGGGGCACACAGCTCTGCCTGAGGCACGGCTAAACCAAAATACGATGTGACCCAACATCAGCACACTCAGCTCACACTCTTGGCGGGATGTACCACAGCAGAAACGGCAGTGCCTCATGCCTTGTTACACAGGCTCCGAATGAAGGAAAATCGCGAAATTCGGTAGAAAAAAACGCCTCCATTTTGTCAGGTAAATCGGGTACCGGGCAGACTTGCGCGTCAACGGTGCAACCTTCCAGCCCAAAAGCTCGTTAATCCTCGTCATCACCAATAAAACCTGCACGCCCATCAAAATTTGCCGTCCCTCTTTCTTACTCGACCTGTCAAGACTCGGTCAAGACCATCACGAACTAAATTGGCTTTCACTTTTTTTGCGAACTGGACTCACAACAGCTGGGCAAGTACATTACGTGTACGTACGTACACCCCCACCCACTACCCCCCGCTCCCCCCCCTTAATCGGTTCTGGCGTGAAAATAACAAAGGAACAGAGAGTAATTAATTCAACTTCGTATCCTGTCGTATGATATGTATTTACATGAGAAAAATCGTCGGAGGTTAAAACTCCGTGGTGCCTAAACCTGGTTTGCCTCAAGGTCTACCCGGCCGCCCCCCTGACCCTATACGTGTCCTGTACGATGCCGCAAGCCTCAATACAAAAGAAGAACGGTCACCCAACAACGCCCTTACATCAGAGTCCGTCGCGCGCGCGCACACATGCCTCGCGGCCCCAACGAACTCCTATAATTTGCCTGGGTGCTGCTGCTGCTGCTGCTGCTGCTGCTGCTGCTGCTGCTGCTGCTCGCAAGCGAGCGAGTTAGAGCTGCCGACTTCACGGCAATCCTTGCGTGTACACAAGTCCCGCAGAGAGAGAGCGGAGGGAGGCGCGCGAGCACGTGCAACCAACCCAGCAAAACAAAAAATCGTCCAGCAATCACAAAAACGTTAGTCTTGAACCCCCTTCAGAACTACACCCACCCACCCACCCACCCACCCACGTTTTGGGAATAAACTACTTGGAATCAACGTAAGATCATCGTTGCGGCAGCAGAGGACAGGAAGAAGGTCTATAAACTTATTAAGCCACCGGCGTGGGAGGGGGGGGTGCGCTCGCGGGGGGGGTCCCCGTCTGAAACGTCTTGCACAGGAGGAGATGGCGCTGCCCGATGAAGCCCTCGGCCAGGCCGAGGCTGTTGGTGAAAGCTCGGTTCGACGCGCTGTTGGGCGCTTCCGTGTAGCCGCACCTCTTGTACAACCGCAAACCCGCCTCGTTGATCTCGTTTACGTGTAGAAATACCTTGCACCGGCAAAAACATACGAACAAGGGCGAACATAAACAAATATATGTACGTACAAGGTTTCCCTTCGGGATGATTGTGGTTGATTTCAAATTCCGGGGGGAGGTTGTCGCAAAAAGCTGAAAAGGGAGAACACAGCAGCAGGCGGTTTATTCCTCGTATATACATAACAGCTACTCGTACGTAACCACCGGGCAAAAACGAAGAAGAATTAAAAAAAAAACTCTTGCAAGCTAAATGAAAAGTACGTATAGCCACCGGGCAAGTAACACCGACCAGCCGAAAACGAGTTTATATATAATACGTATACATAAGAGAGATATATACAAAAAAAATGAAGAGAAGAAAAAAAAAAGAGATGAAAAAAGAAAAGAAAACGTACACAAGGTGGTGCTGACTTTCAATTAAAGTTTCGATGTCTGCACACGAGGGGGAGGCGGCGGAAGCTACCTGCACTAGGATTGCTCGAACATGCCAGTAAGACGGGAAAATTACACGAACAGCTCTGGCTCTCCGAGATCAGCTACCGTAGCCGTACCGACGGCGATAACGTCCGCACGCGGCATCAATTTCCACAGGTTAAACGACAGATTTCCACATTTCAATTCCTAAGAGTTTTTACTCTTAGGTAATCCACCGCGGCTTTAAAATTCCGCTAAAAAAGAACTTGAAAGGTGAAATCAAGTAAGAGGTTGCGTGCACTTTCTTGAGTGCAATTTGGAAAAGTGAAAGTTGAAATTTCACATACTACAAAAATAATGAGGCGGTGCAAGCTGTGGTAAGTGCTCGATCCGACGCGTCGATTGCTCGAGACAAGTACGCTCGACACGTCACTCCGTACAGAAAAGACGCTCCAGTCTCCCGGAAGCTGGTGCACGGCTGGAGCGCCAGGGTGGTTCATCACCGCAGGCCATGAACAGCACACGCCATGAGGGTCCCGCTCCCCCCCCCCCCCCCCCCCCTACGCGGTCCTCGTACGTCCGAAGCATCACACGAAAACATCTGCAACGTCATCCTGCCCACATATTTCATCACTTTTATGTACCGCGGTAGCCTTGCGAGTTCTGGCGTGTTGACCCGTGCTCGACATTGCGCTTCAAGGAAGGACACCATGAGGTGCCACAGGGTGCTCACGGCATCCGAATTTTACCCTCTCATCCACCCACCCACCTACCCTCCCACCGACCCACCCACCCACCATCTATCCACCCCACCCCATCACTTAAATCCACCTACCTATCCACCTATTCCACCTACCACCTAACCCACCTACCCATCCCACCACCTATTCCACCTACCCAGCGGCACGCCAACTACCAAACCTCGTAAGTCTGGAGCTGCTTGGCCACGTCGTCTACCAGCCCGAGGAGAGCACTCCCCAACCCCAAGTTTCGGCAATCCGACCGGACCGCGACTTCCGTAAGGTACAGCCTGACATCGCGGGCGCCGATAAAACGGCGGGTTGGAGGGAAAACCGGCAGAATGGGGTGGGGGGGGGGGGGGTGTACTTCATTTCCATGCATGGCCGTAGTCGTATGACCATAGACCCTCGCATCCCTACAATGCCGGGACGGAGCATGTCGGGTTTTCACCGACCAGGCAGACATTGCTAGCACCAAGCGCGAAGCGCCGTGAGGTGTTGGGCGAGTCGCATGAAGGGTGAGCTGCATCCTACTAAGAACCGCTTGTGATGCGGACTTGCATATGTGTGGATCACAGCTTCAAAGAGTTAATGGGGTGGGGGGGGTGACTCTTAAAAAAAAACATCCCACCTTCGGGCGTTCCACGAGTGATCGGACACGCCTCGACACAACAAGGATAAGCAGTGCGCTTTTTTTAAATAATACCAGCCGTCATCAATCGCGTCCTCCTCCACGATGCTACGATGGGGCGGGCCTTCGATTTTTTAAAGGATACGGAGGGCAAGTGTGGATTAAGGCATCCGGTCGTTGTGGCTAAAAGAGGTGCGGTGGGCGAGAGAGAGCAAGGGCGACTCTGTACGAAATCTCAAAGTGTCTTGGGGGGGGGCTCGTGGGATACGCTTCGCTTTTCCACGCAAGGAATACGCGAATGAATAATCATCGACGCGGAAGGTCAACTCAATCAAAAATGGCGCCCCCCCCCCCCCCGCGCTGCCGCTATGAGTGGCTCGAAATATGATAGGATGCGGAGGGCAGAGGTGCGCGAACACACGGTCGCGCTTCACTCACCTGGCAATTTTTCCCGCCCCTTGCACCACCTCCACCTCCAGGGGCGTGAGATCAAATTCGTGTCTGGAGCACTCCAAAGTCCCGAGCACTTGCTCTACCGACGCCGCCTTCTTCGCTCATGTAAATCCAATCGCAAGCATATTAGGAAGCCTATCGAATCTGCGATAGTTGTCCCGCCGTTGCCCCCCCCCCCGCTCCCCGCCTCCTGCTTCCCGCCTCTACTACTACTACCGCCGCCCGGCCCCCCCTTCCCCTCCTCCTCCTCCAGGGCAGCGACAAGGCAAAACGCCCCCTTACGTCTCCTCTCCTTCATCAGCACGCAGCTCCTCTTTCGGAAGCGGCGCTTGAGGTTCGAGTGCACCGGCGAGAATACATCGAACCTGACATCTGTAAAAAACAAAAACAAAAAAACAAAAAAAGGAGAGAGAGAACAATCAACCAAGAAACGGAACGAAAAAAAAAACAAAAAACAACAACAACAACAACAATAACAACAACAAACAAACAAATAAATAAATAAACAAAAACAGATAAAGAAAAGGCGAATCGAAAATACAAAACAGAGATATGTTACATATTGTTTTATTTGCCATCTGACGACGTATACAGTACAGTACACCTAATAAGAAACAGGCTAATAAGAAAGCCAGGCTGACATTAAGAGTAAAATAAGAAATTCGAGAGTCGTTATCTTGAAATTAGTGTATAAATCACCCTCTCTAAAATAAGAAATCCAGCCTGCGCCAGTTTTCCTGTTTCTTATTAGGTGTCCTGTACTGCTGTATAGCGCTTGTTCCGATCATACCATCTATTAATACCATACAATGACTCCAGACACATACACGTAGGGAAGAGATATATTTAGAAGGAAACGGCGTGGCAAAAAAAAATCTACGTAGATGGAGTGAGTGAGTGAGTGAATGGGTGGGCGAGTGAGTGATCGAACATATGTATATATACACACTTCGAAGTACATCATAAGACAAAAGGCCGTCGAAAGAAGCGTAGCCCCAACCTTGCACACCGCGGGACAGATCATGATCTATCCATCTATCTGTCTACAGATCATCTTATGATTTGTTCCTCACCCGCCGTCGTGAGCTAGGTTGTGCAGGATCTGCATCTTAATAGTACGGATCCCACCCAGCAAACATGCGCTATGTACGTAGATCACAAAGGTTACACGGGCCCCACCAGGCAACATGAGCTAGATCATACAGATCATACAGATCATACAATATCGGGAACAGGTCTGTCTTGAAAGATCTAGATCATTGAAGTGGGAATTGATGGCCTGTCTGAGGTATGCAAATTTACACACGGATATACTCGTGCCTTTACTTGAGCCATAAAACGGTCCCACGAGTATACGTATTATATGTATGATATGAATGGTGCTGGGGTGCGAGTTTAAAAAGGAAAAGAAAAAAGACTGGGCAAAAAATAGGGACGCCTTTCGAGATGCCTTTTTTACTCGATTTGAACAAGTTGCTTTGATCGGCTGCTTCCATCAAAATCTCATCAAAACTTGCTTTTGTACCGGTCCACCATCTACCAACGCACACAAAGTTTAACGACACAGTTATATACATATACTTCGTATATAAATATCCTGCATGCGCGAGTTTCCTATCATAACGACAGCAAATACTATCTATCTTAATTGGATAGCAACCAAAAGGCGCTGCGCAAGGTTGGCCACTGCTTTCGATGTAACACAACGACACCGTCCGTAACTGCGAACGAACACCAGTAGACTTTTTGGTAGCAGTGCCAAAGGGCAGTGCCCATGGCAAGTCACGGCAGCGCCATGGCATGCCATAAAAACCCGCGGCAGTGCCCATGGCAAGCCAGGGCATGCCATGGCATGCCATGGCATGCCCTGGCAGTCCATGGCATTTTCCATGGCAAACCACGGCACGACTGCCACGGCAAGCCCTACGGCACGACTGCAACGGAAAACCTCACGGCAGCCCCCACGGCACGCCGTGGCAAGCCTCACGGCAAAATGGAAACCCCCACGGCAATCTCAACAAAGGGCAAGCCCAACCGCAACCTCCACAGCAATCTCCACAAGGCAAACTCCACGGCAAGCCAAGCCATCATGGCTTGCCAGGCTTGACCCACTCGCCGTGGCTTGCGACGGCTTGACCATGGCTTGCACTCTACTTCCACCCACTTCCATCTACTTCCATAAATAATTATTCGTGCACCCTACGCGTACTTCCATCTACTTCCATCACGTGTATAGCGTCTGGATGGAATCAGGGTGGCCGGTGGGCCTCCGGCGGCTTGCGGAGGGCCAATTTCTTTTCTGCCCCTTGTGGGTGGAAGCAGGGTACCAAGATGGGATCAGGTCCGGATGGGACAAGGGCCCGGGTGGGATCAGGCCCGCGGGTGGGGTCCGTGCCGTGAGTGGGTTGCCTTGGGTTGACATGGCATGCCGTGGGGCCGGCCACGACTCGCCGTGGGGCCGCTTCCATGGCGTAACCTTGAGGGTTGCCATGGCACGTGCCATGGTATATACTTCCGTGGGCTATCCATGGCAAATATTTTACATATGATATTACGGGACGTGCCATGGGCACAAATAACAAATAACCATGGCACGTGCCGTGGCATGGGCCAATTTTGATTGCAGCCCTCGTGGGGCTTTCGTCGTGGCAACCCGCGGCTTGCCACTTGGCAGGCCCACATGGCAAGCCCCCACGGCAGCGCCGCGGCTAATAGCCGCGGGTTGCCATGGTCACAGGCAGTGCCATGGTACAGTACGTATGCCACCAAAAAATCAAGTAAGAGGGCATCATCCATCCGGGGAGGCCGTCCGTACCACACGGCGTTGTCATCTTGAGAGGGGGGAACATTGACGATAAGAAGTGACGACTACTGCTGTACGAGTTAATATTACAGAAACGGCGACTGTGCGTGACTGGGGAATGATGCCCATACCCAATCGGCGTCCGAGTCACGAATGGTTGCAATCGTCGTACCGTACGGCACGGGGGCGCAACAATGTGGAGGGCGTAAGCTTTATTTTGACCCATCCGCCGGAGGATAAAAAAAAAAAAAAAAAAAACAATGATCCTGTATCCTACCCGTGCTGCTACTGCTGCTGCTGCTGCTGGGAGCTCACGCCCCTCGTCGTAGACGGTTGGAAACACCTACCTGGTACCTGGTAAAAAGTTATCATTGGTTTGGTTCGCTGCCCCTTATACCCCTTACATCCCATAAAAGGGGTCCGTCCCAAACGGGGCTACGTATACGTATAACCATAAAATGGCCGCGAGCACGTATTTATACGTCTGTACCTCGTACTGGTACGTCGTATGATATGATATCGTGGTATGATATCATACGTATGAAAGTTAAACGGCACGCGTTACTATGCGACAAAAGATCTTGCTTCGCCCTTTGCCCCGTTCGCTCTTTTTGTATTCGTTCTCGAAACCAACATTATGGCAACGCGGTCGGAATATATGCAAAGTACGAGTCCACGGGTGGGTGTGGTACAGCAGCATACCAGGTACTGTAACAGCAGCAGACAGACAATAGTACGACGTGAACATTATGGCAACGCCGTCGGTATATATACGAAGTAGTCCACGGGTGGGTGCAGCAGCGTTAATACCAGGTACAGCAGCAGACAAGACAAGAGCACACGACGTAGTCGGGCGTCTTACCCGCGATCGCCGAGAAATCGTCCAGCGTGGCCACTCTAAGCCGCACCGACCGCCCCGCCACCTCCGCCTCGCGGGAGATAACTCCCTCCAGCTGTCGAGAAGTTGCCTCGCCTTCGTCTACTGTCGCCGCTTCTACTATCGCCGCCATCGCCGCTGCCGTCGCGGCAAAGTAGTCCTGTATCTGCTCCCCTTCCCCCCCGCCGCCGAGTGCCTTCGACCCAACCCCCCCTCCACCACCGTTGGTACGAGTAGTAGAAGTACTGACTTCACGAGATGCCTGTTGGCCGCAATCCACACCCGCCGCAGTCGCAACCACAGCAGTAGCAGCAGTCGGAGTAGCAGTGGCAGCACTAGCAGCAGTAGCAGCAGCAGCAGCAGCAGGCAATTCTGCTGCTGCTGCTGCTGTTGCTGTTGCTGCGTTTGTCGCTGCCGATGCTGCTGCTGCTGCTGCCGCTGCTGCTGCTGCTGCTCCCGCTGCAGCTCCTGCCGAGGCCGAAGGACCTTCAACGCCGGCCACGTGCAAGGGCCCGCCTCGGCGACGACTCTTTGGTCGGCTTCGGACGGGGTTAGCTGTTCGCGGGGAGAGAATCCGCCTCGCTCCTGTTGGCGCGTTGCTGCTGCCGCTAGTTTCGGTCTGGGCGTCGGCATGGTGCTGCCAGTGGTGGTGACGAGTCCTTCGTGCGGCAAGTCTGACGCTAGCAGCGGTCATATACAAGGCAAGAGGTGTCGGGACTGCTACCCATCCCAATCGGGGAGTCAGCGCCCTAAAGTGTTGCTCGCCATGCGGCATCGACTGCTGCACCACGCCGATTTCGCCACGTACAGCATGAGAGGAGAAGAAGAGCACCGGAAGAGCGCTGGCGAGGAGGGCCGCGGAACCCTTCCCGGGGAGGATCATGGAGGTGAACTTCTCTACAACAACACTTCACAGCAAGCGGTTTACGTACACACCGCATTTTATTTTTACTGCACGTTTCGAACTTGGGAGTTCGATTGTAATTTTGATTTTTTTACATAGGGTGACGGGGTTGAAATAGATATTTTTGAAAAAATCAGAAATCAACGAAAATTCGCATGCGGCACGAATGCATGACATGTCCCTCTCTCCGCCTTTCTGCTCAACCGCTCTGCTCACAGGCCGGCGTTTTGGCTATAGGATCGAAACGAACCCTCGCCCCTCGAGGTTGGGTATCTCTCGCGTCCGTGGGTGCATATGCACCGATAAAACGCGAGCAATTAACACATTCCATGATGATTGATGATCTGTACTACTGTATCCTGTTTTATTTCGAGTGTTTTTAGTTGTTGTGGCGCGCACACTACAACGTAAACATCTTACGTACGACATATTAACGGGGTTGGGGGGGGTTGGGAGCAAATCACACTCTACTCGTACGAAGAGCGCTCTCGTATGTGCCGTATGTTTCTCTGTCTTTTTGTGAACATGACTGATGATGATTATTACCTTGTGCTGTTGTTTTGTGCACTGCTAGTTCGTAGCCTGGAGATTTCTGCTGCTGCTGTGCTCTTCGTAAGGGAAATAAAGAAGTTCTATACGATCTGTATCATACTCGTATAGCGCGCGGTTATTGAAATGATGCTAGGTATAAGAGGACAGGGTATCCCTAGCCAGGTCAGCCTATGGAACGGGTACTCGTTGGTACTCACGTGTGTTGTTTGCTTAGAGATAGAAGAAGAGCAGCTTAATTCCGTTATCCCTGATGAACGACTGAGAAGGTGGTGAGATGGCTAAAAGCCATCGGGAACCATCCCCGGTTCCCACCTAAGATACCGCCTTCCAAGTACTACCAATACGATTCTTATACCTGATACCAGGTATTTACCAAACGTTTCCACATCATATGATACCAGCAGTACCATAACACTAGCCCACTCTGATGAGCCGTATAATATGCAGAAATATGAGAAATTCGTGGAAACCCCGATTCCACGAACTAAAACATGAGTCGAAGATGCGGCTCCTCAAAACCCACTCCCACACCTCTGAACGGCAAGGCTACGAAGCCGAGCAAGGAACGTCAAAAAGAAGAAACGTTGGAACCGAAAATCCTGCAGTCATTGTACATTAACTGCCCCCCCGGCTCGAGAGCGGGGGCTCGGTAGAACTGATAAGACTGGAAAACTAGACACTTAAAACTTCCCCGAAACCCGGCCCGAAACATTCAGAAAGCGTGTCCTGAGCCACAAGTTAGTGGCTCGATTATCCAGACCCGCCTTGTCATTGAGCGGGGGGGGGTCGGCAGGACGAATTTCGCTAAAACCACCCCCAAATCCGCCCCAGAAAAGATATCAGAAAGTGGTAGGCGATACTGAGAAGAAAAACAGTCCGAACCGAAAACTCGGAAAACGTCGCAAATACAAACTACAAAGAGGTTCCGCCCAATCCCCTGGAACAACATGATAAACGAATCGAGCGCAGCGGCAACGCGAAAACTTCAGCTGTCCACTGCTGCGCCTCGTGATTCATCTACGTTACGCTGGACCCCCCGCGTAAACGCGCTAGCTGAGTGTACTTGTAGACACCAAGAACCGCGTACAGCTCCTGTTGAAGTCGTGTAGCGCGCCGGAGAAAGAGGAAGCTTGATCGGTCCTGGGTCATCTAAAAATCGAACGAAGTAAACTCCGTCCGTTGGTGTAGTAGCGCTGATTTTCCCGAGCCACCACAGACCGTCGTCGCCYTTGTACCAGAAGTGGGCCCCGTTGGGAAGYACGGTGACACTGTACCGGCGAAGCCATTCGGCGTGCGGTACACAACCATAGCCGGGGGCCAGGAACCGTTCGCCGTTACTCCGAGAAAGCTCCCGTTGGGCAGCGCCAATCCTCATTCGACGGTACAGGCGGTTGGTTTGGCGGTGCTGGTTTGGGGTGCCGGCCCAGTATCGCAAAATTTCCCGGCGGAGAGTCGGAGATCCATTTCCCGTTCCCAAGACGGGCGAGACAGTCCCGTCCAGTGCGTCTCGTACATCACCCGATGACACCACCTCTGCCCAAACCGACTGGTGTCCCGTAATTTTCTCCACTTCGAGACGTTGGAGAGGAATGGAAACGTCGTCCTCGGTGACGTGGTAAGGGGGGGATTTCTTGGAGAAGTTGTTGAGGACGTATTGCGTCAACCCTGCAGGCAAATACTTTGGCATGTCGCCGTGGTCGTGGGGGTTGGCACAGGGCTTGCAGCGCTGTACCGACACGCACTTGCGAGCATCAGCCCGGGCATGTCGGAGGGAGGTCCAGATATAGGAGCTTAGCCCCGAGAGGGATTTGTCTGGGGTGTCCGCGGAGGAGCAGGGGCCGACTGCAAGGACTTTGTAGGGCCCCGTCCAGTTCAGCGACAGCTTGGCTTGAGGACCTTGGCGTCCGTGTCTGTCTTGGCCCCTGACGAATGGTGGCTGCCGTATTGTACACCACGCCCAGCCGCCAGTGAGAATTTGGGGACCGGCGCAAGGCGTCGGAGAGGGCGGAGTTGCGCCGGTTCACGCGAGCAACCGTGAGGGCGTGGTGTTCGCGAACGATGTCGTACGCGCTGCTGGCGGTCGTCGCCAAGTCGCAGTACGCGAGGTGGTCGCGGGCCAAACTCTGGTGGCCGGCGACGCCCGCGCGCTCAAAAATCGTGAGAGGAAGTCTAGGGAGCCGACCCATGTGGACCTCGTTGGGAGCCAAACCCGTGGCGGCGCTGACCGAATGTTTACGCAAATTCGACGTGGGGGAGCTGTTCATCCCAGTTGTTTGGAGCTCTTGACGACCATCGCCAACATCTGCGCCATCGTGTGTTCACACGTTCCACCCCACCTTGCCGTTAGGGTGGTAGGAGCTCGTGGCGATTTTTCGAACCCCGAGAAGCTGATAGACGACGTGCAAAAGCTTCGAGCAGAACTGGAGGCCGTTGTCCGAGAGTATGCTGCGGGGGCATCCCCAGAGGGGGATATACTGTTGAGAGGATGTTGGCGTGCCCTCAGCGGTGAATTGGCGGCGTGACGGCGAACATGTCGGCGCGGCGACTGAAGCGGTCAGTGAAGAGCAAGATGTAAGTGTTGCCTCGGGGCGTGTCGGAAGGGGGCCGAAGTAGTCGACGCTGACGCAATGCCGGGCCCTTCAGGCAGGGGCATCGATATGAGGGCCATCGGACCGCAGCCGCGAGGTTTTGCGCGCTTGGCACTTCAAGCAGTGGCGTAGCCACCACCTGGTGCAGATGTTCATACCGATCCACCAGTAGAAACGTTCGAGCATACGCAGGGTTCGCGCGGTTCGCAGGTGGCAGGAAGCTGTGGAATGTCAGGCCTGCATGACCCAGAGGCGCATGAGCAGCGGTAGGTAAATGCGCAGGGGCTCGTCGTTCAACAAGCAGGCTGTTCGGCCCACCGAGGCGAGGCGTCAGGCGCTAAGGGTGGAGCGGCCGTCGAACAAGGAGGACAAGCCCCGTCGGTTGTTGAGTTGTCTTTGCCAGCTAGTTCCTGCACCTCCGAGAGGAGGGGCGTTGGGTGAGGAAAAACAGGAAAAAAGTCGGCTGGCAAGGCGTCAGGCCGGCCGAGAATGATGTGCGTATGGCGGCGTGGACGCGGGCTCGGCCTGTTGCTCCGGGCCCAGTCGGCTTGCGATAGCGCCTGCGGAATCACCGAATGTAGTTCGGCGCTGCACGAGGGCATCAAGTCCGTCTCTGCGACGGACGGTATGCCAGCGGGCGTCGGAAGTCTTAAAGAGGAGTCCCCTCAGGCTCGGCGCAGTCGCGGTCGGACGGAATGGGTACCGTCGGGACAGGCGAGGCGGCCGGAGCGGGGGCCATAATGACGGCCGAGGCGGTCGTGGCCGAGGGGCTCGCGGCGGGGGGGTAGCCCGCCGGCAACTGGTTGAGGGGCCCGGCCGGGCCCAAACCCATAGTCAACAGCAGGGTGCGGCGCCCGTGGCAGCGGCTGTTCTTCGACGCGTCCTGGTGAAAATGCGGCCGAGGGCGGCAAAACCGTCAGAGGCGCCGTTTGCGGACGGCGGAGGGGCGGACGCGCCGGATCTGTGATCGCGGCGGAATCGCTCCTTGTGGAGTGCTCGTCGGGAGAGGAGCATGCTGGGCGAACTTTGTCACCTCAGCGGGGGCTTCTGCAGAGCCCGTGCCGCCCTCTAAGGGTACGGCAAAAACGAAGCGAAAGCGGTGTTGGCGGCAGGTGAAAATTCCCCACGGGCCGGACGGCTATCGACGGTGGCGACGGAAGCAGATACACGAGCGACGAATCTCCCCGAAGGAGCAGAGAGGTCTCAATCCTCATACGTGGCCCGTTGTGTCGAAAATCGCGAAATCTGGAGGAGGTGAAGGGTAGCCCACCCAAAACCCCACTATGGGGCTCGGGCACAGCCCACCAAGCCGACGCCAGGGGTTGGGAGGAGCGGGTGACGAGCCGCAGGCTCGGATGAGGAAGATGTCATCGTCCTCGGCAGGGGTGAGGCTGCAAGACCCACTCCGGTCGTGTTCCGTGGCTGGTTCCGGCAAGCGGGACAAAAAGTCAGCATTTCCGTTGGCGCTGCCTTTGCGGTACTTGAGTATGAAGTCGAACGCGGTGAGGAACTCAAGACATCGCTGTACGCGAGGGTTGTGGGCTCCTACCTTGCCGATGCTCTCGAGAGCCTTGTGGTCCGACGCCAATTGAAATGATGCTAGGTATAAGAGGACAGGGTATCCCTAGCCAGGTCAGCCTATGGAACGGGTACTCGTTGGTACTCACGTGTGTTGTTTGCTTAGAGATAGAAGAAGAGCAGCTTAATTCCGTTATCCCTGATGAACGACTGAGAAGGTGGTGAGATGGCTAAAAGCCATCGGGAACCATCCCCGGTTCCCACCTAAGATACCGCCTTCCAAGTACTACCAATACGATTCTTATACCTGATACCAGGTATTTACCAAACGTTTCCACATCATACCAGCAGTACCATAACATTATACTGAAGTTAGTGGGGGAAACGCCCTTTCTGTAAGTAAGACATATCTATTGCAGGCGGTAGTTAGTTGTGGGTTTACGCATGTGTGAGGGTGTTTATGTACGCCGCTGTCAAACGCGTTCTTTGTAACCGCGTGCCTATACCGTGGGTCGTCAAGGAGAAGGTAGTAGATAAAGTACACTCGTAGACCCAAATACCAACTATACACACCAGGTAGGCCAATACCGTTCTTGTCAGAGGCCCATCATATAAACCACACACAGGAGGTAAGCCGCACCAGAGTTGTCACCGGCTGCACCCCTCACATATATACGAGCAGTATCATTGTCATCAAAGCCCGGGTCGTATCATTAACATCGCCGACTACCCCAACACGGGGCAGCAACACGCGAGGCATCCATCATCTCAGATCATAATGCCTCGGCTGGCCAAGATCAGCTTTTTTGTTGGCCAGCCACTTTCCCAGTCGGTTTTTTCGAATTTAGATCTGAAATTTTGACACGTGCTTTTTGATAGTCTTCCGAAGGGATTGGTTACTGCACCAGTTTTTTTTTCTCGTGAACTAGGCACATTTCAGAAAAATCCGGAAATTGGTTTCGGGCACAATTACCGGAAATAAATAAATAAATAAATAAAAAGGTGCAGTAATCAATGCCTTTGTGTTGGCATTACGTAAGACGTGTGAAAAATTCAAGCCAAAAAAACAAAAATTGGAGCCACATTTTGTGTTTCTCCCCGTAGTATCTTGACTTTGTATAGGGAATCTTACGCACGCCATATCTTTTGATGATCGGCGAATTAGGCGATGGTGAGGATATCAGTCGATTCGTCATGCCTCAAGGAAGATACACACCGATTTTGAGGGAAATCCGCAAGACAAGGGTTGTATACCTGATAGACTCTAACATCGACATATTATATATATCTCGTTTAACTTAAGGCATGGTTCTATTTTTTTACTTTTTGTTTTTGACGAAATTAACTCCGATTTCGAAAATCCCAACGTCGGCAAATGAATGCGCTGTAAACTCAGGAACACACAGCTACTAACTTTGCGTCGTAATATTTTGAAATCGTCGAGAAACCGCCGGACGAGTGAAAAGGCCATTCTTCGCCAGCCCAGCTCGTATGAAACCCCAATATCCGTAGACCAGTATGAAACCCCCACATGTCGGGAAACCAGTATCAAGCAACCGCATACTACCACTAACAGAGGGTATTGCCTACTGAGCTATAGGGGTAAAAGATCGATCGATGACTCAGCCCAGGGTGATCCTTGTAATACCCCCCCCCCTCTCTGAACGGCTAAGAAATAAGGCGGAAGGGGAAGAACACTTAAGAGATATACGGGGGGTTGAGAGAAGGGATAGGAATGAAAAGGTATCTGCACGGCTCGATGGACTTCGCGAAAAAGCTGAAATTGCGATTTCGTGTAGGGGACCTGGACCTGCCAGAAAGAAGAAGGAGGTACGAGTACACCAGCAAAGATGTCGGGAGACGTGTCAATGTCAAGCTGTCTGTCTGTCAAGGCTGTCTGTCAAGGCAAATCCAGCTGTCTAGACATATGTCCCCAACCCCCCTGGCATAAAAAGCCTCGTAATACGTGTGGAAACCCCTAGTTTTTATTTTTTTGTGCGGCTATTTTACTCGTTTGATATGAGCTAATTTCAAATCATCGATATTCTGCAGTTTAATTCTTAATTCCAATCTTTTCTGTAGATCGGACTCGCAAATGTAGCAAAATGCCGAAAAAAGAACAAAATACAAAATACAGGAAAACGCATTAATTTATACATTATTGTCAGGCGTTTTTGAAAAAGCGGGGATTTCTCATAGCGTCCCCTGTTTTTTGCTGTCAAGGCTGTCTGTCAAGGTCTTTCAATGGGTGAAAGTGCTGTCTCCCGACATCTTTGTATACCAGTAGCCGGGAGGAGGAGGAAGTAGATGCACAATGTGCCCATGTGGCAAAGCCATAGAGAGTAGAATTCGCATAGTAGGAGAATGTGAAAGGTGCAAGGAGGAAAGGGATGTGTTAGAGGAAGATATGAGAAAAATAGACGAGTGTAACATGGAGCAGTTTGGTACACTAAATAGTAGCGGGAAAACGATCGCTATCTTAGGAGATAGATGATGGCCACAGGCGGAACAGGAAGGGGATAAGATTAGCAAAAAGTTTCTTTGTAATATATAGAAACAACGTAATGAGCGCCCAAGTGTTGGAGGTGTCTATTAGGAGTAGGAACGGTGCTCCGTCTCGAAAGGGATGCGTGGTCAATGGTCAAATAACTAAGGCAAGCAACAAATGAGTACGCCCCCCCCCCCCCCCTCTGAACGGCGGGATACTTGGGATGTCGGTACTGCTGTATACGGCCGTACGTTGACCTACTCGCTTCATTTCAATACCTGGGGAGCCAGGGAGACGTTTTTTAGGGACGCACGCGCAAGCGCTTCTGTAAAAGAAGCGATGCGAACCCATGTCCTCGACGACGTCAAATGTGAGCGTATCTATACTGAGCTATACATACAGGGGTAAAATATCGATCGATTAACCAGCCCAGGGTAATCCTTGTAACACATGCATAACATTCATACACCACTTGCAACACATACGACACATAATACATGGTGTCCGTGCATACGTAGTCATCTCGCCGCGTTCACAATTTTCAATGTTGGTTTTCAAATTGAGAGGCAACACAAAATAAAGCCTATTAATAAAGGCAAAATTGGCAAATTGCTACTACTACTTCGTTAGTGTTATCTTCTACTACTTACTACTGCTGTGTACCAGGTACCTATCATTATCATCGTCAGACGGCTGATGATCTGATGTTGATACGCGTAAGACATGTTTTCCGATGAAATAACACCGGGAAAGATAACCCTCCCCCCGTGAATAAATAGTATTATATCGAACACTTTCGAGTGCCTGTGGAAAAAAAAACAAGCGTTATTTATCAGCTCATAACATGGATGGATGATCATGATTCTTTTGATTTTTTTCAATTAAAGGTAAACATATCCGCTCGAAGGCCGCCGCTACGTAGTGAAATATTTTCGGATTGAAATGTGGCCCCCTCGCATCGAGCTATACTTTACGTAGCTCTCGAGACTCCCACCCAGGCCAGGCAAGGAAGGCTCTATACGAGTAATCACACTACCCTCGCAGCCATCACTTCTAGAATCTTCTATCGGGCGCAACGTAAGCACAAGACTCCAGCACCGCAGATTGGCCCCTCTGGTCCCTCTGGTCAACGGACGGGCGAACTCGTATGGCACATAATATTATATATACGAAGTATGTATATGTATTGCTCGCTATATATCCCACCCCACGCCCCCCCCGGCACCCCTGGAACAAACCACGTACGGAGTAAAAAATCAAAGTATTACGACTACTCGTACAGCGTAACAAAAGAATGCTGGAAGGCATTCCTATACCCCGCAGCAGCCATCAGTGTTACCATACCATACCATACCGTACCGTATCATACCGTAACATACCGTACCATACCATACCATACCATATTATACCGTATCCCGGGTATAAATATAAACGATCCATACCACCTTCCCCGAAAGGCATCACCCGCAAAAAAAAAAAACACCAAAACGACAACGACGGCGACAACGGTGACCACCACCACGCGCCATTTTTAACCCTTTCAGAACTGAAAAAAACATCCCACACTAATTCCAAGTAGTTTGTCCGCAATAACGGGGGACAGTTCTTAAGGGGTTAAGCACCGCTTCAAAAAAACACGATGATGATGGTGCCATTCGTATCACAAAAACAAAACCGATATGCTGTTGCTACAAGTATCATATTAATGCCAACAACAAAAAGAAAAAGAAAAATGTGTACGAATTAAGTGAAACGTAACTGCTATTAATACGACAAAAGAAGAGAAAAAAGACATGTCAGAAAACTGCGGGGGCACCAAATGTCTTTTTTTCTACACTTTACAAAATGTACTCGTAAGTATATCGAGGAGTCGTTACACGTGCGTGAGTGCGCAGCAGTGTCCTGGGAGCGTGCGTACGTGTTCCAACTATTAATACTGCAAACATCACGCCAGGTATTTATGAGAAACGGGCCTACCGACCCGGACCGATAGACCGACGGACCTCCTTGGGGGAACATGCGGACAGCAATTACCAGTCGCAGCAAAAAAGCGAGGAACGCCCCTGCTTTGAAAAGAGCACTACAAGTACGCCGCATTCTCGGCATGATCGTCCTTCCGCATACGGAGGGGCGCCAATTTCGTCCGGCGCAACTCCAGGGCTGCGGTAATTCTACCCCCCCCTCCCCCTCCCTTCTTAGCAGGATGCAGCTCACCCTCCATGCGGCTCGCCCAACACCTCACGGCGCTTCGCGCTTGGTGCTAGCAATGCCTGGCCGGTGAAAACCCGACATTATGCTCCGTCCCGGCGTTGTATATGCGAGGGTCTATGGTCATACGACTACACACCATTGCCACACGTTTCGTACAGGTTGCCCTTCAACAGACTACTGCTGTACTCGAACGTACTACGCCGCTCTTTTTCTGTGTCGAGGAATACATATAAATATATGATATATTTATAGGTTGGGTTGGCGTCGGTTGGCAACGACGCTGTAAAACACGCCACTCGCTGCGTGAGCTAGACAACCAGGGTGCCGTTTTTTGTTTTTTTTTTGGCGGTCACCAAAGCTGGCGGTCGAGTAGATCATTTGTGCGGGGTGAGAGAACCTTTGTCTCCGCACAAGGGGAATGGTCGTATCACGTAGTGTTAATATGGTAAGGCGTCCGCGAGGCAGTTACATAGTAAAACCCATTGCTGTCTCCGGAAGTAGCCACACCAGAAATTAAATTAACTCATTGAAGCTGTCGTCCATATGCAAGTCCGCCTCAGAGGCGGTTCTTAGCAGGATGCAGCTCACCCTCCATGCGACTCGCCCAATACCTCACGGCGTTTCGCGCTTGGTGCAAGCAATGTCTGCCTGGTTGGTGAAAACCCAACGCGCTCCGTCCCGGCATTGTAGGGATGCGAGGGTCTATGGTCATATGACTACGGCCGTGCACAACATGACTACACCCCCCCCCCGGAAGCGCCACGTCGCGCTACCACAGCCTATACGGCTCGCCGCACTCGTCACTGCAAAACACTCTATTCTGCCTGACTGGCTCGTAGTCAGTGCGTATTACGCAAGCTAGTGAACTTGCCCCTATGAACGTACTATTCAACAGTTTACAAAGCCCGACACGAGGGTTGTAACTATGGTTTTACCATGATCACTTTTAAGAGAGGGAGCATTCCCAGGACTGATCAACAAAATCAAATAGCCGAACACTCGTACACAAGCCTCTCAGCCTCTACGGCATTCGCAATTGCTGCTGTAATAGGAACCGTAATGCTCCACAACAGACAAACAGCCCAGCAGCAGGCATCATCGGTAAGTATTTTTGCCCCCAGCTTCAGCGTGTACGCTAACATAAACGTTAAGTATGGGGTTTATAGAAAAAAATGTCTGCCCTAGGCGCGTTACGAGCTCACCGAGCAACCAATTGCGCCCCCACCGCCTACCCCTCCCCCGTATGTATATGAACTCCAGCCCCACGCCCCTTCCTCCTTCCTTTCCTCACCGCTCTTCCTCCATGCGACTCGACGAACAACTCACGGCGCTTCGCAAAGCTTGGTAGGTGCTGCAAGCAATTGTCTGCCTAGCGGTCGGTGGAAGACCCGACGGCGCTCCGTCCCAGCATCGCAGAGGTACGAGGGTCCACAGTCATACGATTGCGGCCATGCATGGCTTGAGTACCCCTCCCCCCCCCCCCCCCCCCCCCGCTTCCCCTATAACTGCTCCCATCAGCCAGTCATCCTCTGACTAATATCGCTTAGACAGGCTTGGTTGGGGGATGACTCGGAAGACTTAAAAAACAAAGCTAGCAACACTTGGCAGTACTGCTGTACTTTCCATCAAAAGTAGCTGGGTATAATAGGTTTTCCCGGGCTTCCAGTCCCACGGCAAAAACCCTAGCAACGCTCGACGAACATTTGCTGTCTACACGGTGCCCCAAACCCGAAATGCTCCGTCCCGGCATTGTAGGGATGGATGCGAGGGGTCTATGGTCATACGACTACCGCCATGCATGAATACCGAGTACACCCCCCCCCCCCCCCCCCCCCCTCCAGCAGCCAACAACAAACCGAAAGCACGCGTGACCACCAGCTGTGACTTGCACAGCTGAAAAGGCAAGTGTTGCGGAGAAAAAACATACCTACCAGATACGTCCTATTCATGTACGTAGATATCGTACAAACAACAGGGCGCATGATAAACATACTTGTCGTAGATATACCCTATATATATGTAGGGGAGAAGAAAAAAAAAAACGAAGAAAAAAAATCTGCACAAAAATCAACGGCGAGTCGAGAAAAAAGTTCGTCGAGTACCATACATTATTCAAACACAGCAGCAGCAGCAGCAGCAGAGAGCACAAACCAAGACCCCGATGCCGAGCCAAGAAAGAACGTGTCATCCGAATGCACTTTTCGTTCTCTCTCTTTTTTTTTTCTTTTTTTCTTTTGTTCGCCGCATGCGTGGACAGCAAGCAGCACACGCCACGCCAAAGCGCGGGGGTGAGAAAGCGGGCAGATTATTCCAGCCCGATTCCCCAGAGGCGCTCCGCTGCCACCGACACACGTACAACAGTATCCCACGCGCGCAAAAAACAACTATGTCGCTAAACTACAATAGCGGTATGACTTAATCATCCAAATCGTCCCCAAGAGCTTGTAAAGGAACAAAAACGACAACAAAACAACACGTGCTATATCATACTACTGGATACACACAACACAGCGCGTAAGGATTAAAAAAATATATTCGAAAACCCAGCAACAAGCCAGCAAAGCCAGCAAAAAGCGCGCGCTTCGATCGCGGGTAGGATTTTAGGTGCTGAAGGGTACGTCGGTGTCATTGTGGGTGCGAAACATGCAGCTCTCTACGTTTGGGGTCATACTCGGGGTGGGATGCGTCTGGTACAAGGACGGGGAAGCTGTGTCGACGAACGGCTTCTTCTACGGGTGAGTCAGGAGTCTCCCACCATTTTTTGTTTTTGCAAGCACCGAGGTAATCAAACTCTCATGGGTCGGGTCGGGCCGGGTCGGGTCACCCTAACCCGACCGGACCCGACCCGTCCCGCGACGTTTGACCCGCCCCGAGAACAGCCTTTCAGAACTACAAAACCCATCCCACACTAATTCTAAGTAGTCTGTCCCCGAAGAACGTGGGACCGGTTCTTAAGGCGTTAATACCCAGGCAGCACTCACGATGTCCAACCCCCCCTCCCCCCCCCCCCCCTGCTTCGCTATATGTGTACGCGATTTCCCGGCACGATGCTACGGTTACCCCTACCGATACTCGGTGCCAACTGGGCCCGATGTTTGGTCTTGGTCTTGCCCGAGCAGGTACAACTATGCCGTGTGGATGGCGGTGTTGCTTAACTCCCTTGGGGGTCTTGTGGTGGCGATGGTCGTCAAGTACGCGGACAACGTTATTAAGGGCTTCGCGACTTCGGTGTCCATCGTGCTTACGGCGCTGGTGAGTTTGTTGCAGTCAGTCAACTGTACAACCAGCCGAACCAGTCGGTCAGTCAACTGTACACTCGGTCCACCAAGTATTCAATCAAGCAAGCAATCAATCCGTCGATCAATCAATCAATCAATCAATCAGACAACCAGCCAACAACCCAACGAGTCAATCAATCAACCAATCCATCAAGCAGACAATCAATTAATAAACCAACGTATCCGTCGATCACGCAATCAATCAATCAATTAATCAATCAATCAACCCAATCCACCCCATCAAGTTATCAGACAATCAGTTCACAACCCAACGAATCAATCAATCAATCAACAACTAATCAACCAATTAATCAATTAATCAACCAAACCAATCGACCAAGCAACAATCGCGATCTACCGGGTTAGAGCGTCTTTCGGCTGTCTAGCAGTCCGAAACGCCGCGACATCGTCTCCAGCCGGGCTTTCCTTCCCCCCACCCCTTTTCCTCCGTCTCGAAAGGGGTGCGTGGTCAATGGCCAAATTACTAAGGCAAGCACCAAACGAGTACCACTCCCTCCCCCTCCTCCTCCTCCTGCTTCTTCTCCTCCTCCTCCTCCTCCCCCTCTTCCAGGTATCCTTCTTCCTGTTCGGGTTTTCCATTACCTTCATGTTCGTCATCGGGGCCTACTTGGTCCTACACTCCACCTTCCTCTACTCTCAGAAGCCGCAGAACAGCGGCGCCGCTGGCAGCGGCGGCAGCAGCAGCAGCAATGGCAGCTTGACGGGGGGGGGGACGGGGGGCGGGGGCGGCGGGACCGCTCCCTCTTCGGGGGGTTCCTCGGGGGGAAGAGAGGAAGGCGGCAGCCCGGGGTCGAAGGGCGGGGAGATGGAGCTCCCGGAGCAGGAGTCCCTCCTGAAGTCGGAGTCGACCGCCTCTCCGAGAGCTGGCCGCGGGCAGACGGCCGCGAACAAGGCTCTCCCGCGAAAGAACGGCAGCAGCAAATTTGCGTCCGAGCGAGATCTGGGCCCGGTGTGAGGAGAGGGGGAAGGGAGGGAGAGGGTTTGGGCTCGGGTTTCCGGCGGCTTTTTTCGAGGGCGGGGGAAGGGGGCCGGGGGCAGGGGCTGCGGCTGGGGCTGGGGGGGTTACAGGGGCTGCCGGGAGGCTTGTTAGGAGCTGCCAGGAGCTGCCACCGGAGGGGGGAGGGGGGGGGGGCTACTGGCGAGGGCTGGCACGAGCTGGTGGTAGGAGCTGCCTGGGGTTACAAGGGGCTGGCGGCGGCTGAAACGAGAGCTGCAGGCCAGGAGCTGCCGGGGCTGTCAGGAGCTGCACGAGGTGGCGAAGGCTGGCTGGCAGGAGAGATACCACGGTGGTGCCAGGGGGTGCCATGGGCATGCTGGTATCACAGCGGCGGCCCAAGAGGTGTCGAAAGGCCGGTGGGTGTGTGGTGGGCATGCCGCGATTGGTGCTCGAACCGTGACGTGGGTTTTCACGAGAGCCGCGGGCGTGCGTATATAGGGCTTCCTTCGATTTCGCGTGGCGGGGTTCTTCCTCGCTTGGAACTGTGTGTTTCTCTTTCTCTCCCTCAGCTAAAAGTGATGGATGCCTTGCGCCTGTTGTGCTTCTAGCGGAGGCTTAGGTCAGTTTTGTTTTTGCCTCGTCGACTCGACTCGAGTCAAGAGCGGCGAGGATGGGGGGTGTGGTGGCATGCCAGTCGCATGATGTGGGGACCTCGGCATCGTGTTTTCTTGTCTTTGTGGAGAGGATAGGGACGAAGGGGGGGGGGGGGGTATAAGTGGTGTAGGGAGCTGCTGTTTAAAGGAAGGCGGGAGGGGAGGGGGGGGGGGGGGGTGGTAGAGCGGGGGGGGTCTGCCGAACCTGCAGATGACTTGGAACTTGCGCGCGTGAATGGTTTTGTGGTCGAGCACACACACACACACACACACGGGGCGAAAATGGCGGTGGCCGCGTGTAGATGGCTGACTCGTTCAGCCCCACCGGCCCATCATTATTTTTTTCCCTTGATGGCTTGCGCTTTTTTTTCATGCTCTGGTCCTTCCTTTCGTGGCTGCTGCTGCTGCTGCTGCTGCTGCTGCTGCTGCTGCTGCTGCCTTGCTTTGTTTTTGACGAGTTGCTGGAGAGCCGTCGGCGTTTTTGTGAGTCCAAGAGTGGAAAACCTCCCCCCCCCCCCCCCTTGCTTCGCTATATGTGTACGCGATTTCCCGGCACGATGCTACGGTTACCCCTACCGATACTCGGTGCCAACTGGGCCCGATGTTTGGTCTTGGTCTTGCCCGAGCAGGTACAACTATGCCGTGTGGATGGCGGTGTTGCTTAACTCCCTTGGGGGTCTTGTGGTGGCGATGGTCGTCAAGTACGCGGACAACGTTATTAAGGGCTTCGCGACTTCGGTGTCCATCGTGCTTACGGCGCTGGTGAGTTTGTTGCAGTCAGTCAACTGTACAACCAGCCGAACCAGTCGGTCAGTCAACTGTACACTCGGTCCACCAAGTATTCAATCAAGCAAGCAATCAATCCGTCGATCAATCAATCAATCAATCAATCAGACAACCAGCCAACAACCCAACGAGTCAATCAATCAACCAATCCATCAAGCAGACAATCAATTAATAAACCAACGTATCCGTCGATCACGCAATCAATCAATCAATTAATCAATCAATCAACCCAATCCACCCCATCAAGTTATCAGACAATCAGTTCACAACCCAACGAATCAATCAATCAATCAACAACTAATCAACCAATTAATCAATTAATCAACCAAACCAATCGACCAAGCAACAATCGCGATCTACCGGGTTAGAGCGTCTTTCGGCTGTCTAGCAGTCCGAAACGCCGCGACATCGTCTCCAGCCGGGGGGGGGGGGGGGAGGGGGGGTTGGACATCGTGAGTGCTGCCTGGGTATTAACGCCTTAAGAACCGGTCCCACGTTCTTCGGGGACAGACTACTTAGAATTAGTGTGGGATGGGTTTTGTAGTTCTGAAAGGCTGTTCTCGGGGCGGGTCAAACGTCGCGGGACGGGTCGGGTCCGGTCGGGTTAGGGTGACCCGACCCGGCCCGACCCGACCCATGAGAGTTTGATTACCTCGGTGCTTGCAAAAACAAAAAATGGTGGGAGACTCCTGACTCACCCGTAGAAGAAGCCGTTCGTCGACACAGCTTCCCCGTCCTTGTACCAGACGCATCCCACCCCGAGTATGACCCCAAACGTAGAGAGCTGCATGTTTCGCACCCACAATGACACCGACGTACCCTTCAGCACCTAAAATGCATGCCACCGGGGGGGGGACAGGGGCCGGGGGACGGTGGGTTGAGTTGTGATGCTTGTTGAGGATGCGTACGTAAACAAGGCGCGACATTGAAAAGAAAATAAAAAAAGCAGAGATTTAATAGCATTGCCATAGCTCGTGGCCTCTTACAACGTATTTTACCAGGTACCTGGTATATGCGCTATGCTCTATGTTATGCTCTATGCTATGCTCTATGTTATGCTATGATATCAAATATTAATAGTACCGCACCCCAGGCGGAAACATAAGGACAGTTTCGGTATCCATAGTAATGTGTAAACCCTCCGTATATTTCCGTCCAGAATGGTATATACATACCACTGACTTGTATACAGAAATGCCGTGAATTGATCGATTGGTTATGAACATGAGCACCGAAAACGGTCCTCCTACACGCACACGCACCACAACACGCGCGCTAAAAAGTGGCATCAAAAAGCAGGAAAGCTATGTATCAAGGCTGCATGCATAAAAATACGCGGACAACTACACGTTTGCGGCACTTGCCGGAGAAAGTTCGTAGCTCGTGCTATAAACGAAGAAAACAAAAAACAAAACGTCGTTTCACCTCGAACCGATACTCAATACGAGGTCCTCTCTGCGTAGTATGCGATATAAACCGCGTATTTATCACATGACAAGCGAAATTCGGTTTAACAAAACTCCCAGGTAAAAAGCCAGGCAGGCACCCAAACAACAAAACTCAAAAATAATAATCACAGCCGAAACGTGCGGTGCAACTGCACGCCACTCAGCATGGGCGACAGAGGGAGGTGGGGTGAGGGGCAAACGAGCCCAACAAATACGTCCCACATACGCACACCCCATCCCGGTCCCTAAAAAAAACAAAAACGCCTCATGTTAACACCCGACAGCAGCAGCAGCAGCAGCAGCAGCAGCAGCAGCAGCAGCAGCAGCAGCGGCAGTAGCAGCACACACGTATCCAAGGCAATGCCCTCACCTTTTCGAAGTACACCCCGGCGAATCCCGAGGTGCAGCACGCCATCAGGACCGCCGCCAGACCCACGAGAGGGTCTTGTCGGTCGCCGTCCTTCCCCTTGCCCCCGTCGTCCTTCGAGTTGGAGATGGACACTTGGACCAGCCCTACCCCTATCGCCAGCATCGCAAGTGCACCCCATTGCTTCAGCAAGAGCACTCTGTGCAGGCGAAAGAGAGAGAAGGAGGAGGGGGGGGGGGGGGGGGGGGGGGGGGGGAGTGGGAAAGAGAAAAACGCAGAGAGAAATATGGACAGAAAGAGACCGAAGGACAGAAGAACCACACGGGCAGACAAACACACAAGACAGGCAGACAGACAGACAGACAGACAAGAGGGAGAGGAGAGCACGGGTGAGACACCTAAACACAAACGAGCGCTTGCTGTTGAGAGAAGGTTTTTAGGTTTTCTTCTGTATTGACCGATTATCTCTCGCAATAGTCTTGATCGCCCTGTGATCCTCACCGCTAAAAGCATCACCAGCATTAACCTGTCTGCCTGTCCGTATGTCCTTCCGTCCGCCCGTCCAACTAACTATCTGTCTTGTCTGTCTGCCCGTCTAAGGCTTGTCTATTCTGCCTGCCTGCCGGTCCGTCGGTGGGGTTGGCTGCCTGTCGGTCTGTCTGCCTGTCTCTCTCTCTGCCTGTGTGTCTGTCTGTCTTGTCTGTCCGTACGTCCGTTCACCTGTTTTGGCCGGTCTATCTGTCTGGCCGCTAGACTGACTGATTGACTGCCTATCTATCCACCTGATTGCCTGTCCGTCCATGTCTGTCAGCCTAGTCTGTCAAGTATGTCAGTCTAGTCTGTCAAGTCTGTCAATCTAGTCTGTCAGTCTACAGTAGTCTATCAAGCCTGTCAGTCCAGTCTGTCAGTCTAATCTGTCTGTCAGTACTTGTCACCTCTTGAGCATGAGCACAGAGAACAAGGCGGTGGTGAGGATCTTGAGCTGGTACAGCAGCTGGAAAGTCGGCCCGTCAAGGTTGCTGACGGCGACGTAGTTGAGGTTGTTCTGGAGTACGTACAGGCAGGCCGGCACCGCCATCTTGAGCAGGTCGGTCGGCTTCTCCCACACGTCCTGTCGGAGGGTCTTCGACAGCTGCCTCGCGCCTCCGTCTTCCTGAAAGCCATCGGGCGAGGGGTGAACCGAGGGGAAATGAGTGAAAACTGAGGGCCGAGGGTCACACAAATACATACACACATTGCTGTGGCGTTTCGAAGAAAACTCGGCATAAAAAACAAAGATGTTAAAACAAAACAAAAAAAACAAAATAAGCTTTTGCCGCTCCGAACCAAACTTTGCATAAACACCAAAACAAAACAAAAACAAAACACAACACAACACGACACAACAAGCGCAAAACTTGTCATATCCATTCAAGAAAAACTCGGCACTAACAATACAAAATACAACGAAACTAAAAAACACGCACACACAACTACAACATCAACAACAACAACGACACCACCACCACCAACAACAACAACAACAACGGCTTTCGGTCGCACCAGGTGTCACTGCACGCAGCTTGCACGATAATTAGCGGAGTATCATCGACTGATCAACCAGTCGCACTCACTCATGTATACCAATCTGTCCCTAAATATAAGCACCGTTTGGATGACGTATTAATATATAAACGGTGTTTATATTTAAGGACAGAGTGGTAGCTCACAAATCGCAATTTATGTTCCACAAATACGTTTATTCTTATAGCTTAAGACTTGCCCTTTTTGGGACGCGAGAGGAAAAAACAAAACAAAAACAAAACAACATGATAAAACCATCGGCCTTATAGAAAGGTTGCTTCTTGTGCATGCATGGCATCTATTCATGGGGACCTTCACCTTCTCAATTTTGCTCTCTTTAGTTGTGTCTTTCTTTCTTTCTTCCTTTCTATTATACGATCGCACGGAGCAGAGCCCCGGGCGGTATGTACGAGGACTGGAGTAAGGTGTAAGACGAAGCAATCTGATTGGTCCAAAAGTGAACCAAATCACCAATCAGAGGCGGGCCGCACTTTCAAGAGAAATTCGTACACGTCATTTCGAAAACACCAATCAAACGCGGGCCATCGCAACTTTTAACTTTTGTACGGTGTCGTCGGCTGCTTCAGAGCAGATAAGCCGCCTTGCGAGAGGAAAATTAAGGGACCACCGGAGCAGTCCAGCGCGACCTCCGGGGGCCCTTACGAGTAGCACGGCCCTACGAAGAGACTGCCTGCTGCACCTGAAAAACAAAAAAGTCAAGGTCGCCGCAAACCCAATTTTCGTCGCGCTGCACGTAACAAAAGACACGCGACGGAGCAACCACCGCATCACGAGTTCCCTCCGAACTTCGATAGGTGCATGTGTCCCCGTCGCTGCAATTACGGGTGACCATAGTAAACACTAGTAAATAGGACCTACGTTTCGCACGATAACCTATCTATTTCCCTATTTTTTACTATAAAAACAATATTTGGTCCTATTTACTCTTAAGTTCCGCCGTAATACCAGCGCAGGGCTTCGGGGCTGCGCCAGCCCCGCCCGAGAGATTAATTATCCTTGAAGCGATAGCCTCCTAGCTGCCGGTGACGACAAACAAATACTGCCGCTGCGTATGTACGACGCATCATACTACTGTAGCCGCGGTGCTCCGAGGAGTACGCGTGCCGTCGCTCGCCTCATTGGTTGTCAACGGGTGTGTGTGTGTTTTTTTAGTGGTTGTTGAATCTTTGTGCGTCTTTTCGAAGTTTAGACCACACTACGTACGCATTCCTCGAGTCGTACCAGTAGGAAATAGGACGCAAAGTGGTATTTTTCAGGGCATTCCTCGGGATTTTTCCCCGCGGATTTGTGCTGGATTCGGGGTATTCCCGTGGTCCCGTGATAAATGTGAAATCCCGTGCCGCGTCGAGTACAAATAAATCCCGTAAATTAGCAGTACCGCGGTGGCCGGATCCCGACATATAATCCCGTTTAGTCCCGTCGTGGCTGGATCCCGTCCCGGGGGTATCGCGGTGGCCGGATCCCGCACAAACGAAATAATCGAGTCCCGTCGTGGCTATGTCCCGAAAAAAATATCCCGTGGAGTCTCGTGGTGGCTAAATCCCGTCCACGGAGTCCCACGGCGACCACATCCCATACAATTAGTACCGTTTAGTCTCGGGGTAACTGAGTCACGCGGGATATCGTCCTGGAGTCGAAAAGGCGTCCCGAGTCCCGAGTATATAATGCCCTCTGGTATGTTTCACGAAATGCATACGTACTTCAATTTACGATTCATACTATTCAATTACGATTCATATTTACTGATTGTGAAAAAGTGTACGTACATACTGCTATAAGTTCGTAAATTCGATGGTGCTATTTTTCTCCGGGCTCACATCTTCCGTCGACGGGTACGAATGTAGAAATACCGGTTTAACGTGAAGAACACACACACATTTTATACGTATGTACGTATCATATGAATATGTATACTGCATACGTAGAGTGTAAGCGGGCCCTATCATCCTATGCATCGCAGCGTAGTATGTACGAGTATTATCTCTGTGTCGTAGTTTTGTGACCACATCGTAACTGCTACGGTATCTCTCTAGGATGAAGAAACGGCAGATACACTGGGTGTGCTGGATGTCGACGGGCAGAAAGGACGGTTTTAAATGTGAAGAACACACACACATGTATCGTATGTACGAATTGTGGGACGGTAGTCCCGCAACAGGGTTATATCTTTCTTCGTGTTTGCTGTGGAGACAGACACACCTTGAGGTGGTATCATACATACGAATATGTATATTGCATAGAGTGTAAGCGGGCCCTATCATCCTATGCATTTCAGCTTAGTATCTGTGTCGTAGTTTTGTGACCACATAACTGGTATCTCCCTAGGATGAAGAATCGGCACCTACACTGGGTATGCTGGATGTCGACGGGTAGAAAGGACGGTTTATTGTGAAGAACACACACACGCACATGTATCATATGTACGAATTGTGGGACGGTAGTCCCGCAGCAGGGTTATCTCTTTCTTCGTGTTTGCTGTGGAGACAGACACACCTTGAGGTAGGTTGTATATACCTGGTATGGCGTTACCACACTCTCGGGGGGTCAGTCAGCAACACGAGGTAATAATCTCAGAGTGCCCCCGAGGAGCCAGGATGGCCTTGAAGGAATACAGTACAGTGATAATGAGGCGGTACGGTCTATAGGGGATAGGACCTGGTATGTATCTACACAATCATGAATAGAAACGCGCACGATGACACCGCCTCGGACGCACTTCCAACTTCCAACGCTGATTTTTTTATCATTTATCGACTGACGTATGATATGCACGAGTACGGACAACGGGGAAAAGATACAAGACTAAAAAAACGAAACCGTGCAAACGCCGAGGAATTACTCGTACGACGTACGAAATACTCATACGGAAAAGATATCGACGGAGTAATTCCAAAGCCCACCACCATTTTTTGTTGTCTGTATATGCGCCTCTCTCTACCCCCCCCCCCCCCCCCCCCCCCCCCCCCCCCCCCCTGAACGAAAGTCCAACGATTTTGGATGAGTAACCCCTTAAGAACTGGCCCCACGTATTTGGGGACAAACTACTTGGAATTAGTGTGGGATAATGTTTTCAGTTCTGAAAATGGGTCAAGCAAGAAGCCCGATCATCCAAAAAACTATCTCAAGCCAAAAAACGGTATACCTGGTACTTCGTATACCTCTATCGTACGTACTACAAGCTGTAGCACGCGTGACTTGGTATTATTATTATTATATATATGATGCGGAGGTGGGCCTCGTGGTGGGTGCTATTTTTCTTACCCGGTACTGCAGACAAATCGAGCAGATGAGCTTGCACAGCTCGGCCATCACCACGGCCGTCGTCGAAGCCGGCTCCGGCGCCCTCTCCCCCCCTTCCACGTCTTCCTTGGGCTTGAAGGAGTACCGCATGAACAGGGCCTGGGCGGAGTTTTGCACCACGAGCGTGACCAGGATGGCCATGCGGAGCGTCTCCGGCGACATGGACGAGATCTTGCTGCCGAACCAAGGAACGAAATCGTAGATAATACAGCAGCAGCAGAAACAGAAACGACGGCAAACAGCAAGCACGAGTCACAGATGGGACAAATCGCGCAGAGACGCAGAGAGGGTCAAATCGCATGGCAGTACCAGTATGACCGCACCTTCGGTACAGCTACAGTATCAATATTACGGGGGACCATAGTAAATAGGACCAAATATTGTTACTAAAACTAGGTAAATATACGAGTAGGTTTTTTGTTTGTACCGTAGGTCCTATTTACTAGTATTTACTATGGTCCACCGTAATAGTAGCTACTCGTATGTACAAACGCAGCTATAAAGTACAATATCACACCAGGTATTGTACTATACCATGAGCAGCAACAGAGTGCAAGTATTGTTCAAATTTTGGGTGCAGCAGTGTACCACCAGAAACCAGTAACAAGAGTACGAGTACGTAGCGTCCAACTTTTGGCACAGCAGGTGCCTGGTACATAGGTTAGCCCTCTTATCAGGGACCTCACGATCACGGCAAACGTTATACATTGAAAAATTGAAAAAAAAAAAAAAAAACGACAGCTGTATGGGACCTCAAACCTCTGCTCGCCGTTGTTGCCCGCTATTGGCAATAAGGGACCAGCATTAACTCTGATAAGGGACGTTGGTATGTATATGTATGTAATGGACCTCTAACCTTGAACGCTATATATGATCCCCTAAGAAACACTACCTACTACTACTACTATTACTACTACTACTACTACTACTACTACTACTACTACTACTACTACTACTACTACTACTACTACTACTACTACTACTACTACTAATACTATTAATGTTACCGGTCGGTATAATATGCCCATCACACACACAGGTTTGCAGAGATGATTTTCGACGAAATCCTCGATCTCACAGCTGCTGCTGCTCTTCTCAAATCTTATAGAATATACCTATTTTATTACTCGATACTCGATACATAGGAGCACTGCGACGGTAGGGTTGGGTGGTGGCTTACCTTCGTCAATACATCACCCGAAACGCGACTGTCGAAGAAATTTACGTATAGTATTAATAGTGCTGTACCCGGCAGCTGCTCACTTGAGGAGCGTGTCCCCTTAACTACTGGTCCCACGTATTTGGGGACAAGCTACTTGGAAATAGCGTGAGATAAGTTTTTCAGTTCTGAATGGGTTTACCGGTCAGAAAATAATGCCTCAGCATGCAAAGAGTGTAACCCGTACCCCCTACACCGTGCGTGGGATGAGTCATGACACCACCGGGGGTATAGGCATGTAAGGTTCCACGCCTCCGACAGATCATACATATCATACATATCATACATATCATACATATACAGATCATACAGATCATACAGATCATACAGATAATTCCCACTTGATGATCTACTACTGTAGATCGTTCAAGGCAGAAATATTCCTGATGATGTGTGTACGTATAGGATCTATCAACAGTAGCTCATGTTGCCGTTGTGGGAGCTGTACAATCCGCATCATCTATAAAAATCTATTTGAGGACGTGTTTCCTGGTTGGATCTATCTACACCTGTACAGATCCTGCACAGCCTCTCATACCGGCAGGTTAGGATCTAGATGATCTACTGCTGTACGTGATCTACTGTAGACAGATACGTAGATCATGATCTGTCCGAGATGTGTGAGGTTCGTACCAGGTACCATATATATAAGAAGCTATCACAGCTTAGTACGGGCATGCCGTACGTACTGCTGCTGGATCTCAATACAGTTATAACAGCAGTATCTCAGTATATGTAAGACAAGAGCCTGTGGGAGAAAGCCACAGGTCAGACGGAAAATATACTGGTTTCAGTGATGTTCCCGTTCTTGCTGTGATCGTTATATGTGCAAAAAATCCTCGATTTTGGTGGATCAGTGTCGCGTGGGGGGTTCGTTATCTTGAGACCATTTTCTCCCCGCGAAGCATGCGGGGGCACAACAGTCAACGAAACTAGTTGCTTTTATTTCTCAAAAGACCTCTTTCGTCGAGACCTTTCTTGGGGCGCATCATCGCTCGGCTTGTGTTGTGCACACCCACCCCTCCCTCGTTGTCGGAACAAAAAAATCGGCTCGGAAAAATCGTCCGAGGGTTCGTGTTACTAATCCATTCAGAATTGAAACATTAATCCCACACTAATTACAAGTGGTTTTTCCCCAAATACGTCGGACCAGTTCTTAAGGGGTTAAATGTTAGACTCGTATACCGTGTAGGCATATACCTCTGTCTATTCATATAACCCATGTACAGGACACCTCCTGTCTATTAATAACCGATGTACAATTAGCACAGTACAGGACTCCTAATAAGAAACAGGCGAATAACAAATCCAGGCTGATA
Source organism: Saccharina japonica (assembly GCA_008828725.1). Taxonomy (NCBI): domain Eukaryota; class Phaeophyceae; order Laminariales; family Laminariaceae; genus Saccharina; species Saccharina japonica. The sequence continues at coordinate 261,534 of MEHQ01002237.1, forward strand.
TTGACAGAGGAAAATGATAAATTCAGGAGTCGTCATCTTGAAATTAGTGAGGAAAGCACCCTCGCTTTCAAAATAAGAAATTCAGCCTGGACTAGATTGCCTGTTTCTTAGTAGGTGACCTGTACTGCTGCTGCGGTTGTTTGTACGAATACTAGATTGCCTGTTTCTTAGCTGCTGCAGTTGTTTGTACGAATACTTCCTCTGCTGTGCCATAATAGGTGAATTCATCTGTGGGGCTGGGGTGCACATCGTACCACCCTCACAGAGGCGTTGACGATGACATACGAAGTCGGCATCGTTGGAAAAGGTGCATTGAAGGCGAAGCTGACAGATCAAAACACAAAAATAAAACTGAGCTATACTATGGTACATGCAGTACTCGTAACCCCTACAAAAGGTTGGGTCAAAATTGGCCCCATTATAGGACTGGAGTCCCGTTTTGGGGACAAATCACTTAGAATTAGACTGGTTTGTCCCCAAAACGGGACTGCAGTTCTAAGAGGGTTAGGATTGTTTTGCGAAACACAAAAAAATGCCGATTTTGGGCAAAATTGACCGTTGTCACGCCGCACAGACGTGATTACATGATCCAAATGGTTTCGGACGAGGCGTACTTGGCGTCGATGCAAGAGGAGAGCTAAAACCGAAAAATGTTTATGGGCTTTTTCGCTGTTTCTCCCTACGTAATTGTTCGGTTGGTTCCGTTTGTTTTCATTCGTTTTCGGTCGTTTTTTTGTTTTGTGCCCCTGGAAAGGGGGGCAGAATACTGCCATTTTCGGGCCGATTGAGTGTGTTCCGGTCGCTCGCCCACCTGGTGGAATTGGTGAATGTTACGTACCAGGTAGATAAAAAAAGGTGTTCCAACCCAAAAAAACGCCAACAAATTCAATACCAGGTACAAAATAAGGAAAAAAATCGAACACGACTAAGGGGTTGAGGGTCTTTACAAACATAGCTGACTTCACCTATGCATGACACAGAGGGAGTATACTACTACCGGAATACTTCGTATATATAGCGGTGTGCTTCGAAATATGTAGCGATTCTACTGTATTTTGTGGCATCTGTGGAAAATATCCTCTGGCATATCCACGGGTTTGCTACTGATGTGTAGGCATGCATGTTTTTGCGCGAGTCGCAACACATAACCCACATGGAGACTTGGGAACGTCGCCGACTACGACGCATATAATGACACTCTGTTTCTCTCTTTGCTATTGAACTTGGTCCATCCACCTAGCCGGGTGTTGCAGCTATGCTGGCCCTGGGCTCCTGCTGAGTTCAGGGGTGTACGTGTCAAGGTGTGGGTTACTCGCTTTCCTCGCGAGGGCATTGAAAGCTGTAGCGGTACGCCGAAGATCGGCCAGCCCGGCCGCACTCTCGAGACAAAGCGCCGCTCGCGCGTTTCACCGCTCGCGCATTTCCTTCGCTTGCATGACTGACGCACCGCCGCGCGCGGGATACGTACACTATCAAAATTCATGAAATCAGATGATGAAGGACGCCGAGGCGGCCTCTCGTTGTGCTCACGCGCGTGCACGTACCCATACTTGCCGAAACCTGACGAACGTTACTACTAGCGCTACTGCTGCTGCTGCTGCTGTTCGCTACGTGCGTTGGCAGACAGCAGTAGAACAGGACACCTACAGAGGGGCAACCTACAGCCTACGTATACGCAGCAGTCAGTATATCAGCGTTCGGTGCGAATCGACGAGCAAGCGGGAATGCTGCATGCATGCACCCTGTTTTGCGCGATAAGAAATGGAGGCACGTACCGGGGGGGGAGAGGGGGAGAAGGGACGAGACCCGTGACCACGACGGCTTGTTCAGAAGGACGCCGAGGGTAAAACCTCCTACGAGTCGAGCTGGAACGCAATACAAGTGACGACGATTACAAAGAAAAAGAAAAAAAGAAAAAAAGAAAAAAAAAGACAAGTATAAAATGGTGCTGCTGTCTGCACTCTGAACATATTCGTATATAATTACACGTACCGTGTGTAAGAAACAGGAAAACTCGTCCAAACTGGATTTTTTGTTTTGTTTGTTTTGAGAATGGATGGATGCGTTTTTCCACTATTAATAACTAATAACAACAACGCCAGACAGAGTGTCTTGACTGCTGGAACGACTGCCGAGTTTCTTCATTTCCTGTCTATCTGCGCCGCTTTCTTACGTACGTATCATACCAGGTACCAGGTATACCGCAACTACAGCAGTCTTTTCTGCGGCCCACAAGACAGAAGTACTATTAATACTGACTGTACCAGGTAGTATATGAGTACCAGTAGAATATCCATCAACGTATATGATACATGCCAGTACGTTCCGAAGCACCAGGTAAAATTAGACGCGTTCGACTTAAATATTTAATAGGTGAAACAAGGATGCTCAGTGCTTGCGGCGCTCGGGTAAAAGCTACCAGGTATTTATAAGCAGATGGCAGCATGCCGCGCAGCACCTGGTACCTGGCAAGGCATTAATTAGGTGTTGCGCTGTTGCGCTGGCGCAACATTTGGCCAAAATAACGGTTTTGCGCAACAGTCGCCGCGAGGCTAGTTGCGCGCAGCGCAACACGCGTTTTTGGGCGCGCAACATTTTCGCCGCAGGCAAAAAAAATTGTTGCGCGTTTTTTTCTCGCCGGGGTCGAGAAAAAAATTTGGGGGTCTTTTTTTCTTGATAAATAGTCGTAATTGGACATCTTTTAGGCTTTTTAGGCGTACATTCGCCCAAAGATCGCCATTTTTTCGCTTTTTTCGCTTTTTTCGCCTCCGGCGGCGGCGGGGGCGGGGGGGGATGGTCGGGGCTTGCGGCGCCTGCGGCGCGCAACACGCGCCTCAGGCGTGTTGCGGTGCGCGCAACACTCCTTGAGTCGCCTGTTGCGCTGCGCGCAACAGACCCCGACCGACTAATTAATGCCCTGGTACCTGGTACGACGTACCTTCATACCAACCATACACACTGGTCACACGGGCCCAGATGGTGTTAGTTTGTTCATTCGGAATTCGGAATTCTGCAGCGTACGAATCACATCTCGGGGTTCCGTCAGTTTGACGATCGAGCGGAGCGCAGGGCTGAGAGGAGAGGCCGTGTGTTTCCTCCGGGTGTGCTGTGACGCTGTGACGATCAAACAAGAGCTGCTGTTAATACTGTTGTGAGCTGGGGAGTCACTCTAATAGCACGTATATATGGTATCATACAAGCAAAAACCCTAAAAGCTGGGAGTCAACACGTACGGCAGTACTGCTGCTGCTGCTGCTGCTGCTGCTGCTGCTGTGTGTGTGTAGTACTGCTGACTGCTACTGTATACCAGGGATACCCCACCGCCGTGCTTCTTAGTAAGCATTGAACTGGTGTACTCGTACATCGGGCATGTGGTACCTATGGGCTATGACCCTCCAAAAAAAGGGAGGGTCATAGCCGATAGTGTGGTACAGCAGTAGTTTGTGTGTGTTCTTCACGTTCGTTACGTAACACCGGACGAACTCCGAGTAGAAATAAATGGACGTACAAATACGCGCAAAGCAGCAGCAGAGCATATACATATAAGGGCAGCGGCCAAAAACAGGTACACCGGGTCCGTTCGGGGCCAAAAACAGGTACATACAAAAATCAAGTTAAAAACGCACCCCACGAACCTGCCGTCCCTTGCAACGCAAAGTAGAGTTTTTTCATGTTCTTCGTGCTCGCCCGGTGGCTACGTATACGAGTAGCTGCTATTAATAGTACGCGGAACGAACGCCTGCTGCTGTATTTCTCCCTTCTCAGCTTGCGACACCCCTAGTATTCCAAGTCAACCACAATCCCGAAGGGGAGCCTTTTATCTCGTATTATTTCGGCGTAGGCAAGGCGTAGGTGTGCAGGCAGATCTGTGTGTCGCTCGAGTGTGGCGTGTGGTGCGAGGTGCGAAGGGAGGAGGGGGTCTCCGCGTACGTCGGGATTTGTATAGGGGGCATAGGGTAGAACTATGAAGGGCCTCTGATTGGCTTAAAAACGACAAAAAAAAGGTGAAAGTCAAGCAGAGTAGACAAAATCAGGTATACCTGGGTTTTAAAGAGGCAAAAACAGGTACAACGAGTTTTGGAGCAGTGGCAGGGCACGTGGAGTGCGTTTTTGACTTGATTTTAAGTATGTACCTGTTTTTGGCCGCAAACGGACCAGGTATACCTGTTTTTGGACGCTGCCCTACACATTATAACCCGTTCAGGAAAATATGGGTCGCAGACGGGGGGTAGTACTCGTATGATAGCGGCCGGATGAAATTTGGACTGCATACAAAAAGAAACCGCACGTTCGCTGGTGGAGACTGGAGACGATGTACCGTACGCGTCATGGGGAGGGGAAAAGCGCGAGCGGGGGGTGACGGCTACTCGTATTGCTGTGCTGCTGTGGGCACATGCATGCCATGCAGGCGCCGTGAGCTCGGCTGTGTTTGGCGTTCAGGGAAGCCTTCCTCTGCCGCAATGGTTTGTGTGTGTTCTTTACTCGTACATACTGCTGTATTTAATACCAGGTAGTACTCGTAATAAACCGTACTTTCCACAACTTCGTGAATTCACGGCAGCAGCAGCAGCATATTATGATGTGAAGCAAAGCAGAAGAACAGCAGAGGAGGCGACAACGAGGCGAGGGTCGTACCCTCACGCAATAAAATGAAACTACAATTTGACTTTGTACTGAGTACAGGATTGCAAGCAAGGTGTCTGTTGTTCCTCGGCGGGAACAGAACAAACGTCTCCCATGATACCATGTCCTATGTCATCATCCCGGATCTTGTACCATATTCAGTATATGATACTTCTGCTACTGGTACTGCTGGCAGAATACGATTCGGCTTCGGGGAAGGTCGCAAAACGAGAAACCGTTCGACAGAGCTCGCTCGTCGCTTGGGGACCCGACCGATCGCGAACGAGGGCGTGGAGTAGGGACGGGGCGATGGACTACTATGTACGGTGTCAAGTAAGCTCGTCCGCCACGTGTGCCAATGCACACCGCTTTGCTTTGGGGGACACGCATGGGGACTAATCGTGGGTGTGCGTGTAACTCTTTACCTACCTCTTTGGCTGTACCATCTCTGTTGGCAGTGACGACGCGCGAGAACTCGGATTTTCTGTCGCCTCTCCTCCACCAATACCCTCCAACTTCGATCTCGAGGGGTACGAAATCTTGTTGTTCGGTGACCCTGCTTGGCCTATCTTTTCCACAGAAAGACTTGCGCACCGGTAGCTGGCGAGCGCGGACCTTTGATGGTACCACCTTCCCTTCCGCTCTGTGTTTTTGTCCGGTCTGGGCGAATCTCAATAATCCCCTAACCCCGCCCTTTGTGGGCGTGACGTCCGCTCTACTGCCTTGTGGAACTCTGTTGTAAAATGCGAGCGATATTTACTACGAGATTATTTACCTCTTGGCAGACATATATTACAATAAATAACTTGAAAATAATATCAGACGATTATTTGTGGGTAAATTATACCTGATTTGGTTGCATGATCGGCGCAGCGATTATAGAGCGTGCTGACAGTCCCCGCGCACTTGACCAATAAGACGCTTGTATGTGATCGTGGATCGGGCATCGAGGTAACCAAAATACGAAGCACTGCTGCTGGCGCGAGTGCGAGACTTGGCGTGTACGTCCTCGAGGTGAGTGGGCGTAGGTACTACTACAGCACAAGGTGCACGACGCCACACGCACAGCTAATCGGCAAGGCCGACAACACGTGAGATGTTGCCTCCTTCACCCTGCAGAGACTTCAGATATGTTTTTGGTTTTTTTGGGACCTACCTGGTGTAACTACGCACACGGAGGATGAAGACAACACCCTGGCTTGCCCCTGTGGGACAATTTTCTGAGCTGATGATCTCCAAGCCAGGGGGGGGCACACTCAACGAAAGTGAAGGCTTTCATTCTCGTCGAAGTCTTTCCACAGGCGCATCTCTCGGCATTTGCACTCGCCCCATTGTCGAGAAAAACAGCTTGGAAAATCGTGCGAAGAGGTGTGTTACGCATTGTACGTACAGCAGTTACCACGGTAAGTCAAGCGCCACGAACACAACGGCAAAGCTCTGCGGTGTTATATACATACCAGGTACGTCCCATCGATCAACCGCTTATTACGTACCGGTACAGCTCTATTAATAGCAGTTTGGGCGTTATTATATGAATGCAGTGCGAGCTCCCTCTAGACGATAATAAAAACAGTGTGAGCGGCGCTGCAGTGCGTCCAGTGTCACGCTTCGCGTGATTCGTACAAAACCGTTCCTTGCAGTGTAAACATCCTGAGCAGCTTTGCGTGCCGATCGCTGGAGCGTACAGCTCTATTAATAGCAGTTTGGGCGTTATTATATGAATGCAGTGCGAGCTCCCTCTAGACGATAATAAAAACAGTGCGAGCGGCGCTGCAGTGCGTCCAGTGTCACGCTTCGCGTGATTCGTACAAAACCGTTCCTTGCAGTGTAAACATCCTGAGCAGCTTTGCGTGCCGATCGCTGGAGCGGGCCAGGATGATCACCCAGCAGTATCCTACTGGTATTGAAAACACCCGCTGCAATATCCATTTACACCTTTGGAAACCCGGGGGTGTACCCTGGGTGTCCCCTGACTACCATACCCCCCCCCTACCGCGAGCGAACCCTCATGCCCAAAGGGACTTGGGGAAAACAGCAGAAAAATAGAAGACAGGAACAGCCGGAGATCATCCCCAGCACAACCCGAAGAAGAAAAACAACATGAAACCACTGACTCAGTATGGCATCCATCCACGATATGTATACGATGGTAACCACACACCTTGCTTGGTGGTTTGATTGAACTCAAAAGAACAAACAGCAACATTTCACAACTCTATCGTTTTCCCGCCACCTGTTTCCTCTGGTCCCTGAAGACACAATATATACCGGTAAACCGGTATGCCTTGCATTCTGCGGCGAAGACGGGCGCAGCAAGCTGGGAATGAGACAGTCGCGGCGATGCGCACTATTCTGGGTATGCATGTCGTGCCACTAAATACAGTATTCCCTACCTAACTCCCTGCGGGATGCATTTCCGAGCCGATTATCTCCTGAACGTGGAGGGGACGAAAATGATGGCATTGGAAATACCTCACCTGTTCAGTTAGAAGGAACTACAGCCTATTGAGCTACGAGTACTACTTCAGTCACACGTGACCATGCGTTCTTCCTTCTAGCGAACATCGCCGGTAGGCTTTCATATTGTAGACGCATTGCTTAGCGTTTGTTTGCGACTCTCCACGCGCTCCGATCGCATACGTACATACCTAGGGGTGTTTTTACAGTACAGCAGTAGTAGTAAGAAAGGCATTCGATTCTCGGGGCGTTCTCCTTTTGATAGGAGAGACTTCGTTTTACGTTTGATTTCTAGCGATCGTTTTAAGTTTTTAACGTAAATCATACCACTCTGTCCGGAAACGCCAGGAGCGCTTGCTTTTTAATGCGAGTACCAAAAATATCTTACACATATGTATTTCCCGACAGAGCGGTACTGCTGCTGCTGTTGTAGTACGTCATTCGAAGAAAAAAACGTCCTACCTACTGCAAGTAGGGTTTGCCAGCTGCTGCAGGCAGGCACCAGCTGCTGCTAGAGGTGGTATAGTCTGCTTCTCCCGCTGCTTTGGTCTGTGGTTTACGAGCACGCTCACGCGCACAAAACCTGTGCCTCTGACCCCTGGGTAGAGGGTACGTAGAGGGATACAGTACGAGAAGTATGGCCTTGAGCGCCATTCTCCTTTCATGTGATGTCCTGAGAGCTGGAGCTCGAACAACAACCAGCCGGTTGGCGCCGGCTGATAGTGCTTGCATCTGCTGCGGGCGGCCTGGCCCACCTCGGGAGTCGCGCACACACGCCAACTGCTGAGTTGCGCCGGCCCTGCTTTTCTGCCCCATCACAGCGACGGCGCGCAGGCTCCGAGAAGCACAACTAGCCACATACCAGGTATATACGCACTACAGCGGGGATACACCACCACACCAGCATGGCGTTGGGCCGTCCTCTGCAGCGTTGGTTGTCCGAGCGCCCGAGCTGCAAAAGCGGTGTGTCTCTGTCATGCGCGCGCCTGCTCTCGGCGCGTCTCGGCTATAGCTGCGTGGTCGTAGCTGGCGCCGTTGCCAACCGCCGACGTTTGTCTCTACAGAGTCCCCACGTACGAAACTCGTGTTTCATTTGGTGCTATCATCCTTGCTGCTTGGCCGAATTTCCCTGCACATTAAAGCATTTTTATTGGTTGAAGTCTTCCCGGGGTCTTGACAAAACTTTCTTCCGGAGTAGGAGGTATGCCACTCTCCCCGTTGTCGAACAAAAACCAGCTTGTTGTGGATTTTTTGCCCTAGGGTATGTGTTATCTTGCGTATTGTACGATATACAGCAGTAGTGGGGGGTTTCCAATAGTGCCGGCATGTGCCAGCGAAATAAACCGACGCTATTATTCAGGACACCGGCATGATTGCGAATATATAGTGCCGGTACCGGTACCAGTATTGGGAGTTCGAGATGCCCTCCATAGTGTCGATGCCGACACCACTAAAAAAAATAACAGTTGGGGGTGTAGTGTGCCATACTTGAACTACATTAATTGTCAAGTAATAGAGGGCGGCATGGAGGGGGAATACAACGGGTGGTGATGGGGGAGGACCTCGGCAAGATATAACGGCAGAAAGGTGTGCTTTGCTTGCCGTGAACAAAAAGCGGGGTGCAGAGCACGTACTGCACTAAACGCGCGGTGCGCACGTGCTGTATTTGTTGTAAACTTGTGCGTGCGGCTGCTGTACAGCAGAGACTTCACGAATCGTAATATGTACTCTTGTGCAAAATGTATACCGCATTATCAATGCGTATGGTTGGAAAGCCCGGCGTGTTGGCGTTGTCTTAACATTAATTTAATTCCGCCCATTTGCCCAGTGTACAGCTGGACTAATGTGCAGCACGTGCCTCCATGCGACGAACTGTTGCTGTGCTTGGACATGGACGGGTTCCTTCTGTGGTCACAATATGGTATGCATACAAACAAAACGGCTGTGTAACACGGTGATGCTGTACTGTACTGTACTGTACTGTACTGTACTCCCCTCTTCCCCTCATAACCTCTAGGGTTAGGTCCTCTTATTTCTTATCTACAGCAAGCTGGGGGAGCAACGCTGGGGGTTTTGTAGTGATATAGAGGCTAAACCCGCACTATTCAGAGCCCCGTAGGGAGGGTAACCGGCATTGGTGAGAGTTCCAGTCGTGCCAAGCGATTTCACCTGCATCATTGGTAACAGTGACACTATTCAACCGGCACTATTGGGAGTCCCACACTGTATATATGGGCGATGTGACACTATGACGCTACAAAAAAAATCATGTTATGTTTTGAATGCGGCAGGATTTCGTTGGTTTGTTTTTGCTTTTCGAATTGCTCACTCGAAATGTACAATACACGGCCTACGGCACGTATCAGGCAGCCTTGCCTCTCACGTCTATGTATCATATACCGGTGGGTTTTAGTGTTTACATGACTGACTGACTGCCTGCTGCTAATTCTGTACTTTCGTAACTCGTAACTGCATTTTTATAGTTAGTCGTACCTGGTACCAGGTGTGTTGCCCGGTACCTGGTACATGAGCTGGTATATACCTGACCTGGTACCCGACCTGGTGCCATGCGTTACAGCAGTAGTAGTGGGTGCGCCGATATAAGAGAGGAGTGTGTCACTCTACTTACTACTTACCCTTCTCTTGTTCGATAAAAGAGAGAACCTCTTTAGTATCGGATAACTGGCATAAGAGAAAATACATCTCTCATATCGGCATACCTGGTACATTTCAACACCTGGTAGCGTATTGTATTCAGGTTATGACTGGATAGAAAGGGCGAGAGAGAGGCAACTTCGTCGCGGGTGGCATTTGGCCGTGGTACAGGATGTCCACGCGCAAAATATGTGACGCCTTTCTTCGACGTGTTCGTGTCCCTGCGACAACATTGTCCCATAGACTCTTGTCGTGTTGACCCCACAACAATAGCAGCACGTATAGTACCAGTACAGGCAGCATCTAGCACCGTTGTATGTACGATCACGCACACAGTAGGCGCCCATCACACGATTACGATTATCATTACTGTTCGTCGACTTACATCCAACTCACGTCGCCATCGTCCTCTCACGGGGTATGTATGCAATCATGTACTGCTGTGAGATGAGAGACTCAGACGGTTACCAACGGCAAGCGTTTCCATTGCATACGTAGGTAGCTCGCGCTCGACGAAGAGGGGTTTGTGGGACATCACGGGCCCCTAAAACGCTCTTCATCCAATTTTTCCGTTCGATATGAGAGAGCTTAAGACCGATTGTCCAAAACCTCTCTCATAGGGCTGGCAGGTGTGTCCAAGGGCATTTGACTCTCTGTTATATCCAACTTTTCATGGTTGATTGACGGGACGGCCTTGACGGTAACGACGGGACGGGACGGGACGGTAAAACCGTCGTCAAATTGAGACCGTTGTCCCGTCAATAATTCCAACTACCGTTGACTCGTACCGTTCCGTCCCGCCGATAAAATAGTTCACGTTGCACGTAACCGTCCCGTCCCGTCGAGAAAATCTCCCGTGAACGTCCCGTCCCGTCGACAAAAACCCTGCTGCTATCGTCCCGTCCCGCCGTGAAAACGTGCCCCTAGTGTTCCGTCCCGCCATTGCCGTCACTCCTTCCTGTCAAGATACCGTTACTACTACTACTACTCACGTATGGTCCCAGTATACTTCATACTCCGAGTATGCTCGGAGTGTCGAGTACGTTTCGTATTTACTCCGAGTACTGAGAGTATTAAAGTACTGGCGGCCTGAATACTGCGAGTACTGGGAGTATGAGCAGTACTGAAGGCCCAAATACTTCGAGTACTGGGAGCATGATCAGTACAGAACCCCGAGTGCAAGCAAGTATCCGCAGTATAGAACTCCGAAATACTTGGGAGTACAGGCACAGTATCCGTAGTACAGAACCTCGAAGTATTGCGGGCACACAAAGCAACTGAGGTGTGTTTTCTCGAAAATAATACCCTAATTATACTTCCAGGTACTGCTGGGAGCACCTGTGAAATGTGAAATGTTGCAAACGCCAAGTTACATGCTCCCAGAATCTGGGAGAAATGACAGCCGAGTCCTTAAAATGATGCACAGATGCTCCCAGTATACTCCATGCTCCGAGTATACCTGGATTATCGAGCACATTTCGTACTCCGAGTACTGAGAGTTGAGAGTATTAGAGTACTGGCGGCCTAAACACTGCGAGTACTGGGAGTATGAGCAGTACTGAAGGCCCAAATACTGCTAGTACAAGGAATACCCGCAGTATCGGATCCCCAAATACTTGGAGTATTGGCAGTATCCGCAGTATAGAATATCGAAATACGTCGAGTGCTCGCAGTACCCGCAGTACACAAACCCGAATTACTGCGAGTACACGAAGTATCCGAAGTACTTTTTTTCTCGAAAATACTTTACTTTACTCCCAGGTGCTGGGAACATCTGTGTGCTTCTGCCCGCCAAATATCTCGGGAGACGGAAGCTATGACGGACGGCCGTCTAGACTTGATGTAACATGAAATTAATACTCATTTACTTGAAAAATATTTATGATTTACGAGATTGTCGAGAAAATCATTACATTATGACGAATAATAAACATTTTAGCAATCAGAAAATTACATTTTGTGGAAATCAGAAATGGCGAAGCTACGAATTTTCCAAGCGGAAGGTTTGAACGCAGGAAGTCCGCTGGGGTCTGTATAGCGGGAATTGAATATGAACATACCACATACATGGAAGGCGTGTTTGGTTGGGGGAGGATACAATAGAACGAGAGCGAGCGTGATCGGGGTTGGACACAACTTCATTCTGGAGAGAGATATAATAAGGAGGAAGATTGACCGGGTACTAGATAAGTAAAGCACGGCAGAACTTCATTCTGGAGAGAGATATAATAAGGAGGAAGATTGGCCGGGTACTAGATAAGTAAAGCACGGCAGTACAAGAATTATGATATGTTGCACCACACCTCGCACATCACACACACGAGACAACACAACAAACACCACAAATGCCACCACAGGATCGCCACCATAGCACCGCCAAGCTTGACACCGGCACCCTTGATCAGTATTGCCTTAAGGGCGTGGCCGACCAACCAGCACCACCACCAACCACAACCGCAACCGCCAGAAGCGCACCCACGACCGTCCCGTCGTCCCGTCCCGTCGAGAAAACACAAAATGTACCGTCCGGTCCCGTCAAGAAAAAAAAACGTGCACCGTCCCCTGCCGTCGAGAAAATGCATATATTGTACCGTCCCGTTCCGTCGAGAAAATGTATATGTACCATCCCGTCCCGTCGTGAAAAAGAAAAGAATCACCGCTCCGTCCCGTCATGAAAAACAAAAGCCATTGTACTGTACCGTTCCGTCCTGTCGAACACATTTACACCAACCGTTCCGTCCCGTCCCATCCAGCCGACTATTAAAGTTTGATTACTTTGCCGTCCCGTCCCGTTCCGTCTTCCTTTTTTTTTCCCGCTAAACATGTCAAAGCAGTCCCGTCCCGTCCCGTCCCATCTCAAACACTACCACCAGCCATGAAAAAGCCTGGCTGATATCCCGATTTCTCTTATACCATGTACAGGCTCTCTTATATCGGTGCACGGGTAGGCGCATTTCGACGCGAGTCAACGAGGGAAGAAAGGGTCTGAAGCAGTCTGCTCGCGAGATAAATTGCAACGCACGAATCGCATGTATGGGTAGGGGGGAGGACAACCTGCTATTATAGTATATGGCCCTGGATCTGAGTTACGACTATAAATAGATAGGAGGGACAGAGAAAACAAGGGTGAAGATAATACGTGTGGTAAATGGGAAGCAAAAAAAGAACTAACAAAAAAAGTGCAGTACTGCCGTGCAGGCAGAACGCCACAGGTGTCAAGAACCTCTTGTTTCTGGGCCAGACTGGAATTATCATGTAAGACTGGGTGTGTTCCACACTATTTTCAGTAAAAAGAGGGCGCACCCATGTTTTTGTTTCATCAAAATCTCAGTCTCAATTTCTTAATTATCTGCGTACCGTATAACTGCCCGCTCAGGCGAACTTCTCAGACGTGCCCGCATAAAAGTATGCTGTTTCTACTGAGGTAGCGTTTTGTGACGAAACCCTAAGGTATTCGTTCCGGACGATGAGCATATTCTTGGCTTCGACCAACGGCGGCCACCACCCCGACCCGGACCTCTAACGCTAACCCTAACCCTAACCCTAACGAGAGGCATGCCTGGTTGGTGTGCCACCTGGTCGTTGTGCTTGGAAAGGCTCTATTTTCAATGCGGGCACACCTAAGGAAGTGTGCCCGCGCGGGCAGTTTCACGCGAGCTCGCGTACTACTACTGTTGTACTGGTGGTATATATGCATGTCGTATTGTCGGTATATTTTGGGAGGTCTGGGTGTCCGAGCGCTTACAATCAGCAGAGTCAGCCGGTTGATATCTCGTATGGCCTAGCGGTAGTTTTGACGGGAAAATAAAGGATACCGTCATCCATCATTACATACGTCATATATGCCATGGTACGTCACAGCCCAATGTAGAGAACAGACACACATACATATAATAGATACGTGGTAGGTTGTAGATCGACAATTGAAGACGATTCGTTCGTAAAAAAGAGCGGACCACACTTTACCTGCCGTTTCTTGGGCCGATTCATTCACTGCACCAGCCTTATTTACCTGCTGTCGCCGCTGGGACACCTGTTGGTTGTGTTGTGGGTCCTAAATGGCGACAATGGCGACAATCAGACACAGAAACGACGAGAACGGGGCTCCGAAAATCAAAACTGGAAGCCCGCCGACGGCCAATTTAATGCCCACAGCAGTCAGTCGTAGTAAGTACTAGACGTACGTGGTAGAGTAGGCAGCAAGGGCTGATACTTCCGAGGGGGCATGGAGTGAATTGACACACGACACGCAGTGAGACGTGGAAGTGTGGAGGGCGTAAGCTTTATTTTTACCCATCCGCCGGAGGATAAGAAATAAAATAAAATAAAAGCTTACCACGTACGAGTACGTATGATATACATGTGCGTATGAGTACAGGGCTCAGGTTCTGCTTGAGCCTGTGGCACTTTCCTTTCTTGTCTGTGTAGCGTCGAGTAGACGCCAGGTTGTTGGAGCATCCAGGCTTGACGACAAGCCGGATGAACGATACGAAGATGATGTGAGCAAGGGGGGCTGCCCTTGCTGCGTATTCGAAGACCTTGGGTGTCGTCAGCCATTACTTGTGCACGGGACAACGTATGGGCTGCCGAACACGGCAAGTAGTCTTGAAATACGAACGACCACAGTAGTACAATAAAATACAGATATCTATGACCTCGACGAATGGTGGAACCGACGCAGGACATATCCATGCGACGGTTGGGTCGAGAGCATGGCATGTGTGTTGTTCACATTTTTTTTTTGCATCCCATTTATTATCTTCGTCCTTCCTTTCTCTCTCTCTTTCTCTCTCTCTCTTTCCTACTGTAGTCGTAACTCAGATCCGGGGTCACGAAGTAGGCTCCTCTCCCTCCTCCCCCACTACGGTTCTTGCCTTGCATTTTTATCGCGAGAAGACTTCAGCCTTCTTCCCTCGTCGACTCTCATCGAATTGTGCCTACCCACGCTACTATTAATAGGCGCTCTCAGCAGTTGATTCCGTTTTTTATTTATTTTTGCCAATAAACTCAAAAGTCCGACCCACGTGAGATTCGAACTCCAGACATCAACGTTTAGAAGCGTTCGAGGTTACCACTACTAGACCATCGGGGCGATTAACCCCTTAACCTTTATAGGACTGGAGTCCCGTTTTGGGAACAAATTACTTAGAATTAGAGTGGTTTGTCCCCAAAACGGGACTGCAGTCCTAAAAGGTCTCACGAATTTGGGGACAAACTACTTGGAATTAGTGTTGGATAAGTTTTTCAGTTCTGAATGGGTTAAACCGTCCTTGCTATCCGAAAATGTGACTGACGTACTCGTATAATATAATAGTGTGTGTGTTCTTCACATTAAACAGCAGTCCTTTCTACTTTCTACCCGTCGATTGACGTTTGTACGCACGCACGAAGAGTTAGATCCCTATTACTATTATACTATAATATTAATACATAGATCCGTTCATTATTGATTGTTGATTTGTCGACTGGGTTGGAGTCGGGATTATTAGGGTTAGATTAAATTACCCGTGGGGTGGCCGGGGGCGGGCGGGGGGGAAGTCTGCTTCTTCTTCGCTCAGTAGAATATTACTTGAGAATTATTGTTGTATACCAGTGTACGAGTATGCTTGGTTCTTCGTTTTCGAATGTGCTAAAATTGGAAACGAAATTTCCCGTGTGTTCGGGCCCTACAAGCGGCAACCATCTCGGTTTGCCCCGAAAAATAAAAAGGGAAGGTATGTGGAAACCATGGTCGTAGATACCTATCGTAGATCCCGAACACGCATGCGCGAGAGGTCAAGTCACCGGGCAGGCAATCCTGGGTCGCGAGCGGTGTCACCCGTCATAGACGGCGTTGACCCGTCCCCATCCACTTTTTCCAAACCAGTGCTTAATTCCGCCGCACCAAGCGGGAGGCCCTGCCTCCCGCTGCACACATAGCGTTAGCACCTCCTTGCTACATATAAGAAAGATCAAAGTCTCAGTGTGCGTCCCCTGTGAAGACGATCGCTACACGTTTACAGGTATACTTTTTTTTTTCTTGTTTTTTTTTAAGTAGATATTAATAGAGAGTGGAAGGACCATGTAAACTATTGTTGATACTGTAAATGAAAAATCACTTTCGTACAGGACCTCGGCCACAGCAGTCCCGCCACCAAAAAAAAACTATAAACGATGCCAGTAGGTATATAGGAGAGGGCGCGAAGGACACCGCAGGGAACATCATCATCATCATCAGCAGCCGTAAATCTGCCCGCGCGGGCGAACTTCTCAGACATGCCCGCATAAAATGATGCTGTTTCTACTGAGGTTTTGTCACGAAACCCTTAGGTATTCGTTCCGGACGGTGAGTATATTCTTGGCTTCGACTAACGGCGGCCACCCACCCCGACCCGGACCTCTAACCCTAACCCTAACCCTAGCCCTAACGAGAGGCATGCCTGGTTGGTGTACCACCTGGTCGTTGTGCTTGGAAAGGCTCTATTTTCAATGCGGGCACACCTAAGGAAGTGCGCCCGCGCGGGCAGATTTATTTACGCGAGCTCCATCATCATGTATGCATAATAAAACTGTTTAGAACAATAGCAAGAGGCAGCTCTCGTAAACTGCTGTACCTGGTATATAGCTAGGGAGACGACGAAAGGCGGGCCAGAAAAAAACGCCCCGCGGAAGCAAAAGTGACCGTTTCGACCCATCAACGACCAATCAAGGAGACTCGGTTATATGTTATATATCGTATGATATATACATATATACAAGGGTGTTTTAGTAGGTAAGGTATACCTATACCCAGGTAAGTTTTTGAGGTCGTACCTAACGTACCTAAAACTGAGGTAAGGTATTGACGGCCGTACCTAACGTGCCTAACTCTTAGGTAAGGTATTGAGATCCGTACCTAACGTACCTAAACCTTACTTAGGTAAGGTTTTGAGGTCGTCCGAAGGCTCGTACCTAAACCCGGGTATTTCGTCGACGTGTGTACCCGATACCCGGGTAAGGTATGGAGGTCCGTACCTAACGTACCTAAAACTTAGGTAAGATATCGGGGTCCGTACCTAAGCTAACGTATCTAAAACTTAGGTAAGGTATTGAGGGCTGCACCTAACGTACCTAAAGCTTAGGTAAGGTATCGGGGTCCGTACCTAACGTACCTAAAACGTAGGTAAGGTTTTTGAGGCCGTGCCCGAGCTCATACCTAAACCCGGGTATTACGTCGACGTGTATACCCGATACCCGGGTAAGTATCGAGGTGACATACCTAACGTACCTAAAACTTAGGTAAGGTATCGAGTTCCGTACCTGACGTACCTAAAACTTGGGTGAGGTTTTTGAGGCCGTACCTGCAGTAAGTACGGGTACGGGTATGTACCTGGGTACGGAAAAACTATAAAATTAAGAGGACTGGGCACTGCAAACAGTAGGATGCACTGGCAGTAGAAATCTACTCGCAGCAGCTATCTACTCGTTGGGCCTGCCAGAGGGCGCTGTTAGTTTTTTTTTTTCAAATCCGCCGGCGGATGGTTAAACATAAAGCTCAAGCCCTCCGCACTTCCACGTCATGCCTCGTGTCTTGTGTCGTGTGTCAATCCACTCCATGCCCCCTCAGCAGCATCAGCCCCTGCTGCTATATACTACCCCGGAGACTTGAGCATGTTGACCTGATCTGGCCTCCGAAAGGGCCAGGTGCGGTGGGGATCGTAGCCACCCGAAGACTGTTAGCATTTATATTTGATATCGCGTACAACCAACCGCCAAGTGTTTGACGAAAAAAACTGCTCCCTCGCGCGGTGAAGCTTGGCCCTCCTGGTCTCGACAAGGGGTTTCGCTCGTTGTCCACGACGCTACTCTACCCCTTTGTTTGGGCACGTCTGGGTGACAGGTGTCCTGGGTGTGTCACAGGTCACAGGTGGCGGGTGCCCTGGTATTTGGTGTTGTGGCGATTAGGTCGCATGCCTACTTTTTATAAAATTGAACAACAAAAAAAAAAAAAACGTCAGCTGTGAGTACTTTACAATTTTCAATTCCAATTGAAGATTTTGAGTTTTTTTCGTCTTTCGCAGATGACGTCATGCACTTTACTTTTTATTACGTGCACACTTCAGGTAAGGTATCTTGAGTTCGTACCTATACCCGGGTATTTTGTCGATGGGTATACCCGATACCCGGGTAAGGTATGGAGGTCCGTACCTAACGTATCTAAAACTTAGGTGAGGTATCGAGGTCCGTACCTAAGCTAACGTACCTAAAACTTAGGTAAGGTATTGAGGTCCGTACCTAACGTACCTAAAGCTTAGGTAAGGTATCGGGGGTCCGTACCTAACGCACCTCAAACTTAGGTAAGGTATTGAGGTCGTCCCTGAGCTCGTACCTAAACCCGGGTATTTCGTCGACATGCATACCCGATATCCGGGTAAGTATCGAGGTGGCGTACCTAAAACTGAGGTAATGTATCGAGGTCCGTACCTAACGTACCTAATACTTAGGTAAGGTATCAGGGTCTGTACCTAACATACCTAAGTAAGTGGTTAGGTAGGGTACATACCCGGGTATTTTACCCGGGTATACCTAAGTACGTACCTTACCTAACATACCCTTGCAATATATATGTTGCTGTACTTTTTTTCTTTTTCTTTTTCCATCCCATTCACTATCTTCGCCCTTTTTATAATAGTCGTAACTCAGACCCGGGGTCAAAAAGTGGTCTACTCTTCTCCCTCCTCCCTCACTATACGTACGGTTCTTGCCTTGCATTTTTATCGCGAGAAGATTTCAGCACTACTTACTTATTCCCCCTCGTCAACTCTCGTCGAATTGTGCTCACCCACGCTATAATATGCGCTCTCGACAGTTTGTTGGTGTCATTTGAGAATAAAAATCTCCCTACTATACGGAGACTCGAACCCTCGACTTCCAACCTAACTGGCTTCGTGGCTACCTGTTAGACCACCGGGGCGACCGGCAGTAAACACCAACCAGGTGGTAAGCACTTACTTTCAAGAGAGCGAAAACTACTTGGTACTGTTTTGTAGGAACATTGGGGAAAATGTGATTTCGAATATAATGTGTTAAGGCATTAGACCTATGCCAATGGGAAAGCGATGTTGCCATAAAAACTTTGAATTCCTAAGATCCCCGCCAGAATTTTCCAGAACAAGCTTGCTATGGGACCGATTCTTAAAACGGAATGTCCCCAACTTTTGGAAAAGGAAAAAAAAAAAAAGGCAATTCTGGGGCCGATGTTGGGACAAGATCGGCTTGAGAAAAACTCAGGCGGATGTTAGTTTGAAGCGGCGAGATTCCGAGTCCTCGACAGACATGGATCGACGAAACCAACGACTGCGTCATGAATTCTGAACGCGGTGCGCTCGTTACGGGCTCCGACCCATCCTAGGGTCACCGTGTTCACACGATGACCGGTGATATGTGGCGGGCGCTGGCCAGGCGTCTGATAAACAAACAATTGGCCGCTGGTGTGCATAAAACAGATGACAAAATTTCTCGATCCGTCTCAAAAGGAAAAAAATAGGGTTTTCTTCGGGTTTGGGAGAAGAGCGTAGGACGCCGCCGGCAATCTCTCGCCCCCTAGACCATGGATCCACCTTATAACTTCGAGGCCGTCATCTACACTCGTTGTCCTTGCCCGACACGAAGCGGGTTGGCCGTGGGCTGAGTCTATGTCGAGATCGAAGGTCTATCGTCGCACGAGCTGATTTTTATCAGGGTGTTGACGATTTGCAACGAGAAAAAGCAAATTGCGCCGCCTGCAGCCGTTTGAAAAAAATAAGAAAAAATCAAACATGTTTTCCTTTTTTTCCCCACAGCGGCAGTACGAGCGGATCTTCAGCCTGAAAATTCCAGGGAAATATTTCAAACGTCGCTTTCAAACATCGCTTTCCCATTGGCATAGGTCTTAGTCCTTTTTTTTTTTTTTTTAGGGCTCGTGAATTCGAATCTCACGACCATCATGAAAACGCTTTTTGAAAGAAAAGCGAAATTCCTCATGTCAAGAATCTGAAAACACTTCTGGATCCCCATCGTAAACAGGAACCGCGTGCTGGTCACACGCATCGACCCGTATATATATGCGGTCCGTTCCAGGGGGGGGGAGTGTTTGTAAGGCTTTGATTGGGTAGGAAATCGGTTAACCTTTTAACAGTACTCGCAGCCCAACGGACTAATGCCTTCGCACGTGAAGAACATGAAAAAAGGTAATTTTACAGCAAGCATTGTCGGCTGTATGGATACTAGCTGCATACGCGAGACAGCAATGAACGGGAGTACTATGTAACTGCCTCGTGGGTGCCTTACCATAAACACCACGTGATACGATAATTCCCCCTTGTGCGGAGTAAAGGTTCCCCACACCCCGCACGTCTGATCTAACTCGACCGCCAGATGTGATCGACCGCCAAGAAAACAAAACAAAACAAACGGTACCCTAGTGGTCTACGTGCTCATGTAGTGAACGGCATGTTTTACAGTGTCGTTGCCAACCGACGCTAACCCAACCTATATACTTCGTATAATATAGGAAGGGGGGGAGTGTACTCATGTCGTGCATGGCCGTATGTGGGGGAGGCGGGGGGTACTTCATTTTCATGCATGGCCGTAGTCGTATGACCATAGACCCTCGCATCCCTACAATGCCGGGACGGAGCATGTAGGGTTTTCACCGACCAGGCAGACATTGCTAGCACCAAGCGCGAAGCGCCGTGAGGTGTTTGGCGAGTCGCATGAAGGGTGAGCTGCATCCTACTGGGGGGGGCGTACTCATGTGTTGCTTGCCTTAGTCATTCGACCAATGACCACGCATCCCTTTCGAGACGGGGCACCGTTTTCCTACTCCTACTAGAGGCACCTCCAACATTTGGGCGCTCATTACGTTGTTTCCATATATTACATGGATTTGTTTTTGCTAATTCATACTATCCCCTTCGAACGGTCCTAGCAATCCCGGACAGTGCGGTCTATGCACGTCTGAAGGGGGAGGGAGGGGGGGGGGGGGGAG
>MEHQ01002237.1:282608-296563 GCA_008828725.1 Saccharina japonica
GGGGGGGGGGGGGGTATTATCATGTATACTGTACGGTCGTGGTTGTTGGCTATATACTGTACGAAGACGCTTGCTACGATAGAGGTATTACATAAGGTATACCTTTTTTTGGCAGAAATTTTATTTCGAAATGACGGGGCTCCCTGACCCAAATTCGTCAGACTTTAGTTCTTGTGATGCATCGTTTTCCGTTGTATACTTAGGCCGGAGTAGTCCCACGGTAGGGGTACCACGTTTTGGCTAACTATTTTCTGACCGGTTGAGCTCCTCACGTGAGTAAACACCGGACACTATTATTCTGTTACTGGTATACTATGTGTGTTTAGGACTATCGCATTGGAAGTTTTGATCGACTTGCGCGAACGAATGTTTCTAAAGCCGTGTTTTGGGTGAGATGTCGAGCTAGCTCCTCATGTATGTGAAGAGCTCAGAAAATTCTGCTCTGCGCCCCTACCGTGGGACGAGTCGGCGATGAGATTGTCCTCAAGTGACCACCCACCCTCCGAAATTGCATGGTGTACCTGTATGCAGGCTACCGTAGCATGCGTCCGACGCGTGCTACGGCGGTAGAGGTAGCACGTTTTCGCTGGATCGTTTTCTGAACGATCGGCGTCCTTGACTCAAATTCGTCGGACTTTCATTCTTGTGACGAAATATGTTTCAGAGTATACTTCATCCGGAAGCACTTTTATTTTCCTCCAAAATCATTTTTTCGGTGAGGTATGACGCTCTTTAAGTGAGGAGCTCGGAAAAAAACATGGTGCACCTCTATCGTAGCATGCGTCGTCCGAAGTATGTATACCCGCCTATTCGAAATTCGATTTTTGAGAGACTACTGCTGTACATACAACCAACATTGTGTTGAAATTAGCAATAATAGCGTTCGTTAGGGCCCATATTAACGAGTATAAAATAAATTCGATTTGGAAAAATAAAATTCAAATTCGCTTTTCATTGGTCAACACTCGCACCAGCACCAAATATTAGGATACCTGGTATTGGGGTATAATCTTGGGTGGTGGTGCGGGTTCTGACCAATGAAAAGCGGATTTGATTTTATTTTTTTCCAATTTTTTTTTTTGTTCTTCGTTAAAACGGGCCCTTATGCGGCAGCATCGGGCCGCACCGTCGTCCATCATCCCCGTTGGTGCTATAAATAAATGTGATCGTTTTTACTACAGTACGTACGTAGGATTAATCCTTGACACCCGACAATGATATGTTGATGGCACGAGAGATTCAACGTTGATCACTCATAAAACACTCACTAACTCCGAAACTAGAAATAAACCACGGAAACAAAAAAATGTGAGGGTGTTACCTACTGAGCTATAGGGGTAAAAGATCGATCAACTACCCAGCCCAGGGTGGTCCTTGTAACACTCTCCCCCCCCTCTGACCGGCGAGATCTTTGGGACTGGTCGGTACCGTATACGGCCGTACGTTGACCTACCCGCTTCGTTTCAGTACCAGGGGAACCAGGGAGACATGTTTGTGGGGATTCAGGCGCAAGCAAGCGTTTCTATAAAAGAAACGTTCGAAATGAGATTCGAACCCCGTGTCCCCGACGACGTCAAACGTGAGGGTGTTACCAACTGAGCTATATACAGGGGTAAAATATCGATCAATTACCCAGCCCAGGGTAATCCTTAAAACAAATATGCAACAAAGTCTACATAACTCCTTTCTGTAGCTATATACTTCGAAGTATGTACTTCCGGCTTGGGTTGTGTTTTGATGCAGCATAAGATTCAACGCTGATCACTCATAAACACCTCCGCGAAATCAGAAGAAGAAAACCAAGGTATTCCTCATCTCCACACCATCGCCGCTTGTTTGTGCATAATATCGGCAAAAAAAAAAACTTTCTTCTTGCATATTCTATATGATATGATAGACCGCCCTCTCTTTTTGGGATTGTTAGGAGTCCGTTTCGGTCGAAAACGGCCCATTCATTTCTGGACATAAATGAATGAATGGTCGGTCTACCGGTATAATATTCGTATTCCGACTTTTCTGCAAAAAAAAAGCAACGTAAATTATCGCGACAGATACTATAGATAGCCTAACAATCGATCGCAACACGTCGACGTCCCAAACGCTTGATTGATGCGCAGCAGGGGCTTGGGGCGTGGGTTTATGAGGTATGAACGACCACAAGAAGAGTACGATCTATTGTACGAGAATACCATAATAAACAGTACCACCAGGTATGAAACAAAAAAATAAGAATAGTAAATAATGATAAAACAGCTGTGAGATCGAGGATTTCGTTGAGATATTTTCCCGCGTTTTGTGGACAAAAAACGACTTTTAAAATGGTTAACATCTCGCACAGATCATATAGATCATTCCCACTTGATGATCTAGATACTTTAAGGCAGACATATTGCCGATCTGTATTATCTGTAGGATCTGGCTCATGCTGCCTGATGGGAGCCGTATAATCTGCACGATCTGCTGTCGAAACGTCGAAAGTCATGTTTATTACTTGCTAATATGAGTTTCGAGTAAACTGCTCGATCTCACAGACAGCTTCTTAGCTGTTATTTTCATTTTTTTGTAAGGATAAAGTATACGATGTCAGGAAGGAGGAGGTGGTAGGTGACCATGTATGTATGTATGTATGTTAAAGGGGGAGCAGCACTACAGCCAGTAGTACTGCGTTGCGTTCGAAACTCAGAACAGGTTGATGCGCCTGCAACATCATAATAATGTACCAGGTATGTCTTATTTTGTTGTCAAGATGTACACATTATGGGAGATGGATGTTTCCTGCAGGTAGGTGGTCTGGTGGTGCTTTTCTGTATTCCCTCTTTCTATGTATAGCATAGTACCGTAGCATGATGCTACGGCGGTGCCTTTTAATTTACTTTGTTGGCTGACATCATCCCGCAAGGAAGTGTAGCATGATGAGATGAGAGCTTCAACCTTTTATTAGGGGGAATGGCTCGTACTATTAATAATACGAACAATAAATAAAGCCGGTCGCCCCGGTGGTCTAACAGGTAACCACGAAGCCTGTTAGGTTGTGAGGTCGAGGGTTCGAGTCTCCGTATGGAGATTTTTATTCTCAATTGACACCAACGACAGGAGGTCGAGGGTTCGAGTCTCCGTATGGTAGCTGGATGTCGACGGGTAGAAAGGAAGGTTTAATGTGAAGAACACACACACACACACACATGGAGATTTTTATTCTCAATTGACACCAACTACTCTGTCGAGAGCGCCTATTATAGCGTGGGTATGATATAGGCACAACTCGACGAGGAGAGTCGACGAGGAGGGAAGAAAGTACTGAAATCTTCTCGCGATAAAAATGCTATATAGATAGGCGAGAACCGTACGTAGTGGGGGAGGAGGGAGAAGAGACTACTTTGTGATCCCGGATCTGAGTTAGGGCCCATGATTAACGAATACAAAATAAATTCAATTTGGAAAAAAATAAAATGCAAATTCGCTTTTCATTGGTCAACACACGCACCAGCACCCCCCAAGATCCTAATCTTTGGTGCTGGTGCGCTTGTTGACCAATCAATGAAAAGCGGATTGTTTTTTTTTTTTCCAAATTGTTTTTTTTTTTCTTCGTTAAAACGGGCCCTTGCGACTATTAATAGGGTTGAGAGAGAAAGGAAGGGCGAAAATCGTAAATGAGATGGAAAAAAATATTAGTAATAGCTGTGAGATCGAGGATTTCGCCGAAACTCATCTTTGCTCTACTCGTAGCTGGCATGAGTGTGATACTATACACTATGCTCTATACAACGTCGATCACTACTAACGAAAGCATCGCCAGAGCGCCAGAGAGGAGAAAACCAACAAACAAAGGAAACTTCAACTTCAACTTCAACTTGTTGTGATATTGATACATGAAAACAAAAAAAAATCTGAAAAACTGAAGAAAAACACATCACTCAGTCAGTCGGTCGATGTTCAACTTTGCAAGCTGCATATATATTATTGTGATATAAAGCTGCTGCTCTTCTTCTTCTATCTCTCTAAGCAAACAGCACACGTGAGTACCAACGAGTACCTGTTCAATAGACTGACCTGGCTAGGGATCAACAAGCAGGCTTCGTGGTAACCTGCTGAATCACCGGGCCGACCGGCTATGGCGAGTTGCAAGGAGACAGAAGAAGCGCTCCTATTAATGGAAGAAAAACATATAATACGTGCCCAAGAGGAACAGATAACTGCTGCACGGGTGAAGCAACACGAAGAAGAGGAAGACACCGGCATAGATAGGACGGCGGGCTCTGTGTCCTTACCCTAATCATATCACATACCTGGTATATACATAGACATGATAGATATCATGATAGATGATTTAGCTGTACGTACGTCGTCCCCCCGCCAGCAAGATACCACTCTGCCCCGAAATATAGGCACCGTTTTAATTGAATAGTAATGTACGAAAGGTGCTTATATTTCGGGACAGAATGGTACATAGCTGGATATATATTTATATATTTTCTCTGTTGCACGCCCCCCCCCCGCCCCCCGTCAACACAAAAAATAGAGTGTGTTCTTCAGTCTTCAGTTCAGTTCTTCACAGCATTAAACCGTTATATCTCTACGTATCATATGATATATGATATACCCTTTAAAAAACAAATCCAGCACACCACACCTATTAATATCTATTAATAATAGCCTGTATAATAGCGACGAACTCGATAAAGAGGTACATTTTCAGTAACAACGTACCAGGTAACGTACAGCAAGCAAGCAGCAGTGGCATGAAATCAAAATCGGCATCTGACAATGATGTGCAGCTCTTATTTCCAATAATATCATTCAGATATATAAGTACACCTATATATTACTATCAATCATCTATCTTTGAATACTTGATTGACAAACTTACACCAATAATAATGCAGTCCCCCTTATTATGAACGCATGCATGCCTTTACCAACTCTCCTCACCGAGACGTTTCGCCAATCAAATCTGAAAGGGTGGCATGTATGTGTGCCTTTCAATCAAATCTCATTGCTACGAGTATTACAATTATGATTGTCCTTGCCCTCCGACAATGAAGAATCAGTGTATCCTGTAATGGTATGGGCTACGAAGGAAGGCCGGTAATTACCTCTCTGTATAGGTAATCTTGTGAAAGCGGGTTACTGTACTTATTCTCTCAACTGATTTCAAACACTCTCAACTGACCTGTAATATGCTTCTGGAATCTCTCATCTCCTCGTGGAACGTACTCAACTGTCCTTCAGCAGCTCATCTCCTACGATTCTCCAATAAAACGTACTCAACTGCCCTTGAAAACACCGTTCCTTTACAATTCTACGAATTCTTCCCCTGACAGACATTCTACTGTCTTACATTGAAACCCTCGATCTCATACTAAACTTCAATGAAACTGAATTATGTATACTAAAAGCTAGACAAAACCCGGTATCACCACAAGTAGTAATTGGATTTCCACACCTTGCAGGGCGGTATCGACCCGGGAGATGTCCGTTTTCGTCCCCGGGTTGTTGAAGTTGTAGATGTATGGAAGGATTTCTGACCCGGGGATGGGACGTTATCATCCCCGGGTGCGGCGGGACTATGACGTTGCCCCGAGGGGCAACTCTCGCGGCACGCTGGCTCTATGAGGGCCAAGCAACCGTAAAATTGTAACTTTGCCATGTGCCATGTGTGTGTGTGGGAGAAACGTGGACTAAAATGTTACGTAACGCGGATCAACGTGGAATTTGACCCTTCTAAACCCCAATCCCACCACCCACCACACTCTCCCACACTAAACCTGACAATGTCTCCTAGACTATGTCAGGAACACCAATGAGATTCTGCCTCCAAATTTCCCTCCCGATTTCTCGGTATTGGAGTCAGTATACGCAACCCTTTGCTCTCATCGTTATTGTATTAGTTTTAGTGGGAGATTTTACAGATTCTTGAACATGGAAAATTCCCTTTTTAGGGGAATGATGCCGAGGATCGAACCAGCGACCTCGCCTGCTGAAAGCACCATGTCCTGCCGACGACGCCAATGTGGTAAAAACATGGACTAAAATGTTACGTAACGCGGATCAACGTGGAATTGACCCTTCTAAACCCCAGTTCCACCACATGTGGTATTGGGGTTTCCACACCTTGTGAGGCGGTATCGACGGGGGTGTCTGTTTTCGTCCCCAGTGATAAGAGAAGAGACTTTGGTAGTCTCTCACGATGTCAGACCGAACGAAGGGGATGCCCTCAGAGTTTAGATGGTTCGGAGTAGCAGAGGCAGTAGTTCAGGTCAAGGACTCAAAAAGAAGAACAAAATTGTCTTTTATTATCGCCACAGCAGGATGGAAGCAAATTCCTAGACTGAGAGAGGGGCTGATACAGCCTACTCTCTTCATCTCTTCGTCACTATAATTCTACGTCCGCTCCTACAGTAGATCTATCAGATACTCTGCAAGAGTCGTACGCACACGTTCTCCTACGTCAAACTACCCGCATTCTCCTACCACTTGTAGATCATCAACCTACAGGTCTACGTCTCAAGCATAGCAAAGACAGCAAGAATGTCCTTCTTACTTGTACTCGTACTCGACTAGTCTCTTGACTACTCAACTCTCTGTCCAATCACATATATACTCGTCAACTGTACTGGCCAACTCTACCTCGGTATTGTTAGTCTAACAGCAGTCTTATCACTCTCTGTACGTTAGTTACTCTAACCGCAGTGGCTAGCGGTCAGTCTCTCAGCAGGATAGCCTGCTACCTGCCTACTAGGAGACTGACTCATCCCCTAGTCCCTACTCCGTAACGCCTCGAAATACTCCAGAAACCCAATATCACCTCAATAGCCCACTTTGCTCCACTATCGCCATTCCTTAAGGCGTGCAGTGGGACAACTACTCGTACGTGATATTGCTCGTCAGCAATTCTACGGTTAACGTGTAAGTACACCAATTTGACTCATAACTCCGAAAAACAAATCATCTGAAAATTAGACTGCAAAAAAAAATCTCGTCCACAAAATAATTTTTTGTGTACTCTAATTTATCAACAGCAGTACTTCTTCGTATCAATCAACCCCTTTGGGTTCTGTACCAACTGTAATGTCAATACTGTAGTTGAAACCTCCATCCCTGCCCAATATAGTATCAACCCCATTGGTTTCTGTACCGACTGTTACGTCAATACTGTAGTTAAAACCTCCATCCCTGCCCAATATAGTATCACCCCCCCCCCCCACGTCCTATCTACTCCAGCGATGGCTTGAAGTTCTTGACGCTTCTGGTCCTCCGGCGCACGTGCCAGCACCAGTCTCCGGGCTCCTCTCCAACAGTTGGTCAACGTTTCTTGCGATAGGTTCACGTTGTACTGCTTCGCCAAATCCAGCATTTTGATGGTGTGAGGAAGGCTAATGCTCTCCGCGTCCTCCGCTATCCCGACCACTCTCGCCAGCTGCCAACCTGTATGGGCCGTATTGTAATAAATGTACGAACCAACGATGTCAGGTGTATACAGTCTCGGCCTCTCTCGGGTGTCACAACAAACGAAGTATCCTGCAGGCACGTGTCTCTCGCCTTTCGCACGAGCAATGGCCCTCTTAGCCATTTCTACTCGGTACAGCCTATACTTCGCGTTTTCCCCCTTGACTTGCACAGGGTCTCCCGCCCATTATCCCATCACGCAATTTCCATACTGCGTTAACTCCTCCTCATGTTCCCATGTAGGTCTCTCTAAACCTTCCCAGTACGTATAATATTGCACTGCAACTTTTCCGCCTAGTCCTTTAGTCAGTCGATGCTTGGTTAACGTACTCGGCGTCACACGATGAGTGTCTAATTCTACTGTCACATCGTCTGTCGTTAGGTGAAACGGGGGTGAAATCTCCGAGTATTTGTTCAGCACGTAGTTGCTCATTGACCATGGCAAACTTTTCGGTGCAGTCGCTCCCTCGTGCGGATTATAACATTTCTTGCACCGGTGTACCGACACCCTTGCATTTATCCCGCGACCTGGTTCATCTGTTAGTATCTCCAACAACAGTAACTTTGGTCCTACCTCTCTACCATCACCCGTCTTTCCTGGTCCTACGCATAACACCNGTCGCAATATCGTTTATTGTATACCTATTATTAATAGTAGGCCGTGGTGTTGTTCATCGGGTATGATGGCACTTTTATTTTCGTCCAAAATCAGTTTCCGGGAGAGGTATAGAGCTCCTCCTCAAGCGACCACCCTCAGAAGGCAAAACCTTATCATGGTGCACCTCTACCGTAGCACGCGTCTAGGTACTACTGTACTACCAGGTATACAGCAGTAGTAGTAGACGATTGGTTGATAAAAATCGCACTCAAAAACTCGCCTTTTTTTTCGTTCGCTATGCTATAATCAAGTAAACGAAAGGGTTACTTATATAAGACAATACTTGCTATTGTTGTAGAAGAGTCTCATATATATATATATGTGTTTCGACCCCCTAACCTTAACCCCTTAAGAACCGGTCCCCCGTTTTTGGAGACAAACTACTTGTAATTAGTGTGCGATAAGTTTTCCAGTTCTGAATGGGTTAACCCCAAACCTGACCACTCTATTAATGACCTGTAAATTTCCCGGAAATATCCTACCGGACGAAACGCGAATACTACCCCTAAACCCTAACCCCAAACCTGACCAAATACTAGCGACCTGTAAATTTCCCGGAAATATCCTACCGGACGAAATGCGAATACTACTGGGCTGCATCCTCGATCTCACAGCTGCCGTTTTTATTTTATGTTTCTCTCTCTATCTATCGACGAAAACCTCGACCTCACAGCTGTTGTTTTTTATTTTTTTATTTTTATAAGTATGTAAATGTGTCGTCTCTCACGCGGTGCCGAAGTCGAGGTAGAGGAGACGGTCTTGCTGATCTGGTACTCGTACGAACTGAGGCTGGAGCTGGGCAGGTGTCGCGGAGCTGAAGTCGTAGCGGAGAGGGCGTCACCGTGCTGAGGTCCCTTGACGATCGTCTTCACAGTGGACGCACACTGAGACCTTTCTCTTTCTCTATATAGCAAGGAGGTATGCTAAAGCTCGCCAAAGCTTATTCTGACCGTGGGCGGGAGCCCGCGCTCGGTGCGGAGGAACTAGATACTGGTATATATATTTATTTATTTTTCTTCTTTTTTTTCCATCCCATTTATTATCTTCGCCCTTCCTTTCTCTCTCCTTCCTAGTCGTAACTCAGATCCGGGGTCACAATAGCTACTACCGAATGCTGTATATATGATCAAGATAATAAGTTAGCACACCCGCGTGACGAAGTTCCGAGGAGGGGGGCACACACACGCACACACCACACAACGAAAATTATTGTGGCTGATGATGTGGAAAAAATCTCGTCGAGACGTCTTTTTCCAACAGATTTTGATTGGTGAAACGTCTCAGCTATGATGATAATAGGAGAGGAGTCGGTCAACCCCTTAAGGGCCCGTTTTAAAGAAGGAAAAAGAAAAACAATTTGGAAAAAAAAAAATCAAATCCGCTTTTCATTGGTCAGAACCCGCACCACCACCCAAGATTATACCCCAAGATCCTAATCTTAGGTGCTGGTGCGTGTGTTGACCAATGAAAAGCGAATTTTGATTTTAATTTTTCCAAATTGAATTTATTTTTTCTTCGTTAAAACGGGCCCTAAGAACTGGTCCCACGAATTTTGGGGACACCCTACTTGGAATTAGTGTGGGACATTTTTTTTCAGTTCTGAACTGACTGCATTATTGTTGTAAGTTATTACGGGGGCCCATAGTAAATAGGACCAAATCTTGTTAGTAAAAATAGGTAAATATATAGGGTTTTGTGTTTACCGTAGGTCCTATTTACTAGTATTTACTACATTAGCCCACCCCATAATAGTCAAGTATTCAGGTATAGGTATGATATGATTGTTAGCGAATGGTTATGATTGGAATAGAAGCGCTATACGTACAACTTTGTCGGGTGGCGAAAAATAAATGGAAGAATGATAGACAGACAGACAAGACAGACAGACAGACAGACAGACAGACAGACGCAATTCGATGCAAAAATCGACGAGGGAAGTAGAAAGGGCTGAAGTCTTCTCGCGCGATAAAAAATGCTGTATAGGCACGAACCGTAGGTAATGGGGGAGGGGAGGGGAGAAGAGCCTACTTTGTGACCCCGGATCTGAGTTGCGACTATTGAAGGAGAGAAAAAGGAAGGGCGAAGATGATAAATGGGATGGAAAAATGAAGAAAAACAAAAAAAAGACGCACGCATCGCTTGGCGTTTGTACCTTCTTTGTGAAAAACATCGGCCTTGAAATGCGTCCGAGAGGGCGGGGGTGTACTCATTAGCCGCTTGTCATGCATGGCCGTAGTCGTATGGCCATAGACCCTCGCATCCCTACAACGCCGGGACGGAGCACGTCGGGCTTTCACCGACCAGACAAGGCATTGTTAGCTAGCACACCAAGATTTGCGAATCGCCGTTAGGTGTTTTGGCGATTCGCACGAAGGGTGAGCTGCATCCTACTGATAATGGCGCTTGTGAGGCGGACTTTGCATACGGATGACAGCTTCAATGAGTTAAATTTAATTTCCGGTGTGGCCACTTCCAGAGACAGCGTACTTTTTTGTTGCTTGCCTTACCGGTATTATAGTCGTCCGACCATTGACCACGCATGCATCCCTTTCGAGACGGAGCACCAGGGGGGGGGGGGGGGTGTACTCATGTCGTCATGTCGTGCACGGCCGTAGTCATATGACCATAGTGTGATATGACTGACTGGGTGAGACACAGAGTATCCCCTTGCAGGTTTGTCTATTAAGCATCCTTGGTGTTACTCACTTTCCGTAGAGTCAAGCGTAGAAGAGAAGCAGCTTTTATTAATCCCCGAGCCAGATGACATCTGTCTCGGTGGGCTTCAAGTATGGCCCACAGATATTATAAATACCCCGAATACCGAATACGAATGCCATCCAAGTTATACGAAAACGGACCAATTACCTATGCAGAGGTAATTACCGGCCTTCCTAGCCCATACCATTACAATAGACCCTCGCATCCCTACAATGCCGGGACGGAGCACGTTGGGTTTTCACTAACCAGGCAGACATTGCTTGCACCAAGCGCGAAGCGCCGTGAAGTATTGGGCGAGTCGCATGGAGGGTAAGCTGCATCCTGCTAAGAACCGCCTCTGAGGCGGACTTGCATTTGGATGACAGCTTCAAGTTAATTTAATTTCTGGTGTGGCCACTCCCTGAGACAGCAATGGGAGCACTATGTAACTGCCTCGCGGGTGCCTTACCATATACACACTACGTGATACGATCATTCCCCTTGTGCGGAGCAAAGGTTCTTCACCCCGCACAAATTATCTAACAAGACCGCCAGCTTTGGTGACCGCCAAAAAAACAAACAAAAAAACGGCACCCTGGTTGTCTAGCTCACGCAGTGAGAGGCGTGTTTTACAGCGTCGTTGCCAACCGACGCCAACCCAACCTATACATATGAATATATCATATACTTAAAGGGGGGGGGGGGGTATTATCATGCATGCGCGTTAAATCTACGGTTGTTCTGCTTTTTTTTTAGCGTTTTGGACGCGGCGGCGGGGTAATATATATATATATATACGTATGTATGTATTATATAGCACTTACTACCACTCTACCCCCTGCACAAATAAATGGTGTCACACTTATTTCCGCGTAATTTNCCCCCCCCCCCCACAAAACGCAGGGGTGCGCATGCGGTTGCTTATTTATGGAGGGGAGGTTACTGCTGTAGGTCGTTAGGTCCCTCTAAGAACCATACCCCACGTTGTGGCGACGAAACACATGATGAGTCACATGTCACATGATACATGGACTTTTTTTTTCTACGTAAGTGTGTTGTGGTCGTTACTTGCAGCGGCGGTAAACGTACGAGTAAGGGTTAATTAAATATTGGGGCCCCTTTTTTTTCCCCCGAGGTTTTCGGGTTGTGATAAATACGAGAACAACAACAACAACGAAAAAACCGGCGCATACAGTCAGTCATCAAACATATACATGTACATATATATGTACTCGTATATACTTCCTCTGACACATAAGTAACGTATGTATTTATATGTAAATACATATGTATATACGACCCATTGTGGTGCCTGCTATATAATGTACGGACTATTAGCACTACCTACAGCAGTATAGTCGTGCTGCTGTCAGCGAAAAAGTGAGAAACAAGCTATCTATGTATATAGTATATATGACCCATTGTGGTGCCTGCTATGTATGTACGGACTATTACCACTACATGCAGCAGTAGTCGTGCTGCTGTCGGCAAACTAAAGTGAGAAAAGCTAAGTACTCGTATGATTGATGATTTATGATTTAGGCTATTTCCGCGAAAAGATTCCGGCAGTGCTCCAATAAAATTGTTGATGGCTACTCGTACGCATATACAGTATTACGTAGCGAGAAGTCTACCGGAAAAGGCCCATCACATAGCGACCGTCCAGCCACACTACGTACGAGGTCCTCGTAGTTGCTTTCTATACCACCAGGTATCGGTTTGCACACATAATATATACCTTAAGATTGTGTTCTCATACGAGATGTATATACTCCGCTCGGCACACCACCAAATCCTCCTGCGTGTCATTGGCTTCCAGCGTCGGCAGCGTGGCGACTATAGGACCCTCTCGTTGCATGTGTGTGTGTTCTTCACATTAAACCTTCCTTTCTACCCGTCGACATCCAGCACACCCAGTGTGTGTGTGTGTGTGTGTGTGTGTGTGTGTGTGTTTTTCACATTAAACCTTCCTTTCTACCCGTCGACATCCAGCACACCCAGTGTCCGTGCCGATTCTTCATCCTAAAAAGGTACCAGTTCTGTGGTCACAAAACTACGACACAGAGATACTACACTCAGTGCAGTAAGCAGAGCAGACAATGCAATGCCATATACGACAGGCAAGACCTACCCTGCTAGCAATCCAGGTGCATGCAAGAGAAAAAAAAGAGAAAAGAAAGAAAAAAGCGAAAAGGAAAAATAATAGAAAGTAAACATACTGAAGCAAATCAACAATCAAGCAACCAAACAAAAGCATGACAAAATGAAAAAAAAAAAAAAAAAAAAAAAAATGTCGTGCTTCTCCCAGATGAGATGCGACATCTAGTTAAAAGAAACCAAATGAAATGAAATGAACAAAAAAAAAAAACAGTGCCAACAAAGCAAGACTAAGAACGACAGGAAAAGACAGGCAGCCAGAGCACACCAAAAGTACCTTCCAGCCAGCTGAGGCAGGTTTGTGCCCTTAGTACAGGCAGGTTCTACCAGCTAGTCGGTCTGGTACTGGTACCTACTCTGTTTGCCGTCTCTTTCCTGCTTTCGTCCGCCGCGGTTTCCCTACGAACCCCCCCACCCTCTGTCTCCATTCCCTTGGGCGCCACCCATACAACGGATACGTGGCACTTCCTACTCAGTTCCGTTTCGTCCTCGTGCCTCACACGAGAGTCCAGGAAAGAGAAGAGGAACTAACAAAAACCAAAATGTATACGTACGTAGCTAAGCAGCCAAAGAAAGTCCTAGGAAAATTCGGGGGGGCGGAGAGACAAAGGCAAAAGCGATCACGGCAAAAATAAAAAATAAACCAAAACAAATGGATGATGCGAGGGATTGTAGCATCGCTGTCGTGCCCGCTACAACAGGCGTTACACCAAGCAAAAACATAAAATAATAAAAAATAAAAAATAAAAGATCACCAGAAATAACCAAGGGAAACAATACCCAGTTCGCCATCCACCCAGCCAGGTAGTACTTCTTCCTCATCACAGTGATAAGAACGAGAGTAACAACGAAACTAAAGAAGACGAAACGAAACGGAAAAAAAAACAAACAAAAAAAAAACAAAAACAAAAACAAAAACAAACAAACACAACACAACAGAGCCGCGTTCGAAGCAGCTACAGAGGTGCGCGGCACGGGTAGTCTAGGCGGGACTTGC
>MEHQ01002237.1:296571-397381 GCA_008828725.1 Saccharina japonica
GTCCGTGCCGATTCATCATCCTAAAAAGGTACCAGTTCTGTGGTCACAAAACTACGACACAGAGATACTACACTCAGTGCAGTAAGCAGAGCAGACAATGCAATGCCATATGCGACAGGCAAGACCTACCCTGCTAGCAATCCAGGTGCATGCAAGAGAAAAAAAAATACTGCATGAGGACATATTAAACCCGAAAGTACGCGCGATCGAAGTATATATATCACACTCACTCATATAGCAAAGATGAGTTTCGACGAAATCCTCGATCTCACAGCTGTTTTTTTTTTTTTTTTTAGTTGATTTTATTTTTTTTTTTTTGTTTTTTTTTTTTTTTTTTTTTAGTTGATTTTATTATCTACCACGGTACCACGGTAGTAGTAGTAGTGTTTGCGTTTTTTTGGGTCAACAGTAGTTTCGGACCGATTGAGCCCTCGTTAACTAATTCAGAACTGAAGCAAAAAAATCCCCCGCTACTCGTACGAAGTTCTAAGGAGTTTGTCCCCACATACATACGTGGGACCAGTGGTTAAGCGAGCAACTACCTGTACATCAGTATGCTACTTTTTGTTGGCATTTGTGTCTTAGGACTATTAATACTATCAGTACGTAGTAGCGCGTGTAAACGTGCCGGTTAGGTTGCGCAAAGCAACTCCTTCGGAGGGATGTTTCGGGTGAGATATTTCTATTTGAGCTCCTCATCATGTGCAAGGAAACTCAGAAAAAAAAATATATATTACGTACGTATGCGTACTTCGTATATACTCTACAGAACAAGAGCGCTATACGAGTACGAGTACTCGTACGTAAGTACACATTGGCAGACGGAAAATGGAATAGTAAGTGCATGTGTTGAAGCGTTGAGGCATTATTGTTAGTCCGCTGGGCTACTGGTAAACGGTTAACCAATCAACCGACGAACCCAATCTAAGCCTCTTAATTTTTTATAACACTCTTCCCCCCCCCCTGGAACGGAGAAACCAACTCGGTCTGTGAAAATACTTCTGGGGATCTCGCCATGAATATAGGAACCGCGTGTTGGTGGTGACATGCGTCGACCCGTATATCCGGTCTGTTCCAGGGGGGNGGGGTTTGTGGTGGGGGGGGGGGGGGGGGGGGGGGGGGTGTACTCATGTCGTGCACGGCCGTAGTCGTATGACCATAAGGGGGGAGAGTTCTGTAAGGCTTAGATTGGGTACGTAGGTGATTCGTTAACCTTTTACCAGTAGCCCAAAGGACTAATGCAATGCCTTAACACATGCACTTATTATATATATACGTACATATGATATGTAGGAGGAGTAAATCGTGTACCTCTTTGAGTCAAAATGAGTCAATCCACACCCCACACCATCAATAGCTCTAATCAAGTCATTGTATAAAAGGATTTATTTCATCCACACCCCTACCCATATTTTACGTACATACAACAGAGAACGCTGAGGGAGATTTAAAAACGCACTCAAGTGGGAGGATCGGTGATCTGATCTGGTCTGGTCTGATCTGATCTGATCTGATCTGATCTGATCTGATCTGATCTGATCTGATCTGATCTGTCCCACCGGCAACTACTACTACTATGGCGGGGGACCATGAGTAAATAGGACCAAATATTTTTACGGTAAAAATAGGTAAATATATAGGTTTTTGTGTCTACCGTCAACTGCATTGCAGCGGGGGCGGCACCTCACTGCCACCGTGCTCCTCAATCCCAAGGGAGCGCGTTCCCATGCCCACCAACCCTGCTGCTGCGGGTATGACCCTGATCGAGTCTGCCGGCCTCGCCCGAAGGCATGCAGTGGCTCCTGCCCCTTGCAGGCTCGTATAACCAGCCTTGGCGAAGGCCTTTGTTTCGCAACCCCCTCCCCAGAGGGTCGCCCGGTCCTGGCGGGCGTGACGCCTCCGGCAGCTGATCTAGAGCGAGGTCTGTATGGGCAGCATGCCTGCCCTGGTTGACCACAGCTTGCCCAACTTTTGTTGTCGGGATTTTCCGGAAGATCGTGGTGACGGCGTCGTGCGCAGCCAGCATGTCGGCCTCTGTGGGTGTCCTTGGGGCACCGGTCCCCCTCCGCACCTAGAAGACCCTATTCCAG
This sequence comes from Saccharina japonica, assembly GCA_008828725.1. NCBI lineage: Eukaryota > Phaeophyceae > Laminariales > Laminariaceae > Saccharina > Saccharina japonica. Next base: position 298,662 of record MEHQ01002237.1, read on the forward strand.
CCCCAAGGCTCGGGGGATGATTCCTGCCATCGCTTCCTTTGCGACCCCTCCCATGTATCTCGAATCTCCCGGAAGCTGCCACCTTTAGCTGAGCAATTATGCTAGATTCAGGGACCCCCCCCCCCCCTCATACTCGGTCTCCTAGTGGGGCCGTGAGGTCTGCTAAAACCTCCGGTGGGGTCCCCACCCTGCTTCCAATGGATTAGGCAGACAATCGCCTCTCGCTTTGCTTTCCGTCGACGGTGATCAAGGACAGAACGTGTATCATCACTCACTGTCGGACACAGCTCCATATAAAACCCCCCCCGCCCCCGTGCAAAGGCGGGCTTGGGCTTGCAGGTGAGGGTCCAGGGTCAGCTGATTGCCTGGGCACCCCTCCTGGAAGAAACAACTGATGTTGCCTCCTCCGCTCCGGGTACGTATACTCGAAGGCTCCAGGGTGTTTTAGTACCGCCCATTGCGTCCCGCTGTCTGTGCCCTTCTGTATGCTTCGAGGGAACACCAGACAGAGCCCTTTCCAGGTATAATGTATACCTTGTCTTCTATCCGAGGGGTTCGATGGCGACGAGGACCGCCGCCGCTTGCTTGTCCGGCATGTTAGCGAGACAGCGCGCTAGAGGCGGTCCCGCTCCTCCTTCTCGCACTACCCCCATTGCTCGGTCCATCGCGTGTATATTTGTCCGTGCCGCCGATCGGGACACTATTATTATCATAGTTTTATACGTATAGGTGGAGTATAATACCTTATATATATAGATCTAACCCAGCAACGAGTTCCTTTATGTACTGTGTGTAGTATTAATAGCTGTATATATGTACGACAGGCCATTTTTTTCTGGTTCGATTTGTGGGTTAGATACCGGTAAAGGCGCCTCCGACAGACAGGCAGACAGGCCAATCAAGTATTGGATGCAAGCCTAAGCCTGTACGTACGCACCGCGGTATGAAGAGGGTTTTTTAGCCTTTGTAGGCAAAAAAACGGCCTCATTAAGTATGCCTTTTTTTTTCCATCCCATTTATTATCTTCCCACTTCTGTCTTTCTCCCTCCCTAGTCGTAACTCAGATCCGGGGTCACTAAGTAGGCTCCTCTGTCCTCTCCCTCCCCCCCACTACGGTCCTCGCCTTGATTTTTATCGCGCAGAGGGTTCATTCAGCCTTCCCAACGCTCGTCGATTTTCATCGAATTTTGCTAACTCACGCTCTCGCGCTTTCCGCTAGTCAAGATTTTTTTTGCGAGAAAAAGTTCCTTCGAGCACGAGTATGAACTCGGGGGTCGGGGGGGGCTCGAACCCACGATCTTGACTCTAACGAGGACGATATTCACCTGTCATTCCACTGGGGACGCCGTGCCATGTAATACTTATTATTTTCCCTCTTTCGCTAAAAATTAGTTCATTATATAACACCCACCAACACCCAACAGTTTGCCGTGAAGAACACAAACAACACATACAGGATAAACCATCAATTATCACTTTGTTGTTTTTGGTGCCTGTTATTTGCCACTCTAGTAACAAGGAACAGCACCCCCCCCAAGGTCTCTGACAAGGGTACAGTACGTATAGGCCCGCCAATACGAAACTCCTACTAATTCCAAGTAATTTGTCCACAAACACGTGGGACCAGTATACAGCAGTGCAGAAACAGTCGTACGGGTACGGGGCCCCTAACAAGAAATATGGAATAATTATGAAATCCTGGCTCATGTTTTGCTTCCACTTGAAAAAAAATGGCGTAGTGGTACATAGGAAACGTTGCTCAATTCCTCCAAAGAGATAAAGAAACGGCGGAATAATAACCACGTACTCGTACATATATACCTTCAAGCAGCAGCGGCAAAATAAACAGCTGAAAATAAACAAGAGTGCACTGACTGACTGTGATTGCTTGTGCCTCAAAAGGGATAAGGCACCATTGTACCGGTGAACTCGATGTGAAATCGCAACCTGCGAGGTCACTGAAATGACCGGTAAAAGACGTTTCTTTCAGATAGACGCCTTTCTTGGCCATTGCCCCCCCCCCCATATCCCTGACTCCAACCACCGACACCCACTCCTCGTCGCCAGCTGGTTGATGAATTCGCTGCCTTCCCCTTCGAGACGCCGAAAGAGGTTTCCACCGCAAGGGAAGGGTGATTGTAGTTCATGGCCGCGCTCGTCGAAGGACACAAGCATGCCCAACGCGAGCGTACGTAGTGGTTGCGCTTTCTTCACGCCTCAGAAGAAGTTGAAGAACCTGATCCATCTTTGGTCAACACTTCCGGCACGNCGTGCCGGAAGTGTTGACCAAAGATGGATCAGGTTCTTCAACTTCTTCTGAGGCGTGAAGAAAGCGCAACCACTACGTACGCTCGCGTTGGGCATGCTTGTGTCCTTCGACGAGCGCGGCCATGAACTACAATCACCCTTCCCTTGCGGTGGAAACCTCTTTCGGCGTCTCGAAGGGGAAGGCAGCGAATTCATCAACCAGCTGGCGACGAGGAGTGGGTGTCGGTGGTTGGAGTCAGGGATATGGGGGGGGGGGCAATGGCCAAGAAAGGCGTCTATCTGAAAGAAACGTCTTTTACCGGTCATTTCAGTGACCTCGCAGGTTGCGATTTCACATCGAGTTCACCGGTACAATGGTGCCTTATCCCTTTTGAGGCACAAGCAATCACAGTCAGTCAGTGCACTCTTGTTTATTTTCAGCTGTTTATTTTGCCGCTGCTGCTTGAAGGTATATATGTACGAGTACGTGGTTATTATTCCGCCGTTTCTTTATCTCTTTGGAGGAATTGAGCAACGTTTCCTATGTACCACTACGCCATTTTTTTTCAAGTGGAAGCAAAACATGAGCCAGGATTTCATAATTATTCCATATTTTTCTTGTTAGGGGCCCCGTACCCGTACGACTGTTTCTGCACTGCTGTATACTGGTCCCACGTGTTTGTGGACAAATTACTTGGAATTAGTAGGAGTTTCGTATTGGCGGGCCTATACTGTACCCTTGTCAGAGACCTTGGGGGGGGTGCTGTTCCTTGTTACTAGAGTGGCAAATAACAGGCACCAAAAACAACAAAGTGATAATTGATGGTTTATCCTGTATGTGTTGTTTGTGTTCTTCACGGCAAACTGTTGGGTGTTGGTGGGTGTTATATAATGAACTAATTTTTAGCGAAAGAGGGAAAATAATAAGTATTACATGGCACGGCGTCCCCAGTGGAATGACAGGTGAATATCGTCCTCGTTAGAGTCAAGATCGTGGGTTCGAGCCCCCCCCGACCCCCGAGTTCATACTCGTGCTCGAAGGAACTTTTTCTCGCAAAAAAAATCTTGACTAGCGGAAAGCGCGAGAGCGTGAGTTAGCAAAATTCGATGAAAATCGACGAGCGTTGGGAAGGCTGAATGAACCCTCTGCGCGATAAAAATCAAGGCGAGGACCGTAGTGGGGGGGAGGGAGAGGACAGAGTTTTTTCTCTTTTTTTCTCTTGCATGCACCTGGATTGCTAGCAGGGTAGGTCTTGCCTGTCGTATATGGCATTGCATTGTCTGCTCTGCTTACTGCACTGAGCGTAGTATCTCTGTGTCGTAGTTTTGTGACCACAGAACTGGTACCTTTTTAGGATGAAGAATCGGCACGGACACTGGGTGTGCTGGATGTCGACGGGTAGAAAGGAAGGTTTAATGTGAAGAACACACACACACACACACATAGGAAACGTTGCTCAATTCCTCCAAAGAGATAAGAAACGGCGGAATAATAACCACGTACTCGTACATATATACCTTCAAGCAGCAGCGACAAAATAAACAAGAGTGCACTGACTGACTGTGATTGCTGTGCCTCAAAAGGGATAAGGAACCATTGTACCGGTGAACTCGATGTGAAATCGCAACCTGCGAGGTCACTGAAATGACCGGTAAAAGACGTTTCTTTCAGATAGACGCCTTTCTTGGCCATTGCCCCCCCCCCCATATCCCTGACTCCAACCACCGACACCCACTCCTCGTCGCCAGCTGGTTGATGAATTCGCTGCCTTCCCCTTCGAGACGCCGAAAGAGGTTTCCACCGCAGGGGAAGGGTGATTGTAGTTCATGGCCGCGCTCGTCGAAGGACACAAGCATGCCCAACGCGAGCGTACGTAGTGCTTGCGCTTTCTTCACGCCTCAGAAGAAGTTGAAGAACCTGATCCATCTTTGGTCAACACTTCCGGCACGCAGGTGAAGCCCCGCCGCTTGGAGGTCCGCGTAGTAGGTGACGTCGAGGAGTATGCTTTTTGTGTGTCGATAATCCGATGCCGACGACGCGTCTCGGAGGCTTCCCCTCTCGATAACGATGCCGATGCTGCATAGATAGGTCCCCCTGTTGGCGTTAGATAGGTCCCCCCGTTGGCGTTAGGTAGGCCCCCCTGTTGGCGTTAAAGGGCGCACCGCTTTCCACTTGGTGGCGGACGGACGTCCGCTTCAGGAAGCGGGAGGGCGCGTGGACCAAAACGGCTTGTTGTGTTGGTTTACCTGCGCGCCCCGTGCGGTTGCAGACTGCAGACACGTGCATGTCGCGTGTTGGCACCCGTCATAATAGTAGGAGTAGTAGTAGTAGTAGTAGTAGTAGTAGTAGTAGTAGTAGTAAAGACCGAAACAGGAGAAAGGGAATTTGGCATCAGATTTTAGATATCCTTCTACCAAGTAAAAAAACAACAGCAGTGAAAAAAATAACGGTTTGCAACATATCATATCATGTAGAGGATATTTCCAGAGATATTTCGTATCGGAGGAGGCGGGGAGTGATTCTGCGAGAACCGGGGGAGGTGAGATATTATGGTGCAATCTCAATCACGAGGTTTTAACGGCTGAAAAGCTCGCTTTACGGGACCGACAAGCGAGAGGAGAGAGAGAGAGGAGGGAAGATGAGGGGGGGCTGATGCCGATGGCGTGGGGTTGGCACATAGATGCCGGTAGGGGATTGTAAGAGTTGGACGGAAGAGGGATATATAATAGTATCTATCGTAAAGGGTTGTGTTTTTCTGCCTACGACGTAGAGTGGGGATGGAAATGAGTGTGAGGATTTACAAAGAAGTGCTTTGGGATTCTGTCGGCAGTTCGTTGCGAAGCATCTGTATTCATATGTGTGGGGGGTGTATACGTACGTATATACACATAATACGTGTATACCGATCTTTTCATGAAGAAGGGGGGCATAATTTGGATGAATTCATCACTTTTGATTGGTGTATTTTTATATTATTTGCCTTCCGGGCGTAAAAAAAAAGAGAAAACGACACCACACTCACTCGTAGGAAGGTCAGAATGAAAAACAAACCGGATCGCTGTGATCACAGGACGAAATGAGCGAAAACCATTTTTTTTCGTTTTTTTGTTCCCTTTATTTTAATGAGGAGATATTGATGCTGAGAAGGGCGCAGCCCTTCGAAGCATCAATAGATGCTCTTCATAATGGTTGGGTGTGTGCCCGTGGGTGTGTGCCCCTGCTCACGTACAGACACAAACGGACAAAAAACAGTTCTGAAAACTGCCACAGCGTGGCTTTATTTAAAGAATCCTTAATATTGAGGTTTGTCCCTCGCACGTCCCTCGCACGTCCCTCGCACGTCCCTCGCACTTCGTTCGCTTTGCTTTTTTTTGGCGCGCGACGCGTACACTCAACCGATTCAGACACGCTCGGGACTGATAGAGGCCCGCTATTTGTGGCGGACGCGTCCTTGATATTTCGTGTCCGAAACCGTGGGCCGAGATCGGAGAGCTAGGCGATTAGTGACTGTGCATAATACGCCATAAGAAAGACAATAAAACAGAACGAGTTCTGAAATAATGCGGCAGTCACACTCTGCACACGATCACAAACGCACCGAAGCACCACCACCACCACCACCACGATCACACACCACCGAACACGCACGCACCACCACCACGCCACCACCACCACTACGACGAACGCACCGCGCCACCCTCCGCCGCCCAAGCCCGAAGGAGCACTGGAAGCTGTTGTTGCTCGTAGTAGCTGGTGGGCGTTGTGGGGTCTTGTCCCCGATGTCTGGTGAATGGTGAGTGGTGACGGCGTGATGGTGGCTTGCCTTGCGCCGTCGTCTCTCGAGAACAAGTCCAGATTTGTTACCTGCAACAAAAAGAAGCAACCTCGGACGCACCGCCGACGCCAAAACTCCACCACTACCACCACCCTCATCAGCCGAAGAGCAGTGGAAGCTTTGTTGCTCGTAGTGGCTGTGGGCGTTGGTGGGTCATTGTCCTCGGATGCTGGTGATGGTGAAGATATTTTGATGCGGAGAAGGGCCGCTAGCCTTCGAAAGCATCAAGATAGATGCTCCTTCCTAATGGGTTGGATATGTGCCCGTGGGGGTGTACCCCCTGGGTCCGCGATACGGACACAAACGGACAAAAAATCAGTTCTGAAAGCCTGTCCACAGCGTGGTTTTAATGTTACAGCGGATTGCTTTAATTATTGAGGTTTGTCTGTCTGCACTTCGTCGGCTTTGGCCTTTTTTTGGCGGCGCCGACCCGTACACTCAACCGATTTCAGACCGACGCTCGGGACTGGATAGAGGCTGCCGCTATTTGTGCCGACGCGTCCTGTGCTATTCGTGTCGAAAGCCGTGCCGAGATTCGGAGAGCTAGGCGGTAGCTGACTTGTTCATAATAGGCGTCCAGTAGAAAGACAATAAAACAGAACGAGTTCTGCAAACTAATGCGGGAGTCAACACATCTGGGGAACACGATCAGCAAACCACACCGAATCACACACCACCCACACACCACCACGATCGAACAAACCACGAAACACCACCACGCACGCAACCACCGGCCACCGATCCACCACTACGACGACCACCGCCACCCCCCGCCCCACCCAGCGGCGAAGGAGCACTGGAAGCTGTTGTTGCTCGTAGTATGCTGGTGGGCGTTGGTGGGGTCTTGTCCCCGTGTCTGGTGATGGGGAGTGGTGACGGCGTGATGGTGGCTTGCCTGCGCCGATCCCGTCTCTCGAAGAACAGCCCAGATTTGTACCTGCAACAAAAGAAGCGCACCCGGACCACCGCCACCAACTCCACCACTACACGCACCCTCACAGCACGAAGAGCCACCCTGGAAGCTGTTGTTGCTCGTAGTGCTGGTGGCGTTGGTGGGGTCTTGTTCCTCGATCTGTGATGGTGTGTTCGCTGCTGGCTGCTGTGCTTCTGTTGCTGCTGTACAAGTGCGCTAAAGCTTGTCACTGGGATGTTTGGCGGCAGTAGGCAGAGAAAGCATTCATCACACACACCAACGAGATTTGCAGGCCACCGCCACCACCACGCACGACCCTGCCACCACCACCACTGCGACGCACGGCCGCGCCACCCTCGCCCCCACGGCAGCCGAAGGAGCACTGGAAGCTGTTGTTTTCGCGTGAGTCAGCTGGTGGGCGTTGGATGGGGGTCTTGTCCGCCGTGGTCTGGTGATGGTGGGGTGGTGACGGCGGTGATGGTGGCTTTTGCCTTGCCCGTCGTCCTCTCGAGAACAGTCGCAGATTTGTAGCGCTGGCAACGAAAAGAAGCAAACCCGGACACCGCCAACCCCAAACTCCACCAACTACCTACGCGACCGACCTATCACCAGCCACCCCCCGCCCCTCCAGCCGAAGAAGGCAAGCTGGAAAGCTGTTGTTGCTCGTTAGTGGCTGTGGGCGTTGGTGGGGTCTGTTCCTGTGGTCTGGTGATGGTGTGTCCTGCTGCTGCTGGCTGCTTCTGTTGCTTATGTTGCTAGCTGCTGCGTGCTGCTAGCTGGTGTGGTGTATACTAACTTGTAGGTATATGTCAAGCGATTTATATGTAACTTGATGTAACCAGTGCTCGTGCATTGGTATACATATATATATTGAGGAAATTATATTATACGAGTTTTAAATGTTTTCCGACTGCTGCCTGCTGCTGCCTGCTGTATATCAGCCATTTCACAAGCAACCACTGCCCACCACTTTTTTTTTTATACTCCACTTTTTTCAATGTTTTTTCTTTGCATTTTCTATGCAATATTTATTCTTGTTTTTCACGTATACATACGTACGTATTTCGGTATTTTTTATTAATTATTATACTGCACCTACCCGTACGTATTTACGGCGCTCCCAGAGCACAGGCAGTTACGCCTGCTTGCTTGTGCGCTGTTTCCGTCCATTTTATTTCTTTCATTTCATTTGGTTTTTATTGGAGGTCGCATCTCCTCTGGGAGAAGCACGACACTTTCTTTCTTTTTTTGTCATGCTTTTATTTGGTGCTTGATTATTGATTTTGCTTCAGTATATTTATTTTATTATTTTTTCTTTTCGCATTTTCTTTTTTTCTCTTTTTTTTCTCTTGCATGCACTGGATTGCTTAGCAGGGTAGGTCTTGGCTGTCGTATATGGCGTTGCATTGTCTGCTCGGCTTTTACTGCACTGAGTGTAGGTATCTCTGTGGTCGTAGTTTTGTGACCAACAGAAGTACGCTTTTTAGGATGAAGAATCGGCAGGACACTGGGGTGTGCTGGGATGTCGACGGGTAGAAAGGAAGGTTTAATTGTGAAGAACACAACACACACACGTAGGCACAATTCGACGCGAGAGTTGACTAAGGGAAGAAAATGCTGATATATTCTGCGTGATAAAGCTGCTGTATACGCATAAGGGTTTTTTTTTTTTTTTGGCATTTATTTTTGTTATTCTTTTTTTCACGGTATACCTACGTACTACGTATTTGACCTGAAGAAGTACACGAACATGATGGCCCTACGTTCCGACCCTGCCTTAGCAACCATTCGAACGCGAGCGTTTGACGAAGGGAGGAAAAATGCTGAATCTTCTCGGCGATAAAAATACGAGGCAAGAATAGTAAGGAGAAGAGAAGAGAAAGTCAGTTGTGACCCGCGATCTGAGGTACGACAATTAATAGGATGGAGCGAGAAAGGAAGGACGAAAGATAATAATGAGGATGAACAAAAAAATCAAAACGAAAACAAAAATACGCACGAACGAACACCCCATCGATCCACTCCATGACAAGTTTTTGCGCTGACGCGCATCCGCTTCACGATAAAAATGTTGGTGTGTGTTTGGGGACAACCGTTCCCAGGGATCCACCGACACCATCCAGTTACTCTCCACTATCATACAACCGCACCAATCGAGCACATCCCACCAACCTATATACTTGCCCATGAGCCAAAAAAGGTTTCTGTTGCTGACGATCATAATCGCATTATAATACAAATCGATCAATCGAGACAATTGCAGCGAACACAGCAAAAGAGAGAAGTAACCGCCACGCCAGTAGCTTAATGCAGTTAGGATGTTTGACAACTTGAAAGGCGGTCTTCACGCTCCTCTCATCGCAGCCAGTTCTTTGTAACTGGTTTTAGAGACCATCCTATTTTTTTGTATCGCTGGGTGGGGGGGGGGGGGGGGCTAAAATAAAAAAAGTTGACTTATTGTTACCTGGGATCACAACGGTCCGGTTCTCCCCTCCAATATAGGAGGGGGGGGTAGTGGGGTGTCTAGGATTCAGATCCGCGCATATGCATGCATACCCTTCCGACATGTATTATTAAAAAATACTACTACTGTACGTAGTAGATTTTATTGAAAATTGAGAGACACAACAAGTATATACATACGTACTGTACATCCCACATGTCACCCTTTCACAGGTTTGATTGGCGAAACGTCGGTGGGGAAAGCCTCCTCAGTAAATGCATGCGTTCATAATAAGGGGGACTGCATTTTTATTGGTATAAGTTTGTCATGTATCCGCGGGGATGTGATTGATGCGTATAATATAATAAGGTGAAATATATAATAAATACATTGATTGCCAGATGGCAAATAAAAGGATGTCTTGTATGTGTATGTATGTAGTATGTATCAATCAATGTGGTGGGGTGTTGTTGTGTTTTTTTTCCCGTGCGCCCCCTGTTGTTTTTGATACCTACCTATCTATCTATCTATGTACCAGAAATTTTAAAAGAGGTTATTATACAGCAAGCGGCATCGACTAACTGATTTTTTTTTTATTTTTATTTTTTTTAATCCTCCGGCGGATGGGTCAAAATAAAGCTTACGCCCTCCACACTTCCACGTCTCACTTCGTGCACTTCGTGTCGTGTGTCAATTCACTCCATGCCCCCTCGGAAGTATCAGCCCTTGCTGTCTACGACCTTCGGGAACTTGAGCATGTTGACCCGACCTGACCCCCGAAGGGGCCCGGTGCGGTGGGGATAGCCACCCGAAGAGTAAACTCTCCGGGTAGTGTGGAACTTGCCGCAGCTCATCCACTAACAAAAACCCAGGCCAAGAAGCCTTCCCGCCAGACTCGGATCATTTACGATCCACCCTACCCGTTTGGGCGTTGGTCCTCGGATGTGAAAAGAGTAAGTATGTACCCTGTCCGTGGTGGTATTTGTATGCACGAGTATTATGTGTAATCTGTGCGTCTACGTGACACTGACTGCTGCTGCTGCTGTGCTGTTTACAAGCAAGCACGGTTAATCGGGATTATTTTGGATCGCGCCTCTGTGTGACGTATTATTATGTGTGTGTGGTGTTTTTGTTTGCCCTTTGCGTACCCCCCCCCTGCTGTGTGTCTACCCTGTGTCCTGGTGCGAGTGGTAACTACAGAGCATCCCCCATTGATCAAAACGTCGTACTCGTATGTACGTATTTTTTTTGTACTATTAATACTACTACTACTACTACTACTACTACTGCTGTTCCTCCTGTGTCTGTGTGTGTTGCTGTCACACGTCACAACGATGGTGGGTGGTACAAACCGAAACGGCGGGTGGCATAATAATAAACGGTGGGACGCGGTGAGAGGGTATCTGTGAAATGCTTTTTACGTCGTATCAAAATATCAAAATAATATCCACCTGTCTGTGGGGGGGCAAAACGACCACCGACAGACCGTCTTTTGTTTTTTGTCGGCATTCTTGTCCGCAAAAAATTAACCGCCTCTTTTTATACGTGATAAATCGTCTCGGATACGTATCGTATGATGAAAATGCCTTGTTTTTGGCAGCATTTTTCATTTTTCTTGATCCGCAACGATGTTTGTCTACCAGTATATCCCTGGTGTACGATACGAGTACGTATATCTTGATCATAAAGGCCTGCCTTGTGTAGATCTTCGAGCAAAATGTATGAAGAGCTGACAGCAGTTTTGACCAACAACAGGACCACGGGCAGGAAAATGTTCAAAACTTTCGTGTAATTTTTCACATGGAAGCAAGGCCCGAGTCCCGTCGGTCTTTTTCGGCTCGACATCTTTAATATGTTTTAGGTTTTCAAGATGTTTCGGATATTTTTCAAAATTCGGACCAATGAGGTGGTGGGGCCCACCCAAGAAGAATCTTGACAGAAGATTCCAAAGGCTGAAAGCGCCGCATACCTCGTACTACATCGCAGCATTTACTTGCGATGGAGTTGGGGCGCTTCACGGGTGAGCCGTCTCTCTCATTCAGCCATTTGTTCGTCGTCGCCCCTGGTACTACTTCCTGTCCACCTACCTTACCTGTGACAAAGAAACGAAACAGCAGTTTGGCCAGGTTTGGCAGTATAATAATACCATATCGCTTACATCAGCAGCACCTCGCGAGGAACCTCTAGGGCCAGGCGAGATAGCAAGCGACGCGGCCGCACGCACCAACCATAAGAAATCTTGAAGTACCCAGATACAGCAGCATAGATAGTGAGCCGTACAACACGGTGGCGGGGCTTGCGCCGAACCCGATCATCTCCCTGCCGTGCTGCACAAGAACCTCCCTCCCCATGGGGTGTACTGATAGTCGTCAACTCCAGCAGCAACAGCACGGCTACACCAGCAGCAGCGGCAGCAAGGTCCCGGACGACACCACCAGTAGTAGTACGACGACGAGGACATCCACATCCCTGAGCATCTCTACCGGGAAATTGGGCTACGATTGCGAGGAGAGCGCAGGAGACCTGGCATCGCAGACATCGGGGTCCTCCAGTCTCTCCATGTCCCAAGACTGGAGAAGAAGCAGCAGAGCAGAGGAGGAGCCGGATTTTGGCAACGATGATGGTGCTGCTGCTGCTGCTGCTTGTGGCATCAACTACGCAGGAGATGCCTTTACTTCAGTTGTTGATGTCACACGGCGGAGGAGGACGTTCTTCCACGAGAACATGTCCCTCGCAGACGTATCCGAGGTGGCACCTCTCGACCACGGCGGCTTCTGCGTGGTCTGCTCTTGCACCTACCGTGGCCAGAGGGCCGTGCTCAAGGTGCCCAAGCCGCAAGGCCCGGAAGGCGCCGTCGCCGACCTGCTCACAGAAATCGCCATCTACAAACGGGTATCCGAGCAGGGCGGGCACCCCAACATCGCCCACGCCTACGGCTCCGGGTTCCACCTGCAGCAGGGAGAGCAGACACCCTTCCTCGTCCTCGAGCGTCTCGACGGCGGAAGCTTGGCCAAGGCGCTGGAGCGCAGCCGTCCGGCGTTCGACGTTTGGAGCGATCCTGTGGGCCGACTGCCTGTTGCGCTTGAGCTGGCGGATGCGCTTGCTTTTCTCCACACCGAGGCTGTCCCGGGGGGGTTCGTCCTGCATCGGTGAGTTTTGCGACAGGGAGAGGGCGCGGCAGAGCACAGCAGTAGAGGGCGGACACACGCGTTGCGTGCCTGCTTTTTTAGCGTTGGGTTGCACGAGGCAGGTTGCAGCGAGCCACACGCCCCCCGTCGGCATTCTCGTGCGCGTATCGTAAAAACATCGTAATTAACACAGCAAGCAGCAAGCAGCGGTTTTTGCCATTTGCGAGCTGCAGCAGCTGTAATACCGGTGCACACGTGTTTTGGCGTGGTTGTTTGCTTGAAAAGATGAAAGATGCCAAGATGGCGCTTTTTGGGCCGCCTTTGGGGTCTATTGGTATCACTGGCTTGTATTATATTAGTATGTAAATGACATGTGAATACGTACGTCGTATGAATACTTCACACACGATACTCGTTGAGTGTGTCCCGGGTATCCAGGTGTGTATGATATGATACCAGGTACCTGGCTGGCACTACTGCTGTACTGGTATCCAGCAAGCAGCAATACAGCAGTATCCAGAAACGGAGTGCATCGCCGGAGCGAGAACGGCTGGTGTAGGCAGCAGTATATAGATTGCACACGATGCACGACGTTGAGCGTTGGATGCTGGGATGCTGGGTGCTTTGCTCTCTGCTCCTGCTGCTGCCATATACGCGTACATGTGTATCAACATGATCACAGTTAGTTGCAGAAGTAAGTTGGTTCGTGGATACCCATGTCATTGGTAAACAACACGGGTATACTCGGAGTGCTGTACGAGGTATACTCGTACATATGTCTGATACGATATCATACTGATAACCGGAGTATATATGGTCAGTGCGTTTACTTATCCTTACGAGATGTAACATGTACCAGGTATATGAGTATAATATACGTTCGTATACGAGTACCGATAATAACCCCGCACTTCAGTCAACAAACTTGATCCACGGTACGAGAACGTAGTATTAATAGCTACCTGGTATGTAGCTATTAATAGTACGTACCCTACTGTACTCGTATGCAGATGCTATCATACTATGATGTCATACAAGCTGGTTCCACGAAAAGGCGTAAAATTCCACCTTCGGGAAATAACAAACGGAATACACTGTTTTTTGCAACACTAAAGATATCTACACGACCGCATGAACAAGGGGAACATATCGGTGAAGCGATTTTTGTCGTGCGAGTTGTAGTTCGCGAGATATGGACATTGTCGTACTACTTGGGGAGGCGCTTACTTGGGGAGGCGCTATTTCACGTAGGGATGATATTCCTATAGTTAAATCAAGACAATTTGAAATCAGGCCATATATCGGTCAGTCCGTCGAGATATTCGACACTAGACATGTTGACATGATCGCATCAACAAGAGGAAGACGTTCGTGACACTTGTTTTAATTTGCAAGCCGTGAGGGACTGTTACAAGAAACGTCTCCCAAAGTACTAGAACAATGTATGGAGCAATTTTGGCACCTTAGGGGAATATTTACTCCTCACGGGAATCGTTTTTGCGCTTTGGTTTTTGAGAGTCGTAATATGAAAGTTTGACACGGTTGTGCGTAACAAAATTACGAAACAAGTAGCGACTGGCCTTTTTTAAAAAACAAACAAACAAGTGCATGAGGAACGGTCAAAGTTGCCGAAAAAATCAGAAAAAATGGAAAAGTGTACCTAACGAACGAAAAAATAAAAAAATAAAAAAAGGCCAGCCGTGAGTTTTGTCTTCGTGTTGTGACGCACATCCCTGCCAAGTTGCGTTTTCCAAATCTCAAAAACCAAAGCGCAAAGTTGCGAAGGGATAAAGCTCTGGCTGTCTCTGGAACCAGCTCGTAGTAATATGTGACCATTTCTCTTTTTCTCTCTTGTGTCTTTTTCTTGTTTTTTGCCTTGTTTCTCCCTTTCTTTGTTTCCTTTTCCTTTTCCCCACGCCGTCCTATGCCGGTGTCTCTCTCTTTTTCGTGTTGCTTCGCCCGTGCTGCAGTTTTTCTGTTACTCTTGGGCACGTATGACCGTATGATTTTCTTCTTAATACGTGCGTAGGGGCGCTTCTGTCTCCTTGCGTCATTTGTATTCTGTTTCATTTCAGAACTCGTTTTTTTTCTCATTGTCTTTTTGTTCTTATTTTTTGGTTCGGCTCGTGTCGTTGTGTTATCGTACCCGGTACGTTTTGACATTTTACTTGTTTTACCGATTCATGTGCGTTTATTTTGTTTTGTTTTTTTCTCTGTCTCACAGTCTGTGACCACAGAATTTGCATCTAGGATTAGGAATCAGGACAGACACTGGGTGTACTGATGTAGTTGGGTAGAAAGAACGGGTTTAATGGGAAGACAACACCCACACATGTATACCCGGTACCCCACGGGTATTTTCGAAACTATACCGGAGATGAGATCGTGTTCGAGACGAGCACTCGTACGTACGTAAAATATTTGAAAATGACCTTGTCCCAGGTAGTTCTTGCAATATGGTATAAAGCTGTATGTACTGTATGTATATACAACCATGCCATATTGAACCTTGCAATGTTGATGTTACTCGTATAGGGACCATAGTGCTCGATCAGGACCCATCACGTTCACAATTCCAGTATTTTTACTATTTAGTAATATTGTACTTTACGAGTGGTATTGTATGTACGAAAGCATATTTGGTCCTGATAATAATTATATTAATCCCTGGTACGAAATACGAGTACGTACAAGGGTGCACAAAAAGAAAAGAAAACGACACCACACACCTAGGAAGGTCAGAATGAAAAACAAACCGGATCGCTGTGATCACAGGACGAAATGAGCAAAAAACATTTTTTTTTCGTTTTTTGTTCCCTTTTTTTTACTTGGTTTTAGAGACCCCCCCATATTTTTTTTTCGCTGGTCGGGGGGGTACCTGCGCTAGGCGGAATGAGACGATAGTCGACGAGGGAAGGAAGGGCTGCAGTCTTCCTCCAGTCTTCTTGCGATACGAAAGAGCAAGGCACGAACCGTACGCGTAGTGGGGAGGGGGGATAAGAGCCTACTTACGAGTGACCGTGGATCTGAGTTACTACAGCAGTAAGAGCAGTACGACTGGTCTTTGTTTGCCTATCATACACCCGCCGCGTGCTGCTCTACCGCGAATGAACTTTAGGTCCAGTACCTCCAGGTACCTGATACCGGTACATATCATACGGCTGCTGTGTCAGGCTGTGTAGTAGGTACTTTTTTATCAAGGGCACTACGTACAGCAATGCTACACTGCTGTCTGTATTATATATGTATCATATTAATAGCGAGTTACCCAGTCGCGCCTCTATTATTACAGACCCTATTATTTCTTCTGTTCTCGTACTTATTACGGCTTTCCAGTTCCATTTAAACATATATTTACTATTT
Source organism: Saccharina japonica (assembly GCA_008828725.1). Lineage (NCBI taxonomy): Eukaryota > Phaeophyceae > Laminariales > Laminariaceae > Saccharina > Saccharina japonica. The sequence continues at coordinate 314,592 of MEHQ01002237.1, forward strand.
ATCGTATACATTCTCCCCCCTTTTTTTCACTAAAATCCGTATCCCCTCCCCCCCCTTATTTTGTCTGCGCGTTTTTTCGTGTTTCGCCTCTATTTTGGTACGTATGTTTTTTGTTTGTTGTGTTGTCCCCTCCCCAGTGACCTGAAGCCGACTAACATCGGGCTTTGTGCCTTGGGGCACGTCAAGGTGTTCGACCTGGGTCTGTCGGCGCTGCGAGAGGTCCGTGACAGGAACACGGACAAGTATCAGGTGAGACCCCCCCCCCCCCCCTGCTCTGTCACCCGGCATTGTTTGTGCCTACGGAAGTAACTCACGCCTAGACACGCGCTCTCGACTTTACTCTCGCGACATACAGGCAGTATTATACTTACCGAGTACGTCAGAGGTCCGTAAGTTGTTGTCTTTCGATAATCTAAAACTCCAAAACTCCATACCTATGTGTGTAGTATATATGTCGTACTCGTACATACGAGTACACATTATTTTTTTGGTTCTTCATCCCGTTTATTATCCTCGCCCTACTCTCCCGCTCCCTTCCAGAAGTAACTCAAATCCGGGGTCACATAGCACCCCCCCCCCCTCCTCCCCACTACGTCTATATACGGTTCGTGCCTTCACCTTTATCTTCATCATAATCGCGGGAAGAATTCGGCATTGTCTTATTGGCTTATCGACTCGCGTCGAATTTTGCAAACTCGCGTCACATATAAAGACGTAATGATATATATATTATTAGTAGTAATAAGGCGCTTTCCCGGCTTTCCGCATTTTTTTTTTGGCAAGAAAAGAAATCCTCCTTGGGCTGGACACGAAAGCATATGTTATTATGTGACCTTCCTTGGCTTTGAAGTCACGAGGTCTGACCACCACATACAACACCACGGGGGCGTCTATACTATCATTAATAGAAGAAAAATATCCCCCCCGACTTTCGACTTTCGTCAACCCATTCAGAACTGAAAAAAAAAATTATCCCACACTAATTCCAAGTAGTTTGTCCCCAAATACGTGGGACCAGCTTTTAACCCTTATAGAACTGGAGTCCCGTTTTGGGGACAACTTACTTAGAATTAGAGTGGTTTGTCCCCAAAACGGGACTGCGGTCCTAAAAGGGTTAAGGGGTTAATAGCTGTGAGATCGAGGATTTCGCCGAGAAACTCATATTTGCAAGCTTAAAGCTTGATTGAGTGTTCCATGTGTGCATACGAACGAGACGAAGGGGTCAACATGGACGAGAGTGTCGGCGTTGGCTGGGACGGCTGCACCCGGTCAATGGAAACCAAGGCGTGAGCCGGGCTAGGACCGAGAGAAGAGCCAGTTAAGCAATAGAGAGGAAAAAAAATGCAAAAGAAGAAAAAACGGAGGAGGGGACGGGCCTCACGTCGGCTGGCGAGGAAGTCAGCACGTGAGGCTCGTACGAGGCAGAAGGAGGCACTTGTGGCGGTAGCGACCTACAACGTGCGCACCCTGGCTGTAAAGGGGAAGAACGGGTATGGACATGACGAGCGCATCCTGACGAAGGTGCAACAGCTTGGCTGTGACTTCGTCGGTCTGCAGGAAACTCGGCGAGCCGGCAGGACGACATTCCACGCTGCTGGGTATCAAGTGTTTTGTTCAGGTCAGGAAGAAACAGCAGCCAGACAGGGGTTGTATGAGGTTGGTCTGGCAGTCAAGGAGTCTATATGCCGTAAGTCTGTGTATACCCACGATTTCATAGACGAACGGCTTTGTCGATGCGTTTCGAGCTGACTGGTAAATACGAGGCAGTTAATTTTGTCGTTGCGTATGCCCCAACAGAGTGTACCAAAGACACCGAGCTGAAACGTGTTTTCTGGAAAAAGCTGGAGGACCTAGTCGAACAGATTCCAACTAGAGAGTGTTTGTTCGTACTGATGGATGCTAATGCACGAACTACGCAGAGACTAGGGTGCGATGATACTGAAAACAGAGTTCTGGGAGCATACGCCCGCGATTTGATCAACGATAATGGCAAACGACTCCTGTCGTTCGCTACCAATTGCAAGCTAGCTCTCACCAACACTTTTTTCAGCACACGCAAGGGCGGAATCTCGCATACTCACAACGGCACCGGCCCGAATGACCGTAAGCGCATTGATTACATCCTAACCCGACAAGTCCACCGGCCTAGAGTACACGATGTTAAAGTTGTCCCTCAACCTCCGCCACCAGCTAAGGCTGATTCAGACCACAACATCGTACACATGAAGGTTCGTCTCTCTGGACATTTTGCATCGAACCGACAAGCACGCAAGACGCCAAAAGGCCGACCGTTTGACCGCAAGGTGTTTATGTCCGACGGAAAATGTCGTGAGCGAGTAGTTGCGAGAGTCGTTTCCACTCTCAACCAACCTTTCCAACCACACAACATTGCTGGTATGGTTACTATGTTCACCTCAACCGTCGTCGATGCGGTAGAAGCCGAGGTACCACCCACATCGCACCAGCCACGAAGCGTCGATGGTGTGAGACGGCTGAAGCCTCGGCTGCCTTCAAAATAGCATGGTCCGCGAGGGAAGAGGCGCGACAGCACCTACGCACTCACTCCCGAGATAGTACCGCGTGGAAGACTCTGAGGACCGCGTGTGCGAATCTTCGGGAGGTGGTCGCTGTAGGGGTACATGCGTATTTCGAAGAGTACCTAGCCGAAACCGAGAGACTCCTAGCTGATAACGACCAGCGAGGCTTTTACAAGCACCTGAAGGGTACTGTAGGGTTGGAGGGCAAGAAAGCGCGAAGCGAGCAGTTCATAAGGGACGAGGATGGCACGCTGCTACGGGATAAAGTGCTAATTCGTGAACGGTGGATGAGAGCCTTCCACAAACTCTTGAACACGAAATCACTGAAACTTGATCCCACTATCATCGATCCATTGCCACCACGACCGCTTGAACAATCACTTGGCGATGAGCCATCTGTGGACGAGATGATGGGAGCCGTTAAGACAATGCCGAATTGGAAAGCGGTAGGACCAGACGACCTGCCCGCCGAGCTACTAAAAATCGATCACCCCGATTTCATCCAATGCTTCCACCACATTCTTGTCAATGTTTGGGTAACGGGTGAAGTCCCCCAGCAGTGGAAAGACGCGATCATCAAGGTACTTTACAAAAAGAAGGACCGAACTGATTGCAACAACTACAGAGGGATTTCGCTTGTTGCCCATGCAGGAAAAGTGTTGTTGAAAATCGTCGCATCCCGTATCAGCAACTACTGCGAGGACCGAGGCATCTTCCCTGAGGAACAATGCGGTTTTCGTCCTACACGATCAACAGTCGACATGCTGTTCGTAGTACGACGATTACAAGAACTCGGACGAGAGAGAAAAATCCCTCTGTACATGTGCTTCATCGATCTGCAGAAAGCGTACGACTCTGTCGACCGGGAGCTGCTGTGGCAGGTACTTACACGCGTTGGCATACCAACCAAGATGCTTACAATCATCCGCCAGTTCCACGACGGCATGCGTGCTTGCGTCCGCACAGATGATGGTGAGCACTCTGATTGGTTTAATGTCACGCAGGGGCTACGACAAGGCTGCGTGCTGTCGCCACTGCTGTTCAACGTGTTCTTCGCTGCTGTGATACACGTTGTTCTCGTACGCTTCAGCGAAGACGAAGACATCATGAGGGATCTGGTTCTCCTCAAGGAGGATGTAGTGGTTGGAAAAGAGGTACCATTGGCATGCGTGCGAAGGGCTGTATGGGGTATGCTGTACGCCGATGATGCAGGAATTGTCTCAAAGTCTGCGGAGAGTCTCGCAAAAATGATGACAGTCATCGTGACTGTCTTCGAAGCAGCAGGCCTCACGGTGTCAGAAAAGAAAACGGAAACGATGATCTTACGAACACGGGACCAGACACCCCCTCCTCCGCCGCTCGTTATCGAAGCAGCTGGTCAGAGGTATAGACAGACGAGCCAGTTCTTGTACCTCGGCGGCATTATCCACGAAAACGCTGACCTCTCACTCGAAATCGAACGACGGATCCGTCTCATGTGGGCGTGCTTCAAACGGTTCGGACCAGAGTTGTACGACATGAAGACGGCTCGACTTAGTCTGAAAATCCGCATGTTGAAGGCCGAGGTGATTGAGACCCTGCTGTACGGATGTATGACGTGGACCCTCGGTGCACAACACTTCGCCAGACTCCGCTCGGCACACCACCAAATCCTCCTGCGTGTCATTGGCTTCCAGCGTCGGCAGCGTGGCGACTATAGGACCCTCTCGTACGCAAAGGCTCTCAAGCAGACACGATGCGAGAGCATCGAAACGACAATCCGTAAACGGCGTCTGTTCTTTGCGGGAGCCGTGGCACGGCAACCCAAGGGGCGACTACCCAGTCGGATTATGTTCGGGACCATGACGGGTGGGGAGGGACGCAGACCGGGCGGACAACCAAAGTCCTGGCAGAAATGCCTTGCTGAAGACCTCAAGGTGTTTCAAGCCTCCAAGGGGTCCACGGCACAGGTCCCGTTGGTGTTTGGAGTAGAGACCGCAGTATGGACCATTGCAGCAACTAAAGTGGGCAAGTGGCACAGGGGGGTCCTCGAAGCGGCTGAACAGTTCATGATCCGGTGGCACAAGGTAGAGGCGGAACTGAGTAGACAGCGCCACGCATCCGTTGCGGGGGGTGCAAAAGGGAATGGGAAGGGGGGGGGCAACAGTCGTACGGAAACCGCGGCTGATGAGAGCAGGAGGGAAACAGCCGACAGGGTAGCAAGGTACCAGGCTGACTAGTAAGTCCCACCTAGACTACCCGTGCCGCGCACCTCTGTAGCCGCTTCGAACGCGGCACTGTTTCTGGTGGTCTTTCTTTCCCTTTGTTTGTTTGTTTGTTTGATTTTTTTTCTTATTTTTCTTTTTTTCATTTTTCTTTTTGCTTGTTGTATTGCCTGTTGTTGCTTCTCAAGGGGGGCACGACAGCGATGCTACAACCCCTCGCATCATTTGCTTCGTTTACTTTGTTTCACTTATTTATGTTACCGTGATCGCTTTTGCCTTTGTTTCTCCGCCTTCCGTATTTGTCCTAGGACTTTCTTTGGTGGCTTAGCTACGTACGTATTCATTTTGGTTTTGTCATTCCCCGTTCTCTTTCCGGGACTCTCGTGTGTTACACGAGAACGAAACGGAATTGAGTTGGAAGTGCCACGTACCCGTTGTATGGGTGGCGCCCAAGGGAAGGGAGACGGAGGGTGGGGGGGGTCATAGGGAAACCAGGACGGACGAAAGCAGGAAAGAGACGGCAAACAGAGTAGGTGCCAGACCGACTAGCTGGTAGAACCTGCCTGTACTATGGGCACAAACCTGCCTCGGCTGGCCTTCGGTGTGCTCCGGCTGGCTGTCCTATCCTGTCGTTCTCAGTCTTGCTCTGTTGGCGCTGTTTCGGTCCAATTTATTTTCTTTCATTTCATTTGGTTTTTTATTGGAGGTCGCATCTCCTCTGGGAGAAGCACGACACTTTCTTTCTTTTTTTGTCATGCTTTTTATTTGGTTGCTTGATTATTGATTTGCTTCAGTATATTTACTTTTATTATTTTTTCTTTTCGCTTTTTTCTTTTTTCTCTTTTTTTCTCTTGCATGCACCTGGATTGCTAGCAGGGTAGGTCTTGCCTGTCGTATATGGCGTTGCATTGTCTGCTCTGCTTACTGCACTGAGTGTAGTATCTCTGTGTCGTAGTTTTGTGACCACAGAACTGGTACCTTTTTAGGATGAAGAATCGGCACGGACACTGGGTGTGCTGGATGTCGACGGGTAGAAAGGAAGGTTTAATGTGAAGAACACACACACAACTTTATAAATTTAAACAAATTAAAAAACAACAGCTGTGAGGTCGAGGATGTCGTCGAAACTCATCTTTGCTAGCTGAGTGCGATATACCTGCTACCAGGTATATCGCACGAGCGAGCTCAACGCGAAAGGTCAAAGGACGATAGACGATGGTAGCCGAGCGAGAGCCGAGAGGCGAGAGGGTGTTGTTTACATTCAAGCACACCATGACCCATGACCGGAACCTGGTTGTTATGGTACATATTATTTTCTCTTTCCTTCCTATTAATAGTCGCAACTCAGACCCGGGGTCACAAAGTGGGCTCTTCTCCCTCCTCCCCCACTACGTACGATTCTTGCCTATATAGCATTTTTATCGCGAGAAGATTTCAGCATTTTCTTCCCTCGTCAACTCTCGTGGTATTGTTGTGCTTGCCCACGCTATAATATGCGCTCTCGACAGCAGTTGGTGTCATTTGAGAATAAAAATCTCCATCCGGAGACTCGAACCTTCGGCCTCCAACCTAACAGGCTTCATGGTTACCTGTTCGGACTAGGACCACCGGGGCGACCGGCTGTTGGTTGGGTAGAAAAAACGGTTTAATGTGAAGACAACAGACACATTGCTGTCTGTCGTATATATAAGATGTAATACAGCAGCAGCAGTTGCGATCCGATTTAGCTTTCAACATATACTTCGGGATAAGCATACAGGATCAGGTATCATGTGATACCAACAAGGTATCACATATTATGTATACAGAATGAGGAGCCTATCGCCTACTACGCTGAGATGGGGCTGTCCTCGTTGTTGTCGTTGCTGCTGCTGCTGTTATGTGATGCTGTAGCTGTGGGTTGTCTTCTTCTATCCAAAGACATCCTACTACTGCCCAGAAGCCAGAACACTACCCACACACAGCAGCAGCAGCAGCAGGCAGTCGGAACCCTGTCGGGAACACTACACCCTGCTCGGAGGAGACCCTGGACGACCTAACCCTGGGTGTCTCGGCGATACATATCATGCGTATATATGTATCATACGTCGTTGGTTGTTGGCATACTGATTGTATGAGTACATCATACAATCCGTTAGCTCGGATCTTCAAGGCATGATTTTGTCTTGAAAATTGTGTACCTGTGGTCCGCATATCATAATTGTGGGCCGCGCTCGGAATATTCTCGCAATTTTCTCGCTAGATGCAAAAGCGGCGCAGCCGCGTTTCTCGCCCGTTTCTGGTCCGTTTTGGGTCCGTTTTGGGTTAGGGTTAGGGTTGGGGGTTGGGTTGGGTCTACGCCCGTGCCTTGATCCCACCAGGAAGTGTTTCCTAGCTCGCAAAGCAATGCGAGAAGTGAACAGCCCGCCCCTAGGAAGATCCGAGCTAATGCATTGTATAAGGGGCTCGATTGTATTGTTCCCCATCCTTTTCCTCTATTAAGTGGTAAGCTCTCGTACTGCACTTCTTGGTTCACAGAGTGCATCATATACTCGTATACAATCCCAATTCAAAAGCAAACCTCAACCTATACTATTAACACGTACTACTGCTGTCTAAATACGTATTACTCGTAATAGGATACGTGCCTATTAATAGCGACGAGGCCCCGGAATGACAAACGACAAGTTTCAAAAAGGGGAGGGGGGGGGGGTGGTCTCCTTTCTATACGTACCGACGTATCGTATGTGGTCTTCCCAGCCCCCGGCCCTGGCTATGTATGGTGCGCAGCAAACAGTGGCTCTTCATGTACTTGTTCACGTGTTTTCTATTATTTTCTATTCGTAAGGGCCCGCATATATATGTGGAAAAAACAACAAAATCTGATTTGCTCTTCACTGACTGGTCTAAACATGCACCACCAACAAAGATTAGGATTTTGGAGTATACCAGGTATGCAATTTGATTCGGACGAAAAAACAAAGAAGTCAAAGGTCGTCAGAGTCCGAGTCATCGAGACGTCATTTGACTCGCGAGTCCCGAGTCCTTTGCGCCTTCACCGGTCTTATCCCACAAATCGTACCAGATAAAATGTACAAAATATATAATTATTTCTTGATGTTTTTAAGTCGTACGTAGTACGTGTTTTTTTTTGTTTTTTTTTTCAATCAAATAACGAGAAGGCGTCGACCCAACCCAACCCTAACCCTGACGCTAACCCCAACCCTAGTCCAGGCTAAGGCTCGACCCGTGCGTGGCTTCGCCGCGGGTTTTGGACAATCTGACTAAAAAATGTGCGAACCACCACAAAAACCGTAATATATTTGGTACTTTATCTGGTACGATTTGTGGGTCAAGAGCACCGGCAAAGACCACTCGTATATACTGCCTTTTGAAGCACTGTCTGTCTTGAGTCTTGAGTCCCCAGGGTACCAGAAGCTGAAACTGTGTAACGGTTATCCTGTTCTTTCCGGCCGCTCGACCTCAACAGCCTCCCCTCTTTCTCTTTCCTCTCGGCCTACGACCCCTTTATTTACTTTTTGTTCCGTACTTATTTTCGCAGTTGTCGGGCATGGCGGGCAGCAAGCGTTTCATGGCGCCGGAGGTCTGCCACGGCCTGCCGTACAACGAGAAGGTGGACGTCTACTCCTTCGCGGTGGTGCTGTGGGAGATCTGCACCCTCCGAAAGCCCTTCGCGGGGATGAGCGTGGCCGACCACTACCGAGAAGTCATCGTTGGAGGCCTGAGGCCGCCCTTGGACCCGCGATGGCCGCCGCGCCTCGCAAACCTCCTGCAGGCGTGCTGGCACGGGGATCCGGATCGCAGGCCTTTCATCACCGAGGCTCGGGACGCGTTGCGGCAGATCTTCGTCGAGGGGGGTGGCTCGCCAATGTGGTAGTAAATAGGTCTGTGGCCGTACGACTACGGACGGCCATGCATAGCATGAGTACCCCCCCCCCATACACACACCGCGCCAGCTCAGAAAGAGGAAGCTGTAACTGTACCCTGTACCCCCCCCCCCCCCCCCCTCACAAACATGCCCCCGTCAGTCGTCGTCCGTCCCCCCATACCGCCGTAGGTGTTATTGTTGGTTGGTTGGGCTGAAATATGTTTTTGGCGGCTGGCTGAAATGGTTTTTTGAAGATCACAATGTACGAAAATACAAAAGTGCCAGAGTGTACGGACTGCTGGTAAGCGATTGCACTCACATTAGTTGAATTAGTAAATGCATCTGTGTTTTTTTAAACTGGGCGACGGGGGGAGTACGGGTGGGGTTTAGGGGGGGGGGTCATATCGGAGGAGGGGGGGGTGGGTCGTATCTTGTTGCGTCAGGTCGCGCAAGAACAACCCGGGTCGGTGCGTAATTCCAGCTGCTCGATGTCGGCATTTGGAAGCTGAAGAAGCCGACGGATCGAATGGTACGCGAGCACGCGATGTATATAGCCTTGTGGCAAGCCGTGCTCGACGGTGGTCGCTGCTCGTTGGGTATGGGGGTATGCAGAAAGTGCTCCCTCATGGGCTCGAGCTGCGCCGTTTATCGTGCAAGGCGTTTGTTAGGGAAAAGTTTTTTTTGTAGTGTTGTTCTTGATGGCTGCATATTGGTACTACTTATCAGTTGTTGGTGTCCACCGTCGTGTCTGTATGCGTCTGTCTTGTCCTGTCTTGTCTTTTGTCTCTCACCACCAATTTTTAGATATAGACGCACCCGATAGCGATGGCTAGTTTCTTTTGGGTCCTGCTCGCTCCCTGCCTGTTTTTTTTTTTTTTAACCTGCTCGATATATAGGCGTCAGTGCCACCCACGGGGGCTATACTGCCGCTTTACCGTGCCCACAGGGGCCGCGTCGCGTGTGCTGTCATCAGATCGAGTGGGAAATTTAGGCACCCCCAAGTATAACAAGGTCGAGCGGACGGACGTTTTAGGCATTCTCAATATTTGTCCCGATATCTCGTGAGAGCCGGATTAAGATTCTCCATTTTTTACACCCTTCTTTAGTTGAGGTACGTAATGCACGTGTAAATGGGCGTATAGGCGTGTGTATACCCGGTAGTTGTCTTTGATATATGGGATCTCCTAGGCGGGAGCTTCTGCGTGTTCTTGCTTGCCAATTTGTTAGAGTCAGGCCAGGCCACACACAGATATATATATCATATATAGTGGAAGCGTCGGGGGCCTGTACTGGCTCCGTTTCGGTTGCAGTTTCATTGGTCGATGTGGAATGGAAAAAACCCCCACACTTCGTAAATACCGGTATAGTAGTTTTACTTAAGTAGAAGCGGCAGACCAAAACAGCTCAAACTTGAAGTTCAAAATATTTTTTTTCTTGATGAAATGATGCCCTGTGATTTTTGGGTTCGGGTCTCGGTTGAGCCGGCCGGTTGCGCGGAGGAGTAGGAGGCGCGCTAATCCAGCCGCGCTCTTGAACGCGCCCTGACTTGCTGCTGGCGCATGAATACATGCATGTAAGCGATTTCGATCTCGCTCGAGAAAAGGAGCAACGAGAACGCACAACCACCGTTTATATGTGTACGAGCGAAACAGCTGGTATTTTTTTCCCCTCCAGAGTCTGTTGTGCTACATAAATGCTTCATGGAGGAGTAGGAGGCGCGCTAATCCAGCCGCGCCCCTAAACGCGCCCTGAGTTGCTGCTGGTGCATGAATACATGCATGCATGCATGCAAGCGATTTCGATCTCGCTCGAGAAAAGCAGCGTCAAGAACGCACAACCACCGTATATATGTATCCGAGCGAAACAGCTGGTATTTTTTCCCCCCTCCAAAGTCTGTTGTGCCAAATGGTTCATGTTTTGTTCACCACGCCTGGCTCGGGTTGCTCCTTCGCCGCACTTGGGAAGTTGTACTTACTGTAAGTGTCCTAATATAACAGTGTAGTCGTTCTTTATATTATGATCAAATCAACACCTACCTGCCGTGTCCGCTTTGATAAGCTTAGGCTTGCCGTCGAACTAAAAAACGCAGAAGGGGCTTTTCATCGACTGCTTTACAAAAGGCAACTACACCCGACATCTCGCTTGCTGTGCCAGACGGTAAGCAGCGCCGTCCTGGTGTGAGCACAATCAAATCCCAGGCCCGAGCAAACCCATCTAAGCTCGGGTTGCCTCATGGACCCCGCGTATATAGCTTGTAAATACACGATGGCCTGCGCACGGATCTCCCGTGTATCGCTCGCACTTCGTATATACAACAATGGCCTGCGCAACGGACTCCGTGTATCGCTCGTACTTCGTTACATACATCACATGATCTGTGTTTGGAATACTAACAACAGGAATGTCCCCGCGGCACCGTTAGTGGTAATGATAATTCAAAACACAGAACGTAAAACACAGGAGAAAAAAATGACCCTTGGGCTCTCCCCTTCAACTGCTCGTCGAACACGGTACGGCCAAAACACACCGCACCAGGTCGGTCGCGGGGTGGGCGGGGGCATTCTCAAGTCTCGAGCCAAGGCAGCAAAGCTTGCGGTGGGGATTGTTGTCCCCACTTTAGTAAAAGCTTTCGACCCCCCCCCCCCCGCCTCCCACCCCCTCCCCCCCCCAAAAAAAAATCTCAAAAGAGATGACCTCTGCCTTCACATCTCCGAAACGATCGATCTCCAAAATAACGAAAACGTATCAAAGTTGGTCACCCCAAGAAGACAAACGACAGCGCCAAAATAGCGCCCACGCAAGCCACGAGCATAACGGGGTCGTTACCAGGCGCCTGGCCGGTGTCACTCCCCACGTAGTAACCCAGATCGTCTTTCTTCTCTGTTTTCCAAGGAACCACTTTAGGCTTCCCTATCTCCTACCAGGTGCGTACGTAGGCAGCCGGGTGAGGTGGGAGGGGGGGGGGGGGAGGGGGGAGGGGGGGGGGGGGGTGGAAAGCAAACCAGGAAGTGAGCAGACCCACTCCCGTGTGCATTTCATGTCGCATTCCACCGTCTCCCTCCAACGTGGAAAGTGAACTAAATGTCTTGAACTATTTCGGGGAGTGATGGTAATCAGAACTCACGGTGGACTACCCACGGTGGACTACACAAAACAACAGTTTTCTCCATTTTTACTAGTAAAACCCACGTTCGGTTCTGATTCCTAGTGTATGTCTGTCCCCCCGTAACCGTATGACCTACCGTACAGTAAATAGTTTTTAGGCGTTGTATCGCACCTGTGCTGTATGTGTCAACTAGTAGTGGCCGGGGCGTGGTTCAGGACTATATATATCTCGATCGAATATGACTCTATTGCATGGTACATATAAAGAGGCTCCTTCGTGGTGCAGAGCTATTCATAACAACCAGCGTACGGAATCGGAGACGCTACGGCTGAATGGCGACCAGGGCGAAACATATCGAGTTGTCTGCGATATCGCGACAACCGGTTGGGGGTAGGGTCGCCTCCGATGAGCACAAGATGCTATTACGAATAGAACATTGTGGGCGCGTCCAAGCCTCTTTGGGCCTTAATATACTAGTTTTAGTGTAGGGGGGCAGTTAGGCAAGGGAGAAAACCGCAGTCTCTCCTACGTATATAGCATGTTTACCGACGAGGGCCATCGCACCTACGGTGCTCATGGTAGGCATGCCGTCAAGCGATTTCCCCGCATCTGATATTTTCCTAAAAGGCTACCGTGCTGGCATCGTGAGCCATGCGCCACCTACTACTTGTCCAGGCGTATCAGACCTCTCCAAGGGCAAAATGCTGCTTGCGTAATATTGCTATTAGGCACCTAGTCAACCTACGCGGGGCACCCAGCAGCGTCATATACAATGGGTGCACCCAAGATGATGGATGCTTCGCACGATGACGTTCCCGGTAAGGACCTGGAAGTTAACAATATTGCACACCCCACCCGCCTCACCTTCCACTTGGTCTTGTCAAAAGTTTCCGTCAGGTGCGACACGTCAGGAAATTGGACGAAGTCATCTTCGCCGAGCTTCAGCTGAGGGGCTTTGGCGATGTACAGCAGCTCTTGACTGACCTTGCGCACGATCGCGATCGGCATTATTAAACGAAGCGGTGCACGCCCAGGAAGTGTTAGCGAAAACCACAACAACAACAACAACAACAACAACAACAACAACAGCAGCAGCAGCAGCAGCAGCGGCAGCAGCAGCATGACCCTCGTTGAATTTCCAAATGCATGTTAGAAAGCTTCTTCTTGATGTTTTGATGTTATACAAATATTTTCAGAGTCTTCAAAAGCCCCTCCCTGCCCTCGTGCTCTCCACAAAAACAGGGGGTTGTCGCCCGCCACCAGCCGGACAAGTCCTTATTTCTCACCTTTCGGACGTCCAAGTCTCGGTGAGCCTTGAGGCTTTCGAGCAGCGTCACCGCCTGCTTGTTCCTCCCCACGCCCTGCAATGCCTGCACTGCCCACAGCTTGAACTCGCCGCCTCTCCGCGAGTCTGCTCCCGCGAGAGAAACGGCCTTCTCGAGGAGGGTGAACGACGCGTCGTAGTCGCCCCCCCGCATGACGGAGATAGCGTCCTCGTAGATGACCTGCATCGTTTGTTTTCAGGACGGATTGTGAGCGAGGCGAGCGAAACGAGTTTCGGATCGATCTGTGACGAATACAAACAGGTCGCGGCAAGGGCGCTGGTTTGGCGGGTGCCTTTTTACAAAACAATCCTTTTTAATAAATGGCTACTACGGAGGACCATAGTAAATAGGACCAAATATTGTTACTGTAGTAGAAATTGGTAAATAAATACCTGGTAGATTTTTGGGTGTACCGTAGGTCCTATTTACTGCGGTTCCACGTAAATAAGTACCTGGTACGACGTTGGAGTCTATAGATACGTCAGCTATGATAATGGCTAAAGATTGGTCGTTACTCGGATTTGCGAGGTGCGCGACACGTCTGTCTGCCGCGAGTGGGCCAGATACCTTTTTGAAACGTTTGCACTCTTCTTGGCGAAACCACGTAAGTATTCCCCACATTTTGCTTGGAACCCAAACATGGTGCTTCGTACATATGACATGGAAGATACAATCACGCGCCGGGCAAAGCTCGGTTATCGCGTATCAACTAAAATATATCATGACAACAGCCTCGTGCAGCCAGCGGAACCAATGGCCATGGCCATGACTGCTGCCATCCAGCTTTGATATCGTCGTCTACATTTCACACCGGCAACGCGAAATCCCGAGTACTGAATACATTTGCTCGAGTTTCTCACACCACCGCCTCCGCTTGTTTGTAAGTGCTCGAGTTTCTCACGCCACCACCTCCGCTTGTTTGTAAGTGCTCGAGTTTCTCACGCCACCACCTCCGCTTGTTTGTAAGTACAGCCTTTTATGTACCTCAGCTTTCTCCTGGTTCGTCAGCTGGTCTCCCCGCTCAGCACGCGCGACCAGCCCCGCTGCTCGGTTGCCTTGCCCCGCTTTTCTTCCGGCCACGTCCGCGTCAAGCCAGGCTCCGAACACCTTGACCTTGTCTCGCCCTGCCTTCGTGCAGCGGGACCACAACGCGAACTCGTTTCGCTGAGGGTGTTGAACTATGACAGGCTGCAGACTTAAGGCCTCGTTCGGATCGACGATAATGCTACAGCAGTTTTGTACCATACACTGATAGTTGGCTTCGAGCTTCATCATTTATCGTTTACCTGGTACTATAGCTCTGCAACTCAGGTATGGCTGACTGCTACGTACGTACCTCTTTTACGGAAGCCCGGTTTGCCTTCCTTTATTTATTGCGTACGTACATATAATATGTGCATCAAGTTGTGATGGGGTGGGGGGTGGGGGGTGGGGGACATCGAGATTAATGGTCTATGTATGGGATGGGGCGCGAGATCGAAGCGGTGCAAGGAAGAAGTGCACAAAACGAAGCACTACCATGAACGGCATTCTAGACTACTGCTGTGCTCCATCTTCTCTGCACAAGTGCGTACTCGCCCGGTACACGCAGGTAACACTTGTAAGGCAGGCAACCATGGCTCGGGTGGAACTTACTATTATAACTGCTGTACGTAGTCGTGGGCCAACGGGCGGCGCAGCTCTGCGTAAGCATCCTGCATCAGATCAAACCAAACCACCGGCCCCTGACGAGCAGTGCATACGGCCGTCCGCATTGAAAGGCTAACTTACCCTCGCCAGGTAACCTGTCCATCATCACGTCGTCGATTGCATCGAACGTCTCCTCCAGGGTAGGCTCCTCCCACCTCACCCCGACCACGGCAGCATCTTCTTCCGCCGCGGCGTCAACATCGTCGCCTAGCCTCAGCGCCCAGACTCTTCTTCTGCTTGTGGGAAGGCTGGTCGTATATGTATGTCCAGCGGTAGCGCTGGGAACGTGATGGTGCCAAAACGCAGGAGCAACACGGCTGGGGACTTTCGGGAGAGAGGTGTGAGCCAGGAATGCTGGCACGGTCATCTTGTCGGCCGACAGGCACGCGCTTGCTGCTGGCACATTGATGTTGAAAATGTCTGCTGACATGCGTAGCAAAACCCACCGCATTTTGGGGTTTCCACCGTAAAAAGAAGCCGGAAGACAAGGGAAACCGGGGATAAGTGGAGATACACCTTGGAGCAGCGTCGATCAGTCAGCCAGCAGCGTATTCTTTGGTTTCTGCAGGCCCAGGTGCGGTGAACGGAGCGATTTTTGCACTTCAGGCGGCCACCATGACTGAAGCGACGCCGTCTGCAACGCAACCACCAGGCCGGAATCGCGCCGAGAAGAGTCTACCGCACTCGTTCCGAGACCGTTTCACAGAGATGTTTGCAAAGCGAGAGCTGAAGAGGAAGCAGCGTCGGTACGGCACTCACCATCTCATCGCCGGGACGTCGGCCGGGTTGGTGACGACCGCCGCTCTCTACCCGCTAGATCTCGTCAAGACTAGATATCAGGTGACAGCAGTGGTGCAGGTCGAGACCGTGATTCGTGCGCTCCTTTGTAAAACCTGAGCCTGCGAAAAACTCTGCCTGTGCTTCCGTTGATAGCCAGAGTATGTGTACGAGTACGTACATAAGCTCTCACTTCTGCCTCCACTTCTGTGCCAGAGCAGTAACAAGTTGGAAGTTGACGTTCGTGAGCAAAGCCCAACTCGGCGTTTGGCGTACGTGCAGTACGTACACTACAACACCATATAGTTCTACGCAGACTGGGTGTATTGCCGATTGGCACACGAAGGCTGCAACACCAGCGCCAGCCATGCCTGCACCCAATTTGGAACGGCACGCGGAACGCACCCGTCTTCCCCACGAGAGAAGCCTCTTGCGTTGTTTTCGGGGGGGGGGTGTTTTGAGTGACCGATACGCCGTTCTTTAGGATCCGTACGAGCCCTCCTGTACCCCGAAAACACCAGCAGCAGTTCAGCAGTCGTCCCCTATACGAGTGCGTACATACGACACACGTAAACGCACCGCGTAGTGTTGCTGAGTCCCGAGAACAATACTCGCATATACGACGTATACGCATATATACTCGTGGCACAATACGTAGCAGTATGCCTGGTACTGCTGCCTGCTGTAGGTACGCAATCGTGCCTCCCAACTTCCAACTTCCAACTCGTTCTGCTATAGGAGTATATTCGTTGTTTGTTTTTTCGCGCCCGAGTGAAGGAACAGGTGCTACAGACTACAGACAGTACGACGAGTTCGTAGAATATTAATATCACACGGCGCTTCGCGTAGCGGGCGGTCCCGCCCGCTACCCTCGCTCATCAAGGACACAACATAAATGGTATATGGAAAAAGTCACAGATGGCACAGAAATTAAGGAGGAAACAGGCGACTTGCAAATGCCAAGAGCTCCATGCTTCAGGACAACAAAGCTACGATACATATGATATGTATGTTCGAAAGATAAAGCACACAACACCACGGCACACAGCAAGGCGCTGCGCTGCCTGCTGGGTGTGATTCGTGCCTTTTTCGTGATGCACCACTTTTTTTTTCTGGATGAATCGAAGAATTGAATCGAAGAAACAAGAAGAAGAAAAATAATTCCAGGACCGATCCCGAAAAAACATGTTTTCCCTTCGGCAATTAAGAGCTGAGAGTAGGCTGAGAGGCCAGGAAAGTGTCAAGTGTCAAGGCTGGCCTCCGAAGTGGGGGGAGACAAACGTTTTAAGGTCTACACTCGTATTGCTGTTCAAGCCAACCTTCAAACCGAGCGGAGGCGATTCTTACGCGAGGGCTTTCAAGCATGAGGGAAGCGGTCAACGTATGTCACCAGTTTTTGCACGAATATATATAGCAGAGCGTCTGTTGGACGGAGTTCCTGCGTCGTACTGGCCAAGTTATTACCTGGCACTGGCTGTATATACTGGCACCATAGCAGGGGCACCAAGGAATTGCTCGTGCTGCTGCTATGATAAACAGGTAGTAGGATATTTGATCATTTTCCGGTATGTCATATATATGATGTGATGCTGTGTGTCTATATATATATTGGCCAGGTTTATGACAAGGGGCCGTCGCCGTACAAGTCGGTTGGAGCGGCCTTTCGCACCATCGTCAAGGAGGAGGGGGCAAGAGCGCTGTATCAGGTCAGCATCTTGATCTTCTGATAGATACGCACCATAACCACCACTGTAACTGCTACTGCTACTGCTACTGCTGCTACGAGTAGTGCTGCTGCTGCTGCTGCTGCTGCTGCTGCTGCTGCTGTGTTTCGATCCTGTTCCGGTGCGTGAACACACAGCGGTACGAACTACTGTAGTACCTTCCTGGTATCATATACCAGGTAAGCATCACTGAACAGCAGTCATCGACGTGAACGACCAATCAACTAAAAGTGCCATTCGTCTGCAACCAGTAGCAAACCATTATATCTTGTGTACGGGTATACAGTACGATACAGTATACGAGCATGGATCCACAAGGCTGTGGAGCCCGTACGCACCAATCATGCGTGGGAAGCGCACCAGCGAAACTGTTCTTGATGCAACAACTGTTCTTGGTTGTTGCAACAACTTGCGTGCCGAATTAAACATAAAACCACGTGTTTTTCGTTACTACGTTGGCGCGGCAGGGTTTGGGCCCGGCGCTGCTTGGAAATGCTGTCGCCTGGGGTGGGTTCTTCTACTCGTACGAGAAGATTAAGGTGCGACCACGACGACGACGACGGCGGTAGCACCGTTCTCGGCGTTCTCACCCCTTGATCCGGGTGGTTTCACCACTGCTGCTGTTGTGCGGTACTCGACGTTAGTGCCCTCTTGCCTTTTGCGTTTCGGATGCGCTCCCCAAATGACCTCTTTGTTTTTCTTGTTGACGCCATCGATCAGATCTCGCCTTCACGGTTTCGCTGTTCGGCACAGCAGAAAACAAGCATCTTGGTGCTCTTTTGTCGCATCTTGATGCTCTTTTGTCGTTATCCTGACTCTATGCGTACGGAAGAACAGTACGTAGTAGACTCTACCGGTCGTTCAAACATACCCTTCATTCGTGAAATAGGAGTCTTTTGGGATGCCGTCAACACACGCACGCATGCACATATATTTTTACACGCTGTTTCCGCTTGGCACCCTGATTCCTACCTCGACCTGATCCCACTTGGACCTAAGCCCTCTAAAACTTACCCTGGGCATTTAGCTAGCCGCCGGCAGGACTCACCAAGCACCTTGATCCCACGTCGATGAAAACGGAAAGCCGCCGACCAAAATCGAGGGTCGGGCATAGCCAACAAACAAATACTGCTGTTGTCGAATTAGTGGTAGTGTCTAACTCTTGAGAAGAATGCCAAATGGTTGGACATCTTCGCCTCGTCTGGTTGAACCGCGGGCCCCAAAGCAAGGGTGTACAGAGCAGCCAGGCACTTTTAGTTTTTTACCGTGTTCACTTTGTGTGGGATTTCTACCTTACCTTGGGAGGCGCAAACCTTATTCTTAGCTCACGTTTTGCGCAGGCAGGCACAACGATTGTATGGATAAGATACGGACTGACGCTGATGAACGCTTGCTGCTACCTTTGTGTCCGCCGCCTGGGCAGAGATTTGTGGGGACGAGGATTGACGGGGCCGAGCTAGGCCCCATGCATCACCTCGGAGCTGGGTACGTAGCGGGAGCGATAATGGTGTTCGCCACCAACCCTGTCTGGATGATCAAGACGAGGATGCAGCTGCAGGACAACACCGCGAAGCCTGGCGCCGTGCGTCCTTACGCAGGGTTGATGGGTGAGGTGCCTCCCCTTTCCCTTTTTTAGGTTTTCTCCTTTTTTGCCGCATCTATTGCCGCATTTATGGAGACAAACACCTCTTGCGCGCGCACACGAGGGAGGTCTGTATCCGGTGCGGATGTGCGGATCCTTCACGAGCTAGAGATATACTGTACAACAGGACTCTCTACCATTGGCGCTTCTGTTTGCAGCACTTATGGCATTGTTTTCGGCAGGCTTTCTTTTGGACGCGGGGCGTCGAGTCGGTTGCCTGGTGTCGGCGTGTGCTGTATAAACTCGGTGTGGATCGTTTCAGGAGGCGTTGAATGGCCGTTCCTGCGAGCTCTCGCCGCGCCTAAATTTCACAGTCGAGATGGACGGCGCGTCATGACGTTGAATTCGCTCACCATATCTGGCGCGTGTGGGTAAAAGTAGAAGGAGAGATGTCGAATTCCACCTCTCGACTTCGATGGCGATGTGTGATGCATGACGATAAAACATGTCATGATGACGTGTCGCGTATATAATACGATGCTCGAACAGATGCTGCAAGAACGATCGTTCGTGAGGAAGGAGCGCTGGCGCTCTACAGCGGGGCGGTGCCCGCGCTGCTGCTGTGCGGCCAGGGGGCAGTGCAGTTCGCCGTCTACGAGTGGCTGAAAGCGAGAGTTCCGAAGCACAGCGAGAACGTGAGACGGTGTTTGCTCGCAGATTCGCTCCCCGTATGCGACGGAAGCGGTTGCTCCGTGGTGTGGTTGTCTTGTCGCTAGTATTTATAGTGCGAGTACCATGGGTTTGTTTTGGGTAAAATAGTTCTTGCTTTGCAGACATTCACGGCCAAGCGGATCACGGCTTTCTTTTGAATTTTGATATTTGTCAGATGGGGGGTTTAGCGTCGACCAGGTTTCAAAACTAAAACACAGAGTCAGAGACTATCCCTCCTTGGTCAATACCCGGAGATGGTACATGGTTGTATCGGCATCAGCCTCGTGCTGGTGCTGACGGCGCTGCCTTGAGAGCTGATTGGCCCCAGTGTGAATGTCCCCAACTTGTGGGGGTCTGCGGAGTTGGCTTGTGATAATCCAGCGGGAAACTTGCAAGAGGGCGGATGCCGCGCACGCGCGCAAACCCCCCGCCAGAGTTCAGTCCATGCTCGCTTGTACGCTGAAATACGTATCGACTTCGCTGGGGATGATCAAACCGTCGGGGGGTGCGGCGAACGAGGGCGCGTCTAACCGACCTCCCAATCGCCCGCTTTCCCGCTGACACAGACCCCGCTGGAGTCGCTCGCCATGGGAGCCGCCTCGAAGTTTTGTTCCACCTTGGTGACCTACCCTACCCAGGTGAAACCTCTCTCCACAATGTTGTCGTACCACAAAACTGTTGGCTTGTCTTACCCCGGCTTTTTACTTTCGTTGGGTACTCGATTGTTCCATGATGTTTTTGTTTTGCCCAGTTTAGCCGTTGTCGCTGGGACTCGGTGGTACGTGGGGCGTGAGCAGAGGTTTATCGTGGGGCCTCGCCTGACAGCTCCAATACTACCGTCCGTCCTGACAGCTCCAGCGTTGCCCTCCGTCCAGGCTGCTCGACGGTGGTCGTTTTCGTTTTTTTTTTTGGCGGGCGTTTTATCGCCAACGCGGACTGTAAGCACCCACGGTTAGTTTTGCCGTCACGATGGTGGTGTCAGGGTCACAGCATACACCACTCGCCTCGGAGGAATCTCCTGCCGGCCTGTGGGTTGAATTTCTGCATGTACGCTCACCCATTTATTTTACGTAAAATTGCCAAATGCATACGTTTTATGTACGAAGTATTTACACAAGTTTTGCCTTCTTGCTGAACTCATATGGGACTCTTCCAGGATGACTCGTCCATGCTCCTTTGGGTCTCTCTCTCTCTACATAGCGAGGTTTCGTGTCGTATTGTTTTGGTGCTCGCTTTATGAGACGATGACGATGACGATATTTTTGCCTGTCCGTGTACCCGCAGGTCATCAAGTCGCGGTTGCAGCAGCGAGGTACCACCGAAGAGGTGCAAGCCGGCACGTCTCGCTATCGCGGGACTTGGCACTGCGCGACCACGATAGCTCGAAAGGAGGGCGCGCGAGGGTTTTTTAAGGGTTGCGTGGCGTACGCGGTCAGAGCTGCGCCCGCTTCCGCGATCACGTTCGTTGTGTACGAGGAGGTGCTCAAGGTTTTGCCATAGTTGGTGCTATCCTTTTTTTTTTGGGGGGGGGGTACTGTATCCATCCGCTGTCTCATTTGTTTCTTGCGTGCATGGTATCTGCCCCAGTTCCACTGGAATGTCATCAAACGGATGTGTGATACGTAGCATACCCGGTATAAATAGGGGTGGTAATCTTCTACAGCGTGGCGCCCCCGTATGGCGCGCTGCGATGGTTAGCGTTTTGTGGGATTTTTGCTAGGTGCGGTAGCCGTCGGCGTGACAGCAACAGTTAGTGGGTGGACGAAAGCGGACCATCGCCGACGACTGCCGCGTACACAACTGCTGTTGTTGTAGTACTCACTTTTCGAGTGCAGCTATTGTAGATTAGATAGCTATCCGTACGTTTTTCTTTTTGTTTGGTCGAGGAGAAAATTGATGGATCCTTTCTGTGTACAGCAGCAGCAGCAGCAGCAGCAGTAGATGGTTCTTAGCGGCGTTTCTGGAGCAGTGCGAGAAAGCTCGTGTATGCTCTCCCGCAAAGTGTATTTACATTTACATACATATACGAGTATAAAACAATTATTAGGGGGCTCCTTCCCGTCGAAGTGTGTGTATGCGCAGACGAAACGTCCCTTCTGTCTCAAGGCGATTTTTATGGAGCAATGAGTCTTAAGCCGCAAAATGTGCTGCTGAGTAGGTCCAAGACCACCAAGGGTACGGCAGCCGCCGAGAACACGGAACAGCTCTATGCAAACAGCAAGCTGGCAATGTGGAAGGCTGTGGAAGCTACGATTTTTTTTTTTGTGTTATTGAGCTGCTGTGAGATATTTGAGGTGCTCGTCTAAAATTTGAATTTTGATAATGGTGTTGACCGCGGAGGATGTCTTTTGTCTCGGGTCACCGGGTGCGGTTTTGCAGTGTGAAGACATGCATTCGGAACTGCGCGTTTGACCGCCAACTCTCGCGGACGATGTCAAAACGTCTACGTCGTAGACGACGTGGGTAGAAACATTAGACGGTGGAAGCTCGCTACGGCAGTAATAATACGTGACTGGCCTGTGATCCCTTTCTGTCCATCGACCTCGTCACTGTTCTTTATATCGATCCACACAACCACACAAACACTTCCGCGAGCAGTACGAACGTTCTTTGTTGCCCCCCCCCCGCTCTTCGACCAATCGGGTTTAGAAAAAAAACGAGTAGGAAATCAGTTCGCGGCCCGTATAGCCGAGGACTATTTTATATAGTACTAATACGTGACTGGCCGGTATAGGTTTCGTGCCTCATGAGCCAGTCATTTCGTACGTTCGACCTCCGAGGTCACTACGATAGTACTAATGAACCCATTCGAAAGACAACTTTGGCAGCACAGTAGTACGTGTGGGACAAGTTGAAGCAGACAGGGCTTTTTGAGCCTCTTGGGTAGCATGTATTTTTACACTGGTATCGACGGTAACGCGTGCTATTGTGTAGCCGAGGTCTCCGCTATATCCTCGAGCTTTGCTACGCGTACAGCTGTAGCCTTAAAAGACTACAGCAGCAGAGCGCTGTCCGTTTCTGCCTCCACTCCCGTATTAATCTAAATTTTACACGACGATAACACTGATTGCTGAGGACTCGAGCCCAGTTAAAGCACCAGCCAAAACGCACTCCCACTGATGCAACCCACAGCATCATACCCACATATTTATGAACGCTTGTCTGGCATTTTAACCTCGTGCATGAACAAGTCTTAAACGACGGCGTCGGACGCTGTGGATTGAGCGTTTAAAGCGCAAACCAAAACGCCCTCCCATGGGTAAAACCCACAACACCATACGTACACATGAAGCCTTGCCTCCTGGCAAATTAAATACCTGGTACTACTAAGAGTAAATGAGCAACTATTTAACAACAGCGGTGCAACGAGCTCTCCTTGTTCCGCCGCGTCGCCGCCTAACGCGGGGCCTTCACTCGAAGCCTTGATGCTTCGTCTCTCCACGCCCACTGTCCCGTTCGCGACAGGTGGTCGCCCAGCGCGCGGTACGGACCTTCCCGCGCTTCGTTTGTCATCGCCGCGGCCCCGCTGCTGCTCGGCACCACGAACACCTCGGTCGCTTGCGCGGGGAAAGGCCAGCCGGGTGGGCGAAGAGCGGCGGGCTGCAGACCAAATCGAAACTGCCCGGCCTTGCCTCCCTTCGTCTGAACCCTCTCTTGAGCGCTCGCATCGAAGAACAGCTCCTCCCACTGTTGTCGTGCCCAAGCGTATAGCCGGCATGCGCATCCACCGTTGTTGCAAAATTATGACAACAAACCAAAGGCACGGGGGGTATTTATACAGATGGTGGGTGGATCGTTGGCGATGTTGGGGAATGGGGCGGCGATTACGTTTGTTTCCGTGATCTGGGCTGTTCGAGCATAGCGCAGAGATAGTGCGTTTTTGACCAACAAGGTCGACTTGTCTTACGGCAAAGGTTTCTTTCGCCCGAGCACAACATATAATCGAGCAACAATAGCTGGCCGACGCATGATAATCGGCGGTGCGTTACCTGTCGCTTCCCCGCAAAAGCGACGATCTTGGGACACCCGTCTTCGATGGAAACGGTAACCCCCGCGTCGCGCGAAGCACTGCCTGTAACGGTTGTGGTGGCCGTGGGCTCCGTTTTTACTGCTGCTGCTGGCTTCCTTCTTGCTGCTGCTGCTGCTGCTGTTGGCTCCGTCTTCACTACTGCTGTTGGCTCCGTTTTCACCGCTGCTGCTGGCTCTGTTTTCACTACTGCTGCTGCTGCTGCCGTTGAGGGCGCCGCACTTGCTGCCACCGCCTTAACGCTGGCGACCGTTGTCGCTGCGCGCTCAGCGTGCGCGCTCAAACGGTCGTAAAAGTCTTGTCGCCAGGCATGCAGCTCCGTTCGCTTAAAGTCGCTGGATACGGTGCCGGGGTGCGAGAAACCCTGCAGATCGGCAAAAAAAACACAGCAGACAGTGTTATGAGGGTGACTTGCGAGGTGGAATGAATGCTAACCCTGCATGGTAACGAATGCTGTGAGGCTGACTGGGTGCGTGCTCCTTTTATATCGTGTATTGCATTTGGCAAATCAGGTGCATATAGCTCCACATTAAGTCAAGGCGATTCTCCACGAACGAGCGTATGTACCGGTGTTGGTGCTGCAATTATCGGCGCCCATGATCATTGGTGCAGCACGTCATACGATATCCATCTCATCCAGACCGACCGGATCTAGCACTGGTGTATCCCTTCTGGTTGTGAAGATAAAAATATATAGGCCGAACAAGCGTCACCACGTGATCGTATATATATGGGGTCTAACGCAGCTTTGAAAAGAACCCCCTCCCCTACAAACGCCTCCGTGTTTACACGTACCAGAAAAAAAACATCAGCACGTACCAAGTACGTTTTCATTCTTCAACTATAATCTATAACACGGCATTTTTTATCTGCAAAAAAGCTGCGATGTCGCTGTGACCGGCAACTCTTCGGTTGTCTCTACTTGCAGGCTGTGCAGGCTGTGCGAGAAATAAAAAAGAAGACTTGTTGTTGCACCTTCTTGTAACCACGGACCACGGATTTTCCGCATTACGAGTACTGTGCTGTAGTATTAATAGTGCTACTGCTGCATATATAGAAGCGCGCGGCTTCGATGAGAGTGGATCAATTCAAAGAACAACCAAACAAGCAAGCAAGCAGGCAAGCAGGCAAGCAAGCAAGCAAGCAAGCAGGCAAGCAGGCAAGCAGGCAAGCAGGCAGGCAAGCAGGCAAGCAGGCAAGCAGGCAAGCAGGCAAGCAGGCAGGAGGGCACGCAGGCAAGCAGGCAAGCAGGCAAGCAGGCAAGCAGGCAAGCAGGCAAGCAGGCAAGCAGGCAAGCAGGCAAGCAGGCAAGCAGGCAAGCAGGCAGCAGGCAAGCCAGGCAAGCGAGGCAAAGCAGGCAAGCAGGCAAGCAGGCAAGCAGGCAAGCAGGCAAGCAGGCAAGCAGGCAAGCAGGCAAGCAGGCAAGCAGGCAGGCACGCAGGCAAGCAGGCAAGCAGGCAAGCAGGCAAGCAGGCAAGGGCAAGCAGGCAAGCAGGCAAGCAGGCAAGCAGGCAAGCAGGCAAGCAGGCAAGCAGGCAAGCAGGCAAGCAGGCAAGCAGGCAAGCAGGCAAGCAGGCAAGCACGCAAGCACGCAAGCACGCTATAACACGGCATTTTTTATCTGCAAAAAAGCTGCGATGTCGCTGTGACCGGCAACTCTTCGGTTGTCTCTACTTGCAGGCTGTGCAGGCTGTGCGAGAAATAAAAAAGAAGACTTGTTGTTGCACCTTCTTGTAACCACGGACCACGGATTTTCCGCATTACGAGTACTGTGCTGTAGTATTAATAGTGCTACTGCTGCATATATAGAAGCGCGCGGCTTCGATGAGAGTGGATCAATTCAAAGAACAACCAAACAAGCAGCAGGCAAGCGAGCAAGCAACAAGCAAGCAAGCAGAAGCAAGCAAGCAACAACGCAAGCAAGCAAGCAGGCAAGCAGACCAAGCAACCAAGCAAGCAAGCCAAGCAAGCAAGCAAGCAAGCAAGCAAGCAAGCAAACCAAGCAAGCAACCAAGCAAGCAAGCAAGCAAGCAAGCAAAGCAAGCAAGCAAGCAAGCAACCAACAAGCAAGCAAGCAGGCAAGCAAGCAAGCAAGCAAGCAAGCAAGCAGCAAGCAAGCAACCAACCAACAAGCAAGCAAGCAAGCAACGCAAAACAGCAAGCAAAGCAAGCAACACAACGAAAAGCAGAACATAAGAACAACAAAACATGTTACCAGAGGTCAGAGGCAAGTCTATAATCAGACGGGACAGAAAACGCCAGCCATCTACCAATCATATCGCTTTATTAACGGGAGCCACGACAGCCATCTACCAATCAAATCGCTTTATTAACGGGAGCCACGCGAAATCACGCCGCACACAAGAAGCCCACAGCACGCAAACACCGCATCACTCACGCGACAGCCATGCGACGATTGACCTTCGATCTCGACAAATACCCATCCCACGATTAACCCACTTCGTACCGGGCATGAACAGTGAATCTACATAACGATCTCGAAGGTATCATTGCGACCCGTAGTCTAGGAGGCGAGAGCTTGCCTGCCGCGTCCTATGGTCTTCGTCTGAACCTTCAAAAAGTTCTGTTTTTGGCCATCGGAGAGGAATCGAGAGTTTTTTCGTCTGTTTCCAACACATTGGCTGCCAAAATCAATTTTATCAGACGCCTGGCCGGCGCCCGCCACATACCATCCACCGAGAGGGGAGCACTGTAACACTAGCGTGGGTCGGAGCCTCTAAACAGCACGATCCGTTCAAATTTCATGACGCAGTCGCTGTGTTTGTCGATCGATGTCAAACATGAAAAACGGTACTTTTCTTGCGCAACCGCGAGTGATCAAGATTTTTCATCGTCTGTTTTCTACACACCAGCGGCCGAAAGTTTTTTTACCAGACGCCTGACCGGCCCACGCCACGTATCACCGACCAAGGTATGAGCACTATAAGCCTAGGATGGGTCGGAGCCATTAACCAGCGTGATCCGTTCAGAGCTCATGACGGGGTCGTTGGATTTGTCGATCGATGTCTACCGAGGATTCTCATAATAAAAGAGCTGTCTCCTGAACCTGCCAGAACAGGAGTTTCATGAGTATTGCGCGGGCTTCGCCCGCGTAATTAAAGTCCCCGTGAGCTGTCCCGTAGCATTAAAAATTTGCCGAGGTCAGACCAGGTCAGACCAGGTATTTACCAGTACGTATATACACAAAAACAAAGCGTTAGCGTTCTCACCACATCCGTGAAGCCCACGCCGCACTTGATGGGGCAATCGTCGTCGTCGGAAGCCATGAAGCCGGTTGGGACGATGCCGGCCGCCGAGAGAAGTTTCCACATGCGATTGGAGGGGTTCGCGTAATAGTGGCCGAGTTCCCACGCCTTCTCGCTCGGGTTGTGGCCGACGACTATCAGGCGGAGTGGCCATTCGGGCTCGCCCGGGGATCTGGAGGGTGGAAGAAACCGTAGCTTTTAGTAGCGACTGGAAAGATCCTCACGAAAACATGCAGGTACTGTACAGTCGGTACAGCTATTAATAGCAGTATGGACAGAGTACTGCTGTTATACTCGTACTGCTGTTGTAATATAAGTAGAGTTTGGCATCATGATACTGCTGGCCAAAGGAGACTGGCCCTTTTGGGGCCGTCAAGGTCCTCCTTGGTACCTCGCACTGGTAGCTGGTAGTCCTTACTCGTAGTACAATGGGGCGGTCAGTCGAGGGGTCAAGCCGCGGTCTCCTTACGTCTTTGCTGCTGGCTACGCAGTACGTGCTCCGACTCGTGGCTGTTGGCTGTATGATATCACGACCATGAATGAATGCGAAATGTCTTGTTCAAAATGCGCCCCTTCCAATGGCTGCACAAAGCACCCACCGTGCGAAGTTATAGGCCGTGAGCCTGTTGGTGCACTGAGTACTGAGCACTGAGTTGCGCTGCACTCTCGCGCAGAAGGGGGGGTGGTACTGGTACTGCTGCAGTGGTGTAGTCGTGCGCTCTCTTGCCTCGACGATGGTCGCGGAGAAGCTTGAAGGCAAGGTTCGGCCGCTATAGTCGAAAGCGTCTGGACGATCGTAACGTACCATTATACCATTGATACGTAGCAAGGTTTGCTCGTACCTGTACTTCTCCTGGAGCCCCTTCGGCGGCTCCTGTTGATCACGAGGTTTTCCATCAAGAGCGGCGCGTATCTTCTTCGCGGGCGAGCTATCTACAGACCGGGCAGGCGCGGGGTGAAAGCTCGAGGCATCCCTGCTACCGCCTGCTGCTGTTGCTGCCAACGCAAATCTAGCGAAGGGATTAGGATTCGCACTCGGAGAGGACATCGTGTTTCCCAAATACAGTGAGCGCATCGGCAGATCAGTGGAAGGGATTAGGCGGTAGGAAGGCAGGGAAGGCACTCGTGGCACACTGAAGCGTACAAGCACCAGCAGCAGCCTGACAGCCTGATAGCCTTGCCTTGTGCTTGCTGTTGTGCGATCAGGCTGGCGCAACAAGAAAAATGCGGCGGAATTCCTAATCCAGCTATCCCCGAAATGATAACGCCTCTGTGGAAATGAGTTCGTGGATGGTAGGTAATAAGGCCCATTGGCAGGGCATCAGCTTCCTTGCACCTCCGGTGAGCGGGGCTCGGGGCTGTCCACCGTAGATAAGGGGGCTAGATTGGGGTGCTGTCGTTATCTGGTTGCGGACGAGAGAGCTGCGAAAAAAATGGCAACGACGGAGCTTGTTTGCACGCCCAGACGTCCCCACCTGCGATCCACCTATTTTCGTCTCCCACCATATACTCGATGTGCTGCTGTGTGCCTGTGGTACACGGCTGCTCCACACGTAGACCGAGAGAGTGGGGTGGAGGCTTACGCAGGTTGACCGGCCTAGGAAGGGTAGTCACAGAATCGCTCGAATTGCTTCCCTTCCCCCTCACGCTTCGTGTTTTTCTTTGCTTGCTGCGTCGGTCCGCCTGACAGACACCATGGGACTCCAGGACTACCGGGAGGCTGAGCAGGTGTGTCCATCAGTGCTTTGGAGTGTGGTCGGGGTGGTGGTAGTGGCAGGGTGCTTGGAAAGGGAATGGATGGACGCTGTAAAATGGCCGGAGAGCGGCGCCTAGACTGCGAGGCACCAATCGCGTAGATGTCGTGGGCTTGACCGTGTGGTAATCCGTGCTGTGGTTCCGCTCAGTCGGGGGCGTAAGGAATGCGATTCAAACGTGGGAAGGTTTCTTGCGCAGCAGGTCTTGGGAAACGAAGCCGATCGTATTTGGGGCTGTTTTTGAGGCAAAACCGTGTACATTGTACCTGGTACAAATCGTTCGCCTCCACGTTCTTTCAGCTCTCTACATACCCCCCCCGAAACTACTCGTACAGGCACTACTGCTGTACTACTGCTGTCTGTGTTTGTATTACAGCAGTACACAGGGTGCTGTGGTGTAAAGTTGATGGTTGCCCTGAACCTAGAGGGGTGACAGCCAGCGCACGATACAAAGTAGTGGCATCTCCCAATCGACCACTTCAGTACTGTTAATAGTATGATATCACTTTCGTGTATCATACTGGTCTCTATCCACGGACGTAAACTTGCCCCTCAAAGAGTCGTAGGTACCTCGTTACTCGTTACCCTCGAGCACCAAAGCGTCACACAGATGAGGTTGCTGGTATTTTGCTCGTGGTATGATACCTGCAGCAGTTCCGCGCGAAATACTTCCTATTGCTTCATGAGTCTAAAAAGACACGGTGACCAAAAGTACCCCTGGGTATCGGTATACCAGGTATAGAACAGCAGTTTGTACTCGTACCGGCATGTATCGCTCGCGTCTCCAGACGCGAGTACCGAAGCTCCGGCAGTGAGTTGAGCCCCGTTGCAAACACAGCTAAGAGAAAGGAGGCAGACCGTCGTGCGTTGATGTTCCATTTGACGGAACCCGTCATTCATGCTGCCTGAATTCTAGTATTCCCCGCACGCAGTACACGGCAGCTGTGCTACGTATACATGGGTATGTGTACGAACCTTGTACAAGAAGCAATGTCAAGCTGACAATAGCCTGCGGAAATACGTACTTAGTCGGGTGACCGCGTCATATTGTTCGAACATCAAAACCCCGCTCGATGATCTATCTTCTGCTACCTGGTCCTTCTCGGTCTTCCTCCCATTTCTCGTCTGTCTGTATTACGACATATCTGGTACCTTGTACTTTACTAACCTTGCCTGCCTTGCCGTCTGTCTCTGGTTTACGCCCTGTATTTTGTTGTATTTTTTTTTGCCGATTTAACAGCACGAGAAGGCGTACCAGAAGCAGGATGCCGTCTTCGTGGGAGCGAAGCGTGTGCTCGGCAAGAAGGTCGCCAAGGTATGATGTGCACGATAATGGTATTCGATAACATCATGAGTGCAAACGCCTCCGTAACTGCATAGTGGGCATTGATTGGCCTGTTACACAAATCTCCCAAGTGCTGCTGCTTTGCTTTCAGTTCCACGAGTATCTACTATTAATATTATACCTGGTGCTTCGTGTAAGTACTCGTGCTGCTGTTGACCGTTCGGCGTGTAAACGTGAGATAGACTGGACTCCCCAAGACATGAGTGAGGCGATGCCGCGTCATGATGAGCATGTGGCACAGGCCATGGCAGGAAGTACAGCAGCAACCCGCTCCCCGAAAATAGGAAATACAGCAGTATGATGGGATGTACGGTACCACCGTTGCAAGTTGCCCTACGAACGTATATAGCGACGAGAAGAATTACCACAGGATGGTGTCTTATCGCCACATGTATTTACAGCAAGCAGTATTGAGTACCGAGCGCTCCCTCGACTGCTGTATGTTTGTATGATACGGGCTGTGCGCAGCCGCGGTGTCGTTTATAGGCTTACGACTCACCCGCCATGGGAGAGCACCAACCCAACAGACACTATCAATAGTTGCTTGTCATATTTGTATTTTTCGTCTCCAACGTTATCAACATTTTGAAGCGTGTTGTACAGGGTTTTTGCGTGCCAAGCCCCAGTCATGTGTGTGTATTACAGCGCCAACGCGTCGACAGTGTGTGATGGGATGGGATGGATGAGTCTTGACGGTGACGAAAAACTGGAACGGGCTCGTAGAGTCTCCGACCAGCGCAAAGCTGTTATGAAGATTCAACCCTTGGCTGTCCGAGTCCAGACTCTCTCTCTCCCGTTGTTTCGTGTGTTTAAATGGTCGACGCGCCCATCGCAACCGCTTTGTAGATTAGAAGGCTGGTTGTGCAGTGTGTATTGGGTCATCCCCCGATTATAGTACGCCTCCTTATCTTGGTGAACTTCGGTGTTTATTTCAGCACTCTCATTACCACTTCGCTGTGCCTTGCCACCTTACCGCGTGATGCAGGCGGTGGCGTATACTTTACCTGTGATTATTAGGGGTCAAACTGGTTTCACGCGATATCAAACGGGGACGTCTCGCGCATACCAGCCCCCCCCGATACAGTCATAAACGACTACGGCCATGCATGGCATGAGGACACCCCCACCCGCTCCACCCCTATACCCCCTTCTTCGCTGTCTCATCTCCCCAAGCTCCCTTGCCGCCTACCCTCTCACCCCAAGACCCCTGTTTTTCGGCACGCCGATTGTCAGGGTCAACCTCAAACCCCATGATTGTCCCGACTTTTCTGTAAGACACATAAGCCATCGCTATCAAAAGGCGTTCCCATTCCGTGGCTGGAATGGGGAGTGCGTTGTCAACAGTGATGAGTCTTGTTGCCTTACAGTAGTTCGTCGAACATTGGCTGGGGTTGAGGATGACCCTTGACGTTTTTGCGTGCCGAAATTGCACGGGTCTTTTTCGGGATTAGAGGGTATACATACGGCGGCAGGAGGGTTTAGGTGATGAGGTGGGAGTTGGGCGGAGGGTTTAGGTGATGAGGTGGGAGTTGGGCGGAGGGTTTAGCTGATGAGGTGGGAGTTGGGCGGCGAAGTAAGCCGACTAAGTGGCTCGATAAGCCAACTGACTAACTTGGTAAGCCAACTAATTGACTTGGTTAACCCATTGAGAGCTGAAGCAAATA
This sequence comes from Saccharina japonica, assembly GCA_008828725.1. Lineage (NCBI taxonomy): Eukaryota > Phaeophyceae > Laminariales > Laminariaceae > Saccharina > Saccharina japonica. Next base: position 346,171 of record MEHQ01002237.1, read on the forward strand.
TTCCACACTAATTCCAAGTATTTTGTCCCCAAGTATGTGGGACCAGTTCAAAAGGGGTCAAGCCAACTATGTGACTTGGTACGCCACCTAACTAACTCGGTCTTCATAGTATTCCGAAACAGGAGCCGAGCCGCAAATACGCCAGTCAAATGCTAAAGACCCGTGCGGCGTATGTAAATATATACCCGGTACAAGGTAGTCTATCTATATTATACGTCCGAGCGCCAGCCAATCAGCAGCGCGGGGCGATGAGGTGGGATGGGATGAGTTCTCGACGGTGATGAAAAACTGGACCGGACTCGTAGAGTCTCTGATCAGCTCAAAGCTGTTTTGAAGATTCAACCCTTGGCTGTCCGAGTCAAGACTCTCTCTTTCTCCCCCCTTTATTTTTGCCGAAACACTCAAAAAAGAAATCTACGTACATTATAGTATTATAATTACCACGTTTGATCACCAACACCTGCGTGTAGAGTGCATATCATATACCCGTATGTGGAAGACCGAACGCAGGAAATCTGGGATTTGTGGAGCGCGAATTGCATCTTGATATTGCAACATATTACATGGAAGGCGTGCTTGGTTATAGGGGATACAGTAGAAAGAGAGCAGCGTGATGAGGGTTGAACATAGCTTTATTCTGGAAAGAGATGAGGAAGAAGATTGGCCGGGTACTACATAGTATAAACAAGTCCAGATTCATGAACCTCTTGACAAAGATGCAAGTAAACCCTGGTAGCACTCTAGCAGGACAACATAACATCCACATATGGACGGTGAAGAACGAAACGGGGATTCAATTCCTGGCCAGAGTGTTAAATCCTCCAGAGCTAGGCCTGGTATGCGGGCGTATGCACTGCGAAGTCTATGTACTAGTCGCAGGGAGAGCATGTAGATGTGCTAAGCACTGCCGCGGTGGCAGGTGGCAAAAGAGATCGATGGCCTGTGGGGCGGTGACGAAATATAACGGACTAGAGTTTCTGAAATCAGTGAAAGCTGCCTGAAGATACACCCTTGGCTGTCCGAGCCCTACGTCGCAATCTTTTTGTCTTCCAATATAGTAGGGGTCTTGATGCCGGCTGTAAAATCAATTTCCCCCCATTTTTTTACACCAGCTAAAAGGCAAGAAAACAACGCCCACTCCCCCCCCAGTTATAATTGTGACCAATTTCGGACCAGATTTAGGGGGGCTGTTATATCTGCCCTCACGGCACTATTTGTTACCTGGTATATACACCAGGTAATGGCTTTTGTACGCCTTTTATTTTTATTTTTTATTCAAAAGAGGACGGCCAGAGAGTACTCGCGCATCGCCCACGCACGTGGCAATCGAAACACGCGCTATAAAATGGCTGTTTCTTAGACTTTCTTGTAAGCCAGCAATGGTTTAGTTTGTCTTGGGGAAGGAAGTCTTGCTGTGGTTGTTCCGTGTCTTTTGTGAAGCGCCCCTTTTGGCACAATCTACACCCCATGTAACATGTCACTGGTACGTGGGGTGAGTCCAGGCGAGGCAGCACGATACGTGCGCGTGGAGCTGCGAAGCGCTTGCCAGGAACGAAAAGCAAAGAGTCGGTAGGCCCAAAGAGTCGGTAGGCCCCCAAGTAGTGTAAAATTTCGTACTCGTCTATTATATATTGCAGGTATGTACCTACCTGCCCACCTGGTATCTCTATAAAGCAGGCTCTAAACGAGTAAAAACTCTTTCGTGCTCGCATCCTATTATTGAACTTTTTGTTGGAACGGAGGAACGAGCTTGGCGATGACGAATTAAAGTAAACGGACTAGAGTTTCAGATCAGCCTAGGCTGGTTGAAGACAACGTGCTTTTTGTCCGAGCCTCTTGTTCCTCCTCCTCCTCCTCCTCCACCCCCCCTACCCCATCCCCGGGCACACATGCTTTTTGCCTTGCGTTGCATTGCCTTGCCCTATACCCCGAGTCGCCTGCTTAAAAATGATAAAAATCCCACTGAATTGAAATTATCGTGCGCCATGAGAGGGGAGGGCGGGGCGGTGGCAATGACGAAGTAAAGTAAACGGACTAGAGTTTCAGATCAGCCTCGGCTGTTTGAAGACAACGTGCTTTTTGTCCGAGCCCTTTTTTCCCCCCTCCTGTTTCTCTCCTCCCTCCCCCCGACTCTCGGACTTCCTTGCCTCGCTACTACGTATATACGTACGTAGTCCACCTCCGGTTATGCCCGTAGTGCCAATTACCAGACACAACTCTTTTGCCTAACGAATGTACTTTGTTGATATGTATGATGTCTACGTATTGTAACTTTTTTTAAAGGGAGTGTTTCGTAAATTGGGTACACACCGTAAACAGCGTGCGTTGAGTTCACACAGGGGTGCCATCTCAGCGCTCGTTTTGTCATAATAAAAAAAACGAACATTATTGTTTCGGAACGCTCTCTCTCTCGACCAGATAGATTTTTCCGAAGAACAAGCTTGCTCGGTATTTTCCGGAAGGCTCTCTCTCTCTCTCTCTCGACCAGATTTTTCCGAAAAACAAACTTGTTCGGTATTCTGGGCAAAAAATCAAATGCCCGTTCTGGATGAAAATCGAGGGCTGAAAAAACGATCGCACCCCTCCGCGAACTCGACGAACGTTCTTGGTATACGGTAGACGTCGTAAACGCACCCCTTGTAATTCGTAATTTTTGCAGATTAGCTCTAGGGGAGGGGGGTGGTAAGTATTGAAGAACATGACATGACAAAATTACTGGACGATCGGCCTCGGCTGTTTGTGTATAACATGCCTCTTTCTGAGCCTTTTGTTTCCCCCCTGTCTCACTCTCGTTTTGTTTACCACCTTTTAGCCGCCCTGCTCTGAAACTGAATGATACAACACCCGCGGCTCGAATTTTTCAGCGCGCCATCATGAACATGACGATGTTCTCATGTCAACTAATTTCCTCGCCGCGACATCTAACCTGTGGTCGAAGACCAAGCTAAAAATCGCCACACAGACGGGCGACTGAGCGTTGGGGAGGGGGGGGGGCTATGACGAAGTAAAGTAAACGGACTAGAGTTTCAGATCAGTCTCGGCTGTTTGAAGACAACGTGCTTTTTGTCCGAGCCTCTTCCCACTCCATCTCCTCCTGCTGCTTGTGTTCAGAAGTGTTCGCCGTTATTTATCTTCGTCTCGCTCGTCATCCTGCGTTTCACCCTGCTCTAAACGAAACAGCCCTCTCCGTACGAAACGGTTCTGTAGCGCGCCATATATGGAGTCGACCGGGGGGAAAACGGAGGAAATTTAGGCTAAAGTAAACGGACTAGAGTTTCAGATCAGCCTCGGCTGTTTGAAGACAACGCGCTTTTAGCCCGAGCCTCTCCTCTTCTGGGCTCCTCCTGTTCCTCCTCCCGGCAAAGTCGCCTTATAAAACTCTTCGAACCTCGCTGCTAAAGCTTAACGAGTTTTGCTCTTGCTGCAAGGCGCTACCCCTTAAGCTGCTGACACGAAACGGGTTTTTCTCCTATATAGCAGTAGTGATTGCTTCTGTGCGTGGTGTTGGTATGCGCCAGCCAACCGTACTGGCGCTAAACCGGCTAAACCGGCACTACTCAGACTGGCGGCCGAGTGGATTGATCCATCCGCGCCATGCGATTTCGTAGGCACTAAAGCGGGGCAACCGGCACTATAGAGGGACCACTCTACCTGTATGATGCAACTCCTTTTTTCTGATGGCTCAAAAAAGAGAGAGCGCCATGCGTTGTACTGGGGGTGGGTGGGTGAGTGGGCCGGGTTTTGGAACGTGGCGATGACGAAGAAAAGTAAACGGACTAGAGTTTCAGACCAGCCTCGGCTGTTTGAAGACAACGTGCTTCTTGTCCGAGCCTCTACATTTAAGTTCCTCCTGCCCCGCGCCCCCCCCCCCCCCCCCCCCCCCGCCCAAGGCCCTCCTGCCGACAAAGTTGCCTCAGTGTTCCTCAACCTCGCTTGTCCCACGCTCCAGGTGGCTCGTTGTAATTTCGTTTCGTGCGTATTTGCTTCGCGGCTGGGCCTATTGAAGGACTCGCGGCCTATGGGTGAGCAAGTCTGCATGGGACCGATATCAAATCAGCCTCGGCCTGTTTTATGTGCTTAATATCATGCCTTTGCTTTTCTGCAGCCCTTGTTTCCTTCTAGCCCTTTGTTGTATAGCGTACAGCCGCCCTGACCTCTTTTTCCCTCCCGCATAAATTTACGTCCTCAAGCGCATCTTCGTTTGCGGTTCTCCCATCTTTATAGCCGCCCCGACTCTCAACATTATATTTATAGCGTAATTTATAAATTTAAAAAAAATTTTTTTAGCCCCGCTTAGCTCGCAGTCTTATCTGCGCTGCTCGTGACATCTGGCTGACTATTTTACTTTACGCTAATTATTAGCTCGTTTCCCAAAATCGTAACCCGCGTGGGTGAAAAAACCAAATGTCAACAAAGCGTCATGCCAGGAACAGCAACCACTGAGCGTGTGGTCGCAGGCGGAAGAGAGGGCGGGCGGGGGCGGCGGAGGGTACTTTGTTGGTTGGCTTGCCTTATTAATTTCGTACCATTTGCACCGCATCCTTCCGAGACGGAGCACTCTCCGGTGCAGCGGGGGCGGGGCGGGGGCTATGACGAAGTAAAGTAAACGGACTAGAGTTTCAGACCAGCCTCGGCTGTTTGAAGACAACGCGCTTTTTGTCCGAGCCCTCTTCCTCCTCCTCCCATTCTCCTTCTCTCTCGTGACTTTACCAAAGCTTGTGGCTTCAGCGGTACCACCAATCGCCTTGCTCTGAATTATATGATTAAGACTCCTGCTGCGCAAATATGCAAAGCCTTATTCAGTGTTTTTACCTGGAGGGTGGGTTGGATGAACTCGGCGATGACGAAGTAAAGTAAACGGACTAGAGTTTCAGATCAGCCTCGGCTGTTTGAAGACAACGCGCTTTTTGTCCGAGCCTCTTGTTCCTCCTCCCGTTCTCCCTCTCTCCTGACTTGAACAAATCTCCTAGCCTAATCGCCTTGCTCTGAATGGTATGATACCACTAATTAAATATACGAACCTTAACTCTTCTTGAACGTTTTACGTACAGTATTTTTTACTCGAGGGGTGGGTTGGAGGAACTCGGCGATGACGAAGTAAAGTAAACGGACTAGAGTTTCAGATCAGCCTCGGCTGTTTGAAGACAACGCGCTTTTTTTCCGAGCTTTTTTTTCCCCCCCCCCCCCGCCCCCTCCTGACTTGCATTTTCGTTTTGGCCTCGCTGCTCCAGCACGAACCGCCTGGCTGCTCTGAATAGCAGGACTCCTGCTGCGTGTCTATACATAAGGACCGGTTTCCATGTTTTTTTTCGTGTTTGGGTGGGTTGGAGGAACTCGGCCATGACGAAGTAGAGTAAACGGACTAGAGTTTCAGATCAGCCTCGGCTGTTTGAAGACAACGTGCTTTTTGTCCGAGCCCTCCAGTTCCTCCTTCCACCCCCCCTCTCCTCTGCTGGCTTGAAAACCTTTGGCCTCGCTGCTGCATAACCGATCGCGTTCTCCGAATAAAAACAACTTGTGCCACGAATACTTCGTATACAATATAGAAACCCTTCATACATACACCTGGTGTACTATGAAGTACCGGTAGTAATGTTTGGTTGAGGGTAGGTTGGAAGAACTGGGCCATGACGAAGTAAAGTAAACGGACTAGAGTTTCAGATCAGCCTCGGCTGTTTGAAGACAACGTGCTTTTTGTCCGAGCCTCCTGTTCCTCCTTCCGCACCCCCCTCCCTCCCCCGCCTCCCCCCACAAATAGCATTATGTTTAGATGCTCGTTGTTTTGCATCACACCAACGGTAGTACATACCGATATGTATCTGTCTGGTTTGCCGTCGGCCGCAAGGATTATTGACTTCGTTTGAACGGTAGTTGCGTTTTCTGTGATGGCTGAACCTGGTATTGACGAGTGTCTCCTCTTTTGCCCCTCCCTGCCTCCGCTCCAAACCCGTCGCGGTTCGATCCATTTCGTCTTTTTTCGCCTCGCAGAACAAGGGCATGCGTTTCGTGAAGAACGTCGGCCTCGGCTTCAAGACCCCCAAGCTCGCCAGGGAGGGCACCTACGTCGACAAGAAGTGCCCCTTCACCGGCGACGTGTCCATCCGCGGCCGCATCCTTAAGGCGAGATAATAAACCTACACCCTACCCCCCCCCCCCCCTCACAACCGCACATGCACATGCACTGTGAAAACTCTTATGTGGTTTGTGGTAGGATTTATGCCTTTTTTACGGCGACGTGACGTGTCCAGCTCCGGCCGCATCCTCTCCCGCGTTCCCCTGCAGGAACAACTTAATTCATTTTCTTGTGTCTGTTATGGTGTATGTCCCTTCATCGGTGGCGTGTCCACCCGCGGCCGCACCATTCGTAGCGAGATATTAAACCACCAACTAGCCCTATCCCCCCCCCCCCCTCACCAACCGCACTTGCACTGCCACGTAAAAACTATAGATGTTGTGGTACGATCAACCTATTCATACCAACAAGGTGCGTAGACAGACCACTGAAATAGTCGGCGAGCGGTCGATTAACACAAAATGGTGTTGTTATCTAACATGCTTATCTCCTGTAAATGTGTCAACCAGGTATCTATTACGGTATTTGTCTGCCTACCTCTGTGTCGTACAGTACCTATCATACCTGTGCACCAGTACCTGTGTATTTTCGTGTCGAGGTGTGTCGATATGTTTTGTCGCTTTGATATCGTTCCCTTAAGAGTGTTTTTTTTTTTCTGACGTTGCAGATCTCTTCTCCGCTCTCGCGTTCGCTTGCTTTTGGTGTGTGTGTTTTTTTTTCGTTCTTTGTCGCTCAGGGTCTTGTTATCTCCGCCGGCAAGATGACCAACACCATCGTCATCCGCCGTGACTACCTGCACTACATCTCCAAGTACCGCCGGTGAGAACTGAGTCGGATGTCGTAAAAAAAAAAAACGCGTGTGTAGGGGAGGGGTATACGAAGAGAAAGCTAGCGCCGTTTTTCACGTAGAGTGGGTTTCGTGTTGCATTTTGCCTTTGTGGAGTTGGACTGCTGGCCTGCCCGAGAAACATCATGTCCTTCCTGTCGTACTCGTAGCCTCCCGCACATTGGTTAATCCCATCTGTGCCAAGCGATTTCACAGGCACTACCTATAGCGGGCGGCTGGCACTATGGAGGGACCACTACCGACTGTACTCGTATTGCTGCACGATATTCTCTAGACGCCTGATTCGACCGCTGTGGTCGCTTTTTTGGTGGTGCTATATATAATACGACCCCAAAATGGTCGAAAAACGAAAGCGTGGTTTTGGGTGAAAACAGCGGATGAGGGCGTTCGTTCGTCCTTCTTTAGCGAGGCCCAAACAATTTTACTCGATGTCCCCCCTCCCCTCAAAAGACGCCTCCACTCGCGCTATCGCATTGTATCTTTACCTACGCCGACCTCTTTTTTTGACGTGTCGTAATCTGTGCGTGTTTGTTCTTGAATCCAATCAAAAGGTTCGAGAAGCGCCACAAGAACATGACGGTGCACTGCGCGCCCTGCTGGCAGAACGTAAAGGAGGGAGACATCGTCACCATCGGACAGTGCCGGCCGCTGTCCAAGACGGTGCGCTTCAACGTCCTCGAGCACGAGGCGTGCATCAACACGGTGAGTAGATAGTTCAAAACTAACTGGTCTATCACCCATTCCCCACCCCTTTTTCCAATGCTAGTCGTATGATGATGCGAGTAGTATACATACGTAAGCATATTCCTGGCAATATTATTCCAGTGTACAAGGTACGCGCGACAAAAAATCCAAGTCGGTTTCTGAAGGCTCTCAAGATTTCCCTTGTACTTGATGCATACTAATTGCATGAAGTCCACGTTTTAGGGATAAACACGACTTGAAATTTGAGTAAGGTTTTTCGAGTCTGCACAATTCGAAATAGTTGCATTGTTAGGGTTTTGCTAAATTGCTCTTTTGCCAATCCCTCATGTATCTCGCCCGGTGTTCCTTTGCTCGCAGGCGGTGTCGGTGCGGAAGCAGTTCCGTATGTTCTAAGCCAATCACCTTCGAGAGGTTTTATGGGTCGAAGCCGCACGCACTGGAGGGGAGGGAGCTTATAGCCGGGGCCCGAGTGCAACAAGCCTCGCTTTGTTGTTTTCGGAAAATTCCCGGAATGTAACTCTTGCGAGGTCGTAGTCGCGGCTCTGCCCGGTTGTAGTTGCGCAATGGCGCCGCTTGCTGATTGGCTAGCGTCTGTTTCCGTCCTGCGGCGGTTACTTTTCTTGCCCTGGAGGCACGGGGGAGACCACATAATAAGAACATGACTGCCCTGTCAAAACTTGAAAATTCCTCGACAATTTTTTTACGCGATACTCGTATCTCAAAATAGTTTTGTGAGATTGGGTCGAGGCCCCTGGAGTGGATCATCGCGCATGCAATATTTCGGCCAATTGTATCATAGGCCATGGCCGTGAGTGTGAGGCTTATCTAGGTGCTTGCTGTGTGCGTTGGGTCTCCCATTTATACGAAACCGCTCCCAAATGATGGTGATCCGTCCTCTGCCCACGCCGTTTACGAAAAGTACATTGTTTATTTTCATGCAGGTAGTCAGACCAGCTACTACTATTAATAGCGTCACTAGCGTCACTCAATGCCTCGCAACGAAAAAAATGTGTTGGAAAAAAAAAATCGTCATCGCGGTACGAGTATGATGCAATTATCCGAAAGAAAGTTAGTGGCATCATACTTGTATACATAACCTGATGTGGTTCAACACCCCGCCATTGTTGGAGATGGGGGATTGATGTGCCCAATAAAAAAAATGGTAGCGGAAACGTGGTGCTGTTTAAGAGCATATTCTCGAACTCAAACTACGAGCTTATTGCGCTATTTTTGTATTACACGAGCACATGCAACGCTGTTTCTGAATCGATGTCACACCCCTATAGTCGGACTGTCGTCCATTCACAATTTTTTCGCTGCCCACATTATTCTGGGATCCCTGGGCGTGTGTAAGCGCGTGTCGAGGCCGTGAAATATTGTCGACGTCCTGGAGGCGTCCTCGTACATGCTCTACTCGCACGGCGCTGGGACTGGACCCGGTAAAGATCGTTTGTACACACTACAGGACGTTTTTGTGACGGACACCACAGACAACCAGCGCTGTGCCCGGTCATTTGTCGTCAAAGCTACTAGGACACAACTTAAACACGGATATAATACGTCAAAAACTTGAACGCGTTTCCAACCTACCGTCTAAAGGCTGGCTGAATGGGTGATTACGATACAAGTACGAAACTGTTTTCTTCGTTTTTTGTGTCTAGGGCGGTTAACATTTACCTGGTATATAGCAAAGCTACAGCAGTAGCTCTTCACCCCCTTTTACGTGAAGGCTTATTTCGCCAGAGGAAACAAAACAAAACACGTCAGCGGTGAGACTCCAAACCGCCACTCCCTCGAACAGCCATGATGCGTGCTTCAGTCACTATAGTGTACGTCGTGCCACGTAGTAAGCAGTGGGGACTTGAAAGAAAGCAAAAATTTCTAATATGGGGGGGGCATAGCAGACAGGACCTACGACACACACACACACACACACAGACACACAAAAACCTATAGTTTCCTCATTTTTACAAACAATATTTTGTCATATTTACTATGATGGTCCTCTGTAATAGGTCGTAGGTCGTCCGGGCCACAGATGGGAAAAAGCCCCGTGGCCTGTGGCTGGCTGCCGGAATAGGAGATGTAGCCGAAGTGCAGTGTAGGTATTAGTGTGTGACGTGCACAGCATGATGATGCTTTACTGCTGCACGCGTTTGTTGGACGGACATGACAAATACACACCGCACTTCCTTGTCTTTTTTTAGGTCGTTCGCTGTACCTGGGTCGTCCGTCCCACAAGCGTTAAATCCGCTTGCGAGAGAGACCTCTTTCCGTTCGGCATCGGAAGACCGGTCGGCTCAACAGCGCCAACACTACAAGCGACAACATAATATCACTGTTTTCGCGCCAAAGAGAGAGAGACTTCATGCACGCAGTTTTCTGATTGGTCATTTTTTGTGGTCGGGTTTCATTATTGATGAAAAATCCTTGGTTGACATTAGTCCAATCAGAAAACTGCGGGCATGAAATCTCTCTCTGAAAACCTCGTTCACAGTAGTTACTATTAATTAGCAGATCGCGTTGTTTGGGTGAGAAGCGACGTCACAAGCTGAAGTCTTCTGGTACGATGACGAAGAGTGATCTTCTCCGCTTCCCGTTCACAGAGCGCGAGCGGTGGCCCTGACAAAAAAACAGAAACAAGGACGGGATGGGGATGGGGATGGGCACACGGCTATGTAAGGGACACGTACACGTATCAAGGACCATCAAAGCTGGTATGGTTTTTACACATTCGCGCGCTCGAAGACATCGGGTAAACTACAGGGCGAGATTTCATACAGAAGGCGTCGTGCAAGAGTCGCTCGTGACACAGCGCGGATCGTGTATATATAGTCCGCGGTACGTGGAGATACGAGATATAACGAGATACCGGTACCGGTCAAAATGTATAAATCCTCTCAGTATGAGTACGCCGTAGATATCAGAGCCTGTCTTGTGAACACATATCACACTACCTGGTACCAGGTTCGTACTAGATTATGGTGACGAGATCATGAGAAAACAGAACCAACAATTATTGGAGCCTGTCCTGTAACCACGCACCAGATAATGGCGATCGATGTGAAAACAACAAAAAACAACAATACAAGGAGAGTAAAACACATCTTACCTTTCCCCAGGTGTCTTCGACAAACATCACGGTCCCCGCCGGGAAAATCCTCCGCGTGCCGTCCGTGACCTCAATGTCTACCCCCGCGTCCAGGCTCACGATGAATTGCTTCGCGGGAGCAGTGTGAAAGTCGAAGTCGTAATCCCCCGGCGTCTCCCGAAACTTGACGCCTGTTGAAAAAATAAGAAAAACGCGGGCGCGGGGGAGGAGTAAACGGCAAACATAATCGAACTTAATTGCCCAGAAATAATCATGGTCAACATCAAGAGTAAGCTACGACAAAGAAATTGAAGGCATTGAAAACAGAAAATACTGAAATGTGTGAGAATTTGACTAAAACGCCACGTGGTTATTATTGCTGGCTGCTCTGTATATACATGTAGTACATAGCACACAAACATACGTATAGATAAACACAACAGCTTTGAAGCTCTAGATTACAGCTGCTTCTTTCAATACAAGTCTCCAAGCAGTCGAGCACAAGCGTAAAACCTTGAACAACGAGGCCGAGCGAGCGAGCACCCCACCAAAAAAACAAAAACAAACCAGAACAAAAACAAACATTACAACATTTCGACACATCATGCTTTTCAATACAACATTTCGACAAATCACACTTTTCATATTTGCCATCTCTTTTGCTTTTACACCACCAGTCGCCTATCATGCCGCTCACCAGCACTGGGTATCAGCTCCGACAGCGCCCCGATCCCAGACCCCGTCCCCGCCCCCAAGGCCACGGTTTTGTCGCTGAAGTAGCTGTTGCCGTCCGCGTCGACAGAAATGCAGGGCATCGACCACGTTTCCGAGCAGGCAGAATTCCCTCTGAGAGTCCCGCCCCCCTCGGTAGAGGCGCCCATCACCGCGGCGGCGGCGACGGGGGGAGGTTTTGTAGGGAGCACGGAGGCACCGGGCGCAGGGGGGTTCTCCCCGCTTTTGGAGAGCTCGAGGGCCTCCAGCTGCGCCTGGAGCCTCAAAAAGGCGTGGATGCTTTTCATCTGACGAGGGCGGATGGTGCATGGGGGGAGGGTGTAGGTATGACGTGCATGGCCGTAGTCGTACGACCATAGGGGGGTGGGTTCCTCAGCTGCTACCGCTAGCTATATAGCTGCCTGTGTATCGGTCACTTGACGCAAAAGCGAAAATCTGGATGATAACATGTGTGCCATTGGGAAATTTCATGAACGCATTGCTACGTTAACACGCGATACCTACATATGATATATATACATACATTAATACACTCCTTTTGTATGCTCGTATGATACATATATCTGTGCAAGCTGGCGGGCTCCAGGGTCTAACTGATGCACTCCTTCGGAGCGGATTTCGACTGGGCCTGGTACCTATCCGTGTGCACGCAGTGTGAGTTTTTTGGTCGGCCGAGGGTGGAGGAGATAACAGTCGCGATATTTTAATGATTGCCAACGTTTGGTCAGCACCCGCGTGCATAATGCCAGGTGCATGGCATACACCGCTCTGCGCTGTGCTACATCCTCGATGGTTGAACAAATATAATACTGCCGTTCGTCGTGGATGTCAACGCCTTTAATTCCCGCTTTGCCAAATGCGCAAGTCTAAGGAGCGGAGTTTCGGTTCACGTAAGGGACACTTGTGATCAGCTGCGCGTGCACCTCCTTGGAAGGAAGGCGAGCAGCTCCCGGTCCCAACGCACGCACCGACGCCGCCGCACAAGCACAAGCACAAGCAAGCAGAGCTCTACTGCGAATGAATGAACTGTGACAAGGTTCTGGTGCCATTGAAAAGCAGGGCCAAAAAAATGATTGGTATTATTACGGGGGGGCATAGCAAATAAGGGACCTACGGTACAGGCAAAAACTACATTTTTACATTTTTTTACGAACAATATTCGGCCCCTTGGAATAAAAGGAGACCGCGGTTGGACACCTTGACTGTCCGCCCTTCTGCTCTAAAACCATTACTCGTATAACAAGGCCATAAGAGGCCTTGACCCGCCCATATAGACTCGTCTCCTGGCATCTTTCGTGTAAGCAGCCGGGTTATACAAGGGGGCTGCCTACTATCTGGTCTAGACGTTGCCTCTATTTTTAGCTGAACGCGCAGCTGGTACACATATCGTAGATGGTAGCACGTGACGTACGAGCCACTTCCTGGCGTTGCAGATACTACCGCCGTGAAGAGTCTCGCTTCTACTCACTCTCACTCACATCAAGGCCTAGCTCGTCAGACTCTGCCAGGTCTTCCTCGTCCATCTCGAGGAACATTCGCCCGTCCACGTCGCACAGGGCCAGAGCGTCGATCGCCTGTCGGTGCGGTAAGAGTAGTGCGGTGAGATGCGGCGTGGCGGTGCACGCACGGGTCCAGATCCCCAGCGGTCTGTCGAGTAAAGAGAACATTTGTTTTTGGTACAGGCCTGGGGCCCACCCACACCTTTGTCTTGTATCGCGGGAGATGACCTACCATACGGTACTCGAGCAGCGATAGGTCGCTCATACAGTAGTAGACAAATCGGATTGGTATATAGAGCTCTCCATGTAAGAGAACCCGCCGCCGTGGACGACTGTCTGTCTGCTCTCAGTGCAGTGCAGCAGCGGCAGTGCGCGCACCGCCGATGATTGTTCTTCATCATCAGCTCTTCTTCCCGGTTTCAGTTTTTCTGGAAATTTGTTCCGTCTTTGTTTTACGAGGCATAAACTATTTCCCAAAATGCCCCATGATGATTGATTGGCAGACTGCAGCCAAGACATGTTATCTCCCTCTCTCTCTCTCAAACTGAGGCACTTTGGAGACTGAGCAGCAAAGCGGCTAATCTCGCTCGCGCTGCGTTGATGAGTCAACTCCACGTTCAAAACGTGCCTCCGTTCCTATAATTTGTACCACAGAACACAAGGCTTGAGAGGTGTCGTAATATGGAACATTCAAAATACATGTGCATGTTGCGTGTTGGACTGCACCTCAGGGTCAATCTTCTGGTCCTGTGATAGCCATGAGCTCAGTCTAGATGCTGACCACGAAGAAGGTGACTCCCCAGGGTTGTCCATAGCAATACAGCAGTGTGTAATCCTCAGTGAGTTCGTGAGTTTGTGAGCCGAAGGTCGGAGGTCGAATTAGGATTTGCACAGAAATTCAGAGGCGTTTTTTGAGGTGGGGGCATATTTTGACTGTGACCGCCGAGATCGACCTCGGAACGCCCCATGACGCACAGACCCAGGAACCTAGAACGCTGACTGAACGTGATCAGACATGGGACCGAGGCACGGTCGAGGACCAGGAGGACCGCGAACGGCGAATGGCCGCCCCGGCTTACCAGCATACGGAAACAACACAACCTGGCGCGACGACGACTTCAGGGTGGCTGTGATTATCCTGCTAGTGGCAACAGCTTGGATCATACTGGCGTTCAGGAAAAGAAAGAACGGCAACAAGGGCTGGTTCGACGGCCTGGGCTTCGGCTTCGGCCCGGCAGCCGCTCCGAGCTTCTCCAGGCAAGCAAAAGGAACACTCGTACTCGACTTGCAGCAGAGGTTGTTGATAGCAAGGTTTGCCGGGTCTTGCTTGCGAGAGCCTTTTCAAGCACCCAAGCAAAGATGGGGCTCTGGGTGACCCCACTCGTCGATTGCTCCGCCTCTTTGAACTTGACATTTTTACAATGTGGCCCGAATACCTGGTACCAATCTGTCCCGAAATATAAGAACCGTTTTCATTCAACATTAATATAAAAGGTTCTTATATATCAGGACAGTTGTATGTTGTAACTCAGGTCGTCGGCGGACCGTTTCTCTTAATAATATGCGGTTCGTTGGGTTGTTCGTCTGTCCACGTCGTGGCGCGTGGTATACCTTGCACCTTGCCTTTGCTGCCTGGTACAGCAGCAGCAGTACGCGCGAGTACTACTCTGTGAGGTTGCGGCTTGCTGACTTAAGGTTTCCACTCTGTTTAGGTGAGCAGTGGAGCTACTAAAATAGTATACTGCTGGTGTCTCTCCCTTCCGCACCAGCTCCGTACGAGTGTAACCGCTGTTGTAAGCGTACTGACTGCTCTTGTATACTGCTTGCGCTGTGCGTATGATATCATTATATGATATCATGGCTGGGGAGCCTGGACACTTGGCAACTGCTGGCAACTGCTGCTGTGCAACTCAGGATGAACGTTGAACTGCTGCTGTCTGTACTGCTGAACCGGTAGTGGAGAGTTGAGAGTCGAGAACTTACAGCGCTGAGCCCTGACGGTTTTCTGAAAAACGTTTCGGCCGGCTCAAGTTTCTTCGTATACGATAGCTGTTCTTCGCTGCATGCTGTATGCTACCAGTACGTATTACGCTTGCTGTTGCACTGCTGCTGCTGCTGCTGCTGCTGTTCGAGTTCTTACCATAAATACGCGTACTCTGTTGCGGTTGTTACTAACCCTTGGTGCTGCTGTGTAATACGTACCTGATACGAGTATAAATATACCTATATTCTTGGTATATTTCATAAGAATGAAAAACAACAGCTGTGAGATCGAGGATTTCGTCGAAACTCATCTTTGCTTCGTAGCTGAGTGGGATACTTCGATCGCGCGTACTTACGGGTTTCGTATGTCCTCATCCAGGATGTACATCCCGTATGAGGGACACAATCTGAGGCTGTAGAATATATACACTATCTGTTGCGGTCGGCCTACGAATATCCTTCATGAAGGATGTCGTATGCCAGTAGAAGACGAGTATGAATAACGAAGATATTCAAGAATATAATGGCGATTCGCGTAAGTAACGCGTCACGCCAGCGTCGTAGAGCAACAGGCCACCCTGATACTACCTTGTTTCCGTGATGGTCGCTTGTGCCCCTCGCGATCACAACTTGGCATGATGCATTATGCACCTATCATGCTGCTGTATAATACCAGTACTTCGAACGCTGCCACGAATGAAAACACGATGATGCAGTTTGGACGAGCTGGTGGGAGCGCTCAAAGACGCTGGAGTGAGCAACGCGGGGCTCATCGTGGGAGTCGACTTCACGCGCTCAAACGAATGGTGAGCGCTTTTATTCTGCAAAGAGCGAGCGGCGAGCCTGCTATGGAGAAGGGGTGGGAGTTGACCATGCATTTGCGTCAGCTCACTACTCGTACGTAGTTGTGTCATGCTTATACCTGTATCGTAGGATAGAAGGAAAGTGTTACGTACGTACCACATACCAGGGTACCTGGTAGGTATATGAATATGGCAGCAGTTGGTAGCACAACGCCCATCGTAATGGCGTTCAACCGTTCAGCATTCAGCACGTGGCTGTGCTTAAAGTTGTCGGCCCTAAGAACCGGCTTATGCCGCTTGTTTACTAGGTACCGGGTATAGACCACTAACAGGTACGGTGTACGATACCCTATGCCGGCACTACTGCTTGTACCAGGCAGGCGTTTGTTTCAATGAAACGGTTATTGTTTTTTGTAGCTCCAGTACCTGCAGACCTGTAGGCTGTAGGTGGGGTGAGGCAAGACAAGATGACGAGGTCGAGGTTCTGACATATAATACCAGGTACAGACAGTATAACGGAATTTCTAGAAAAATCGGAATTTCGGAATTTCGGAATTTCTTGGGTGAGAATGGAGTGTGAAATTTCAGAAACAGCCTGAGATTTAGCGGGATTTTCTAGGCATTTCGGAATTTTGCAATTTCTTGGGTGAGATCGGAGTGTAATACTCGAAAAGAATCTTGAGATTGTTTCGAGCATCTGTCATATGTAGCATCTGAGTATACCCTTGGCGGCCAGTAGCAGAGGATTTTATCGCGTGTCGTCGACGGCGTACAATGCTGTCATGCAGGCGAAGGCTAAGATTCCTGTCTTCTCGCCAAAATCGTTGAGCAGGACGGTCTGTCTAACTCGGAGAATGCTGGGATCTTTTTCTGTGCATTGTCAGGTAGCATATGATAAATAAGCTGGTACTTGGTACTTACACATATACGAGTATGCAAGCCCGACGACCTGCGAAAGACAACTTTTTTTTCTTGACGTTGTGTCGGCGTTGTGGCTGGTTGGTGTGGCAGGACGGGACAGAAGCACTACGGGAAGCGGAGCATGCACGACGTGACTGGGCCCGGCCCCAATCCCTACCAGGTTGGTACCTTCCCTTCTTACCTTGTGGCACCAAGCATTCCATACATAGTACCGTCGGGCCTCGACGTGCATAAGCACCTTCACCTCACCTTGGCACCAAATTTTATTCAAAAAGACATACCAGGTACCTGGTACCAGTACGTGCACGTGATACCGGGCTTCGACGTACAGCCAAACTGTTCAAATTTTCTCGTCGTAGCATAGTAGCTAAAATCGTCCGACAGGTCTCCTTTCAATGCTGGAGTTGTGGACGCCTGCGTGAGCGCCCGCCACCCACCCCTCAGGGATTGCCGCTGTCGGTTGTTTCTTCCCACCCAGGAGGCGACTGCTCTCTGCATGATTTGGCCCGTTGACCCTTTGACCGAGGCGTTGCTGCCGCCGCCGCCGCCGCGTGAGAAGTCTGAGACTTTGTCTGGCGTCCTCCTTGCTGTTTATTTTATCAGAAAATCGCAAACTGTCCGTGCCTGTGCCGAGAAAAGCACAGCGTCGACGCCCCCCCCCCCCCCCCCCCCCCCCCCCCCCCCCCCCCCCCCCCCCCCCCCCCCCCCCCCCCCCCCCCCCCCCCCCCCCCCCCCCCCCCCCCCCCCCCATCCACCTACCCACCCACCCTCCCCCCCCTGCCCACCGTCGCCGCCCCGCTGTCGCCCCCCCCCCTGCGTAACGGCGCCCTGGCGTGTTTTTGTGTGTTTGTGTGTGTATGTGTATGTGTGTTTTGATTGTTTTCTTTTGTCGCACACGGCTATGTGTGCAGGACGTCCTGCAAGCTGTCGGGCGCGGCCTGGGCCCGCTGAACCGGTCGAACAAGGTGTGGTGCTACGGTTTTGGCGACGAGAGCACGAAGGACGAGTCGGTGTTCTGCTTCATGGCCGACAAAGGGCCGTGCGCCGACCTGGAGCAGACTCTGGACCGGTACGCCAGCATCGCGCCCGCGGTGTCGCTGTCGGGCCCGACCTCTTTCGCCCCCCTGATCCGCAAGGCCCTCGAGATCGTGGAGGACAGCGGGCGGCAGTACCACTGCCTCGTCATCATCGCCGACGGACAGGTGATTTTACCCGCCTCAGTACTCAGAGTGGGGATATGATCCGGTTGGTGATTCTTCCTGGTATGGGCGATTGGCTCTCGTCTCAACGCAGTGTTGTTCTGTTGTTGAGCTGCCGATGGGTGCGCTGGTGCGATGGGTTGTGTCTAGGGTGGTTTACCGGGTATACACCAACGCGTTTGGTAGGAGTCGTTGTTGGGAAGTACCGCTGCGCTCTGTCTCTTGTATCTGTCTCTGTTTCTGTCTCTGTCGCGCTCTCTTTTTTTCTCTCTCTTTCTCCCCGTCTCCTTCTCCCTCTCCCTCTCCCTCTCCCCCTCCCTCTCCCTCTCCCTCTCCCTCTCCCATTTTAACCGCGACATCTGCCAGCGCTCTCACTCAAACGCCCGCTGTTGTTTGTGCTTCGCCACCAGGTGACCCAAGAGCACGAGACGATAAAGGCCATCCGACGGGCGAGCTCATACCCCCTGAGCATTATCATGATCGGGGTGGGGGAGGGACCTTGGGACACTTGCCGAGAGTTCGACACTCGCCTGTCCGGCAGGTGGGTTTCCTCTTCAATCTTGAGGCCGATAGGAGGGGGGTTAATTGTATCGGAGCCCTTTGGCTCCCGAGTCGCCCCCCCCCACCCCCTCCGCTGGAAGTGGCCACATCGGAAATTAAATTAACTTATTGACGCTGTCATCCATATGCAAGTCAGCCTCGCAAGCGGTTCTCAGTAGGATGCAGCTCACCCTTCATGCGACTCGCCCAACACCTCACGGCGTTTCGCAAAGCTTGGTGTGCTAGCAATGTCTGCCTGGTCGGTGAAAACCCAACGTGCTCCGTCCCGGCATTGTAGGGATGCGAGGGTCTATGGTCATACGACTACGGCCATGCATGCATATGAAGTACACCCCCCCCCCCCCCCGCAGCCGTGATACAATACCTATGACATGTTCCACAAGCCTACGGAACGAACAACTCGGGCAGTCGGAACGCGCTAACAACGCACGTATGCGTATTATACGAGTATGCAATCACTGTTCTGTGTCCGCGAGTTTTTTTTTTTTTTTTCACGGAGTGCTATCACAGGGTGGGCTATTGTTGTAATACATAGTAATCAAAACCCAAACTGGGTCCGAAAACTATGTATTCCCCCATGTTTACGCACTAGTTGGTTATAATTACTATGGTGGTTCTAATTACTATAACTGGTTCTAATTACTATAGCTGGTTCTAATTACTATAACTGGTTATAATTACTATGGTCGCCCGTGATATGTTGAGTACATGCATGTACACGCTCTCCCTCCAACCACCAAGAAAGGAAGGAGAAGGGAGCCGAGCGCGTCACCCCGTGGCCGTTCAGCGATCGGCCGCGCCGAGTTCCTTGGACCCTGCGTCCATTTTTCGAGGGCTCAGGGTGCTCGCAACAAGCCACACCGAGGCATCCATACATATGGCCCAATCCCCAATCCCACCCACTGCTGTGTGTTCTGACTTCCGGCAGGGCTCTGTTGCTTGTACACCAGGTATATGGTATGTTGTTTCTCCGCCGGGCATACGTACCTGGTACAAGTATACACCTAAATGTATCAAATATTTTATTTATCGGATTACTATCGCCCCGCATCGACATTAACCCACCCGCCACTAGAAACCACCTCCGTTGATATTTAGAAAGAAAAAACTCGACTAAAAACATGCCATTTATCACCGGGGTTCGTAAGGTACCAATCCACCGCCAGGAAACCATCCTGTTGGTGATAGATACAATATAGAAAGCAAATACCCCGAGATAGTTACCACCACCCGGGGTGTTGTCTTTTTAGGCCAAATACGGGTATCTGCATAATATTCTGTTGGCGTGTTTGTTTGTCACTGAAGTTGAGGGGTTGGCGCTGCCCGGATCTGATCGGCGTGGCAGTCGGCGTTCTGTACCCGGTGAAACGGGGGAAACCGCATGGCACAAAACGGTGACACCCGAAATAATTGCGTAAGAGTCGGTGTACCCTCGTAGAGTTTTGTGGCCCAGATAACGGTACAGCGGTGCCTTAATTGCCAACATAAACGCTTGCCGATATTCGGTGCTTTTTTTTTGTGCCGGATTTGCCCGTATATCCTCCCGGTACATATATACATGCTATTAATAGATTCATAGTAAGTGGTGCGTATCACCCCCGGTACACCGTTTTCTGGCTGCTTTGTTGAATTCCATATTTGTTTGTTTTTACAGCCTCCCGTGGGTTGCCTTCCCGGCGTTTATTTGTCGTCTTCTGCTTTGTGGCGCTGCTATGCCGCGCTCTTGACCTTGTCTCAAAGCAATAACGAGTACGCGTTGCGTTGCGCTGCTCGCGTGCGCTCCCGACCGGACATTTTTTTTTTTTTTTTTTTCGCTTTCAGGCGGTTCGACAACTTCCGTTTCGTGGAGCACCGTCGCTTGAGGGGTGGGGGTGCGGAGGCGCTGGCGCTGTCCGCGCTCGCCGAGGTGCCCGACCAGTACCGAGCGATCCGCGCCCTAGGACTCATGCCAGGTGACTGACTTTACGCCGGTTTCTTTCCTCTTTTCGTTGCGCGCGCGGCGCAAAGGCTCTCTGCTGATTGATGTATTGTAGGGTTTGAGCTCTCAGGCGGTGTGTCTTCGCAGCGGGCGGGCAGGCGGGCCGGGAGGGGGGGGGGGGGGGGGGGAGGAAGGAAGGGAGGGAGGAGGGAAGAGGAAGAGGGAAGGGAGGGTTTCTTTTTTTTCGAGCCTTGTAACCCGGCAGCGAAGTTTTGGTTGTGGTTTCAGTACGGTATTTTGAATGGTATTTGTGACTTGATCTCCAGCTCGGACCAAATGGTTGATGGGTGATAGTGGACACGAAGTTCTCGTTTCCGAGAAGTTTCCGAGAAGTTTTCCAGGCGGACGGACGGACGGGGGGGGGGGGGATACGAGTCGGTTTTTTGTTCTGTTTAGGTTTTTAGAGTCATGGCGTGTTCGACCATTTTTTTACGAGTAGGTTTCTTGTTTTGTTTTGTCAACAGGGTTTTTTAGAGTCATGGCGTACGAGTATTCATTTTGTTTTTCTTGTCGAAGCTAGACCAAGTCGTCAAACACTGCTCAAGAAAAGTCACGTTGATATGTACCGGTGCATACGATCTGTACCTAGGAAACTGAGTTCTAGAAGAAACAAAAACAGCTGTGGTGCGTTACTACGATCTCCGAACTCCAAAGCGGTCTTTGCCAACTGACAGTAGTGTGACGCACCTCGAGCTTCTAGCCTCACCCCCCCCCCCCCTCCCTCCACACACACTTGCGCACTGTTGAACGCGGCCGGTTTATGTCTCCGGTGCTTGGCTGCTGTGGGATGACACCGAGTAGGCGGTCCAGGAAACGGCGGGTCGTCGGCGACGGCGGCCTCTGTGACAGGTGGGGGGGTAGGTGGTGTGACGCCGCCCATGGCGGCTTCTCGACAGGGAAGCGCGCCGAGCGCTCCAAGCGCGCCGCCCGCCTCCGATGTTCTCGACGAGGACGCTGGCGTGCCGGGGGACTTCATCTGCCCGCTGACCCTGGAGGTAAGGCATCCATCCATCCATCCATCCATCCGTGCTGGTGGTGGTGGTGGTGGTGGGAACTTGACTAAAACTGATGGTTGAACTTGTAACCGATTTGTTGGTCTATATCCAGAACCAAACTGATGGTTATAAACCAAACCTACAAGTTGGTGGTCAAGAACCAAAACCAAATTTGGTAAAACCGAACCAAATTTCGTCAAAAACCAAAACCAAATTTCGCCAAAATCTAGTGCAAAACCGAAGTGGCAAACTGGTGAAAAACCAAACCAGATTTGGTCAAAAGCGAGCCAATTTTTGGTCAAACCAAAGCACACTGGTCAAACCAGATCAGACTGATGAAACGTCTCTGCTGTGGCGGGGCAGGTTTGTTAGCGCACACTGTGTCCGCTGCGTACAGGGTACGGGGGCATTTGGTGTGGCCGGTATGCACGCCGTCTTGCGTGGTCTGGTGTGAGGCGGCTTGGAGTGAGCTTGGAGTGTCATGGACACGGGGCCGGTTTTTTATGGCGCTTCGGCGTGCGGTACGCGTGCGTGCCGTTCGAAAAATTGGCGGCGAGCGCGGCATCGACTCTCGATTGATGATGATGATGATGACGATGATGATGATGATGATGATGATGATGATGATGATGATGATGATGATGATGATGATGCTTATGCTGATGATGGGATGGTGGTGGTGGTGGCGGCGATGGTGATATGTGATGATGGTGATGACAATGATTATAGTTCTGCTGATGATAGTAACGATGACGATAATGATTATGATGATGACATTCTCACCTTAGCATATATAATTTCCCTATTCATACAAAAAAATCTCGCTCGTGGTCACAAAAAACTACAGGTAGTCGTCCCGTTGGAAGAAAAAACAAGCAACAAAAACAATACCTACCTCTGGTACACCGCAAGCACGTATACGTCTGATTTTGGAAACGGTACTACGTGCTGCGGTATACCATCCCCGGACCACTTGCAAACCAAAAAATACCAGGCAAACATTATATTTTCTCAGGTTATTCTTAGTCTGCCGCAGCAAAATGTCGCTCCGAGCTGGGCGGTCACGGTGGCCGGGTGCCGCTCCTCGTTCGTCCGTGTGCCTGTGTCTCCTCTAAAGTTACGTATCGTAACAGTAATCTCCATCGTATCTCCGTCGTGTGCAAACTTGATTTTTTACCGGTTGATGTATATACTTTCCTCGTTTGGCAGGTGATGATCGATCCCGTGGTGTGCGAAGACGGCCACTCGTACGAGCGGGGGGCGCTGGAGGCGTGGCTGAGGAATCACGACACCAGCCCCATGTCCAACGCGCGCCTCAACAGCACCATGGTCGTGCCCAACCATGCTCTTCGGAACAGCATAGAAGCTTGGCGTCGGATGCGCGGCTACTGAGCGAAACATCGGAGCGGCACAGCATTCGAATGAATAGAAGCTTGGCGCCGGGTGCGGGGTGATACTGAGCGAAAAAAATGGAACACAGCTTTCGTAGAAGCTTTGGCGCCGGGTGCAAACGGTTACTGAGCGAAAAAAAAAAAGAAAGGATATTACGTACCCTCAGGCCCAGCAGCAGCTCCGACGTCGGTGGCATGAGGGGATTGACCTCGCAGCAAGGGCTCTTGAGGGTGCGACATGAACGGATTGGCCTATTATAGCAGAGCGTTGTTGATGGTACATAAATATCTTGACATGGCAATGAGTAGTGAATACATAGGCGGTCCGAGTTGGGGAACGGTAAGGGAATGGGGCGGTGCCCAGAGAGCTGTATGCATCGTACGCTTAGGGCGCGGACATAGAAATTTATTTAGACCAGGTCGGGTCGAGGAAGAACGGCGTTCGTCAGTCAAGTTGATAAGCCGCGATTTTGGTGCCACTTTATGTTGGGAGGCCGCGCTATATATACACGGAACCCTCACGAAAGCTTCGCGAAAGCTTCGCGCAGGCATGTCGAAAGCCTCACGAAAGCCTCACTTTCTCTTTCGTGATTTTTTTCAGTAAATGTGTGGCACAGAACTTCTCAGTACGTACAGAGTGGTTGTTGTGCGAAGTCGCAAAAAATACATAATACCAGGTATATAATAGGGGGCGGCAAACGCATTTGGTCGGTGTTGGAGATGCTTTCGGAGCACTCGCGGCGAAGCAGGCGCAAAAAGTTTTGTTGTATTTCTTCTTTACGGTTATGTTCGAGTAAGCCGAAGAGCACCAGCATCGTGAAGTACGCGACTACTACTGTACTACTGTAATCCACTTCTAGTTTGTTAGATGTACTACGTAGCGCAAGCAGCAGCAGTAGTAGTAGTAGTTCCAGGAAGTGTTCGGAGTGATGAGAGAAAATGGAACGTTGTTGTCCAAACTAGCATTAACATCAGTCAATAGACCTTTTGTTTGTTTTGTATTGTACGAGGTATTTTATTTATCAAGGGTCGCGCAAAATTCCGCCTGCAGCTTTTTCCTCCCCCTTTTCACGCGACAGGGGGGGTGGCAGGATTCGACCGGTAAAAATACCTCGCAGAGGTTTTGTAGACGGAAAAACGCTCCAATAAGAAGATTTTTCGCTGGGTACCTCTATTGGCGACGAGGAGGAGGATGATGATGATGATGGTGGTGGTGTTGATGGTGATGGTGGCGTGTTCTCATATGATTGCGTAGCTCGTGTCCCTGACATCTCGTATCATATAGCCCGCATGTGGTCACAAAACGGGGGGCTTGAAAAAAACAGCGTCCTTGGCCCCTTAAAAACTGGTCCCGCGGATTTGGGACAAACTACTTGGAATTAGTGTGGGACGTTTTTTTTTCAGTTCTAAAATAAAAAGGCACAAAGTACATAAACGCGTGCTCCATATTTAGTACCACCAGTCCAGTGAGCATGGGACCCCCCGGTAGTGTAATGCTACGGGCGCTGTGGTATAGTATATATGCCATCCCGTATCGCTTGCCAAACAAATAATTCGAGGAAAAAAATCCGTGGGCAGGTGGTACCGAGCTCCGGAGGAACAAGGTTGTTGTTGGTTGCTGCTGGTTGGTGTAGAGAAAGTGCACAGAAGAAGCATCCTGTACGTCTACCTACGTACGTACGCAGGAGAGTGTTGCATGCCTAGGCTAAAGAGTCCCTGTATGTCTAGCTAGCTAGCGGACCAACACGAATACTGAATACTGAATGGACATATATACAGAGGGTAGCAACAAAGAGCCCAAACAAAACAAAAGGCCACAGATGATACAGAATACGTAGCGTGACACAGCACAACGAAGAGTGTGCGGATAGAGTAACGCGGGAGTATCATTCACTTTATATGATAGGCGAGGAATACGGCAACAGTAGAACAGGGACTGTACCACAGCAACCGGCCGCCCCGGTGGTCTACGCGTAGCAGTTAACCGCGGAGATTTCTAGTAAGGATTATAGGTCGGGGGTTCGAGTCTCCGTATGGAGATTTTTGTTCTCAAATGTCACCAACTACTGTCGAGAGCGCCTATTAAATAAAATTATTATAAATACGTCAGCTGTGAGTTTTTTATAGCGTGGGTATGATATAGGCACAGTTCGACGAGGAGAGTCGACGAGGAGGGAAGAAAGTGCTGAAATCTTCTCGCGATACAAATGCAAGGCACGTACCGTATTACGTAGTGGTGAGGGAGAGGAGAAGAGCCTATTTAGTGACCCCGGATCTGAGTTAAGACTTACAGAGAGAGAAAGAAAAAGAGCGAAGACGATGAATGGGATGGAGAAAAAAAAAAAAAAAAAAAGAATAGATAGTGGCACTGGTCGTAGTCGCTGGGCATCTCAACTACGAACAGGAAGACGGCCAGTTCAACGTTTTGGCAGGTTCCATCACTTTCTGGGACGTCCTAGATGCTGCGGTGCCTCCTTCAACGCGGCTCCTCCTCCCCCATTGTAGGGATGCGAGGGTCTATGGCCATACGACTACAGCCGTGCACGACATGAGTACCCCCCCACCCCACCCCGGGTCCCTCGTTGGACAAATGCTTTCGTAGTTGCCGCGCAGTTTCTTGTCCAAATCGGTCGTCGTCTTGCTTTATATACTTTTTCGGTATTTTCTCCATAACGAACCATGGATGGATCCAGCGTCTCATGTACTGTACTCTTGCTTTGATGCTGCTTCCTCAACACGGCTGCTGTACCACTTACTTGCTGCCCGGTTTCTTGACTGCTAAATAGTGTGGGATGCTATAATACAGGTTTCGGTTGGCAACTTGAACAGCGATAGATCGCTTTCGAGACAAACCCATCCCGTCCCGTTCGTGTGCGGTGCTATATAGGCTTCGGTTGGAAACTTGAACACAGCGATAGATCGCTGGAGACGACCCATCCAGTCCCATTCCTATACCGCCCCGAGTAGCCCGCACCCCCCCCCCCCCCCCCCCCCCCCCCCCCCCTCCACGTCTCCCCCAAATAGCACTCGCTTCGGCAGTCGCTCGAGGCTCATATACGCGAGCCACGAACGAACTCCCCGAAAATATATAATATACCCTCTGTTTGCGCACCGTCGTTTTGACGCTCTCACAACCAGTCTCAGCGAGAGCGCAGTTGCATAGGATAGTATTAATAGTTATCGTCGCGACTTTTTCTCTTCCATCCGATGAATGTAGCGGAGGAGAACTCGGTGGTGAGTGGTAAACCTTTTAGCACACAGCTACTACTACAGTCACACTAAACTACTGTAGTAGTGGCGAAAAAGAAAACGCAATTACCTTATTTTCCCGAATGTTCCGTTAGGGCCCGTCTTAACGAGCAAATACAAAATGAAAATACAAAATGAAAATACAAAATGAAAATAAAAAATAAAAATAAAAACGAAAAGCAGAACTAAAGAACAATCGAGCCTCATTGGTCAAACAGCAAAAGACAGCAGCAGTAGAGATCCCGAAAACTCAGTTTTTTTTTTTTTTAACCTGAAAACAAGAGGCTGTTCGTCATTTTCATTTTTTATTTTCATTTTTTATTTGCTCGTTAAGACCCGCCCTTATCATGTCATACAGCAGTAGTAGTAAGGGACACCTAATAAGAAACAGACTAGTAAGAAAGCCAGGCTGAGATTCAGAAGAACGTAAGAAATTCAGGAGTTGTTACATTGAAATCGGTGTAGAAAGCACCCTCTCTCAAATAAGAAATCCAGCCTGGGCCAGAATTTCCTGTTTCTCATTAGGTGTCCTGTACTACTGTACAATGCCAGACTCTACTTCAGCGATACCTGACAGGACATAATACTCGTATGTAAGTGTGTGTGTTATGATAATTAATTAATTAAGTATGTAAGTGTGTGTTATGATAATTAATTAATTAATTTCACGAAAGGGGGAGCTTAATTAATTAATTTCACGCCTGGGACGGTGGTGGCCCGGGACGCCGTCAGAGCGGCGGCTCTGGAAGAAGCAACCGAGGAAGCAGTGGGCGCAGCAGACACCAGGTCGAACAGAGAAAACACTCGTCCAGAGCCCAACGAATCCAGGACTTGGTCCACACGGGGGATGGGAAGTTGACTCAGCTTGCTGATTTGGTTCAGCTTCTTGTAGTTCACGGTGATCCTCACACCTCCAGACTTTTTCGGGATTACCACCAGAGGGCTCGAATATGGTGATGTCGAGTGTTGGATCAGCCCAGCCGCAAGATACTGGTCGAGGGTCGCTTCCACTTCTTTGGCCATGATAGGGTTAATGCGATGGGGCCGAGAAGTAACTGGAGCGCTGCCTTCCGGGACCGAGATCTCGAAAGGCATCAAAGAGCAGGAGCCAAAGTCTGTTTTGGAGGTGGAGAACACGTCAGGAAACTCACAGAGCAGATCGCCCAGCTGTTCGATAACCGAGGGAACCCACCCAGGGTCATGTAAGTCGAAAGCGATCTCCTTCAGGTGTGGCGGCAGTCGGGCCCAGACACGCAAGAACGAAGAGCGCTGGTCTTGGGTGAAACGTGCAAGTAGCGCTGGCGAGGGCGACGTGTCACCCGTAGCCGCTGGAGCTGGGGGGGGCGAGTGAGTGACAGCTGAAACTTGTAGGGCTGTGAGTGGGTCAAGCCTGGAGTCAGTGGAGCGACTGAGATGCTGTAAAGCGCTCAGCGGGACGCGCAAGAGAGGGGCGTCAGCGACCCCGATGAGGTCGCCCGGCTCGAGGTCAGCGACACCAGAAAGGATACCAAGAGACTTCCTAGCCACACAGCGACGGGTGATATGTATGTGAAGCCACCGCCGCGAGCGCGTGGCTGTGACTTTCTTGGACTGTGGGGTGGTCTGGGGTCAATCAACGGAGCTAAAAAATGCATGTGGTCGAAAAACCACGGTCAGAAATAGATACGTATGTTTTGCGTACGAGTACGTAGCCGTTTTTGTTTTTAAAGATTAGCCGGAAGAGGGAACTAAACCCCAAAGGGATTTAGTTTGTACTGTCCGCGCTGAGATTCTTGATATAATCCAAAATGACAAGCTTTATTACTCGGTGGTCGCAAACGATACCGGTATAACACTAACTATGTGTTTGTACGTAGACGAGACAGCAGATCAGATATACATCGATCGCTACAGCTGTAGTACGAGTACCAGGTCCAGGTAGTATAATGAGGAGACGGTAGACAATGCACCGCCATGTCAACGCACTGGGTATTATACGTAAAGATAGCAGAAATACGTACTACGACAACAAAAAACACAACAAACATACAGCCACATCATCAGCCACAGGTATGTACGAAAGCCAGTAGCAAACCAGACACTTTTTTTGCGTTATGACGCAAGTATGAGGAGGAGAGAGAAATAATGAAAAGAAAGAAAAAAAGAAAAAAAGAAAAAAATGGAAACAAACGAAAGAAAAAGAAAAGAAGATAAAAAGAAAAGAAAAACGTCGATCATGTACTACTGTAGTACGCAAGATGTTGTACGAGTATTTTTTTTCTCCATCCAGTCTGTGTGCCAGGCTCCACTAACTCCTTGGAGTGAAATTATATCGTAGATAGATAGATACCTCCAAAGGACCTTGTGTGCAAACAACTCGAACGTACGACGAGTACAACAACAACAACAGCAGTCTGTAGCAGCAGCAGCACATCAGCGAAGATTTACGCAGTACGCAGTCAAATCGTCGAGGTCGAGAGGTCGACATATCTAAAAAATAATCGACCGTTACATCTCTTGTGTCCCCGCTCCCCGCGGAAGTATCCCGTTCGATAACCTCATTGGCTCATTGGCTCATTGGCCAACAGGTGTACGGTTCGTTCCTGTTGACTGCAGATCTTACGCCTTCCGCGGTTTGGTGCACAAATTTTAACGGCGCCACGCGACGGGCAGTTGCTCCACCAGTATAGTAGTGTCACGCCGAACACTACCAGCAGAGAGCCTTCGAGACACTGGAGGAGGAGAGCGTGCTGCTGCGAGGCCGTGTTAGCTCCCTACCTCACCACACCGTACTACTTATTAGGTGCTACACTGCTACCCGCTACTGCTGCTGTGCTTCTGCGTCGCCGCTCTGTGCTGCGTCTGTGTTTTTTATTTTTGTTCCTGTGGGAGCTGTGAGAGCATGCCACCGAGGTCAGAAAATGCGATCGGCGCGAGCGATGGACCGTCGCCGGCCTCGACGCCGCGAGCGGACGAGACCAAGCAGGCGAAACTCAACCTGAGCGAACTACGGGCACGCATACCGAAAGAGTGAGTGCCGGTACCCCTTTGTGGCCTGCGTGTGCCTGGTTGATATGTAGCTGCCTGCGAGACCCAACTCGTACACGATCAGCAGATTTGTTCGTTTTTTTGTTTTTGTTTTTTGTCTGTGTTTTTTTTTGCGGTTCTCAAGGCACCCGTTCGGTCTGTTTGAGGCGAGAGGCCAAGGGGCACAAGCCGCGATCACAAGGCTCGTAGTCGGAGGCAAGACCAACCACTCGAGGCCGGACGAGTCGGCGACGGCTCTATGCCACTATCCACCCCCCAACCGTAGAAGTCGGGCTCGGGTTGTCCCGTAGTCGTCATAAGATGACCCAGAACTATGTCGAACCTAAAGAAAAAATTCACCTGATATTTTTTTATGTTGGGTCTCTGGAGATGATGCTGCTTGTAGGTTCGAGAGAGGCGCGAGACGACGCGTGGACGTTGTTGTACGGTTCAAAAAAAGAAAAGAAACACGCACGCGTGTGCTCTGGCTCGTAGGGCCACGAGTGCCCCCGCCGGCGACCATCCTCCTCACGTATAGGCTGGGTGCGGTCGTTGAGCCAGCGAGCCTGGGACCAGCCTAACCTGACACCCTCCGCTGGTGCTTTCACTACCAGTCCCGCGAGACTGCTTAGTTTTTGTACGACTCGTGACAAAACATGCGTGCAGCAGAAGCAGCAGTAGGCAGTTCAGTCATTCTCTCTCACAGTCAGTTGTTTATTCTGCGTGCTCCGCTCTGTATGTTTGACACGCACGAGAGAGACCATATGATATCATCGATAATATCATACGAATACAAGGTGTGCGTGCCGCTCTTCTGTGTACGATTTTTTCTGCTGTTTTTTTCTGTTCCCTTGGGCGTCACAGAGAGTTCTTCGAGCGCTTGCGGCAAGTAACATATCGTACGGCTCCAGCAGCACAGCAGAAACAGCAGCAGTGACACCCATCCACCCACCCCACCCATCCCATCCCATCCGCCCACCGATCACGGCAGGCAGGCAGGCTCGCCACACGGTGGATAGATAGAGAACACCTTTGCCTCAAACCAACTCAATGATACTACCCTCTGGACCCCTCCTGTCTGCTGCTTTGCACTCGCACTGCTATATATCTGCGTACGATGTTCTGCTGTGATACCCCTGCCGACGAACCGCCTCATAAATATTAGGTGCTTCCGGAAGAACCTTGCGAGATCAGTGTTTTACATGATCCGCGACATGGCCTGCTTGCTGGCCCTCCAGTATGTGTACCCTCTGTACGTGTCCGGCAACTGGCCCCTGACGTTCCTGTGGTGGAACTTGAACGGTTTCATGCTCTGGGCGCTCTTCGTTATAGGTGAGAGGACGGAAGGGAGGAAAGGAGACCACAGCACCTCGACGAGTCAGCAGGGACTCACTCATACATAATGACTGGTACATTCGTATATGCATACATAACAGGTACGAACGTAGATAGTAGACTCTGGACGTAAATGTAAGGAACATTTGGGCTTCATATTTATACTACAGCGGGCCTTATATTTTCGTCCATATGGTGTACGTACAACGTACAACAGTAGTACGTAGATGGGCTGGAGATTGTCCTGCTGCTCTGTACGTACGACATACTGGTACACTTCCAATATATCCAAGTCTAATTCCAGGTAATTTATCGCCGAAACGGGAATGTACAGCAGCAGCAGCAGCAGCAGTATCATCCTCGTCGTTCTAAGTTCTAAAGGCCCATGACTAACCAAAACAGCAGCTGTCAAAACACCGCTCTTATCTTTAGTATAGGAAATACTATATAGGTTTTCGTGCCGCGGGACATGCCTATTTGACCGCCTTTAAAACTCCCGAATGCCCTTTCTGCTCGTACTGCACTGCTTGCTTCACGTATTCCACTCTGTCCAGAAATATGTATAAGCATCGTTATTGTTGAATATTTATGTAGAAACGGTGCTTATATTTATGGACAGAGTGGTATACCAGAAACCTACCGTAAATACAATATGAATGCATAGTATTTCCAAGTGGTTAGTTCCCACAGCTTTTCATAGTACAGCAGTGCACCTAAAGGTTACCAACTATTAATAATTAATACCAACCACTGCTGCTGCTATACGTACTCCTGTGTACTATTACGGCAGCTGTTGTTGTTTGTTTTTTATCGTACCAAGTATAGAGGGCCCCTTGTACTGGCGCTGGTTTCAACGTGTACACCAGAGTGCTAATACCAAGTACGTGGTATAATATGTCATCGTATCATGGTGTACGTGTGTAGTGTGTACCAGCAGGGTATGTCGTACGTACTTGTATTAATGTATTAATAGTCACATGTCGGTCGCCCCGATGGTCTAGAGGTAACCTCGAACGCTTCTGAACGTTGATGTCTGGAGTTCGAATCTCACGTGGGTCGGACTTTTGAGTTTATTTGCAAAAATAAATAAAAAACGGAATCAACTGCTGAAAGCGCCAATTAATAGTAGCGTGGGTAGGCACAATTCGATGCGAGTCGACGAGGGAAGGAAAGGCTGAAGTCTTCTCGCGATAAAAATGCAAGGCAAGAACCGTAGTGGGGGAGGAGGGAGAGGAGCCCACTTTGTGACCCCGGATCTGAGTTACGACCAGGGAGGAGAGAGAAAGGAAGGGCGAAGATAATGAATGGGATGGACAAAAAAAAAAAAAAAAAAAAAAAATGTGCCCCAGGGATGATACGTCGTAACACATTTACGTGATTTTTCTTGAATGGTATCCTTCACGTATCCTTCGGTCCGAGGAAAAAACGAATAAACAGACTTGTGAGTAAAAACGTAAAGCACCCATGGGTAGATCGTTGGTTCAGCCAGCAGTACATGACGCAACACTATGTGCCTCAACATAAGCACCGTTTGTATATGATTATGTCATCCAAACGGTGCTTATATTTCGGGACATAGTGGTATATCGTACCTTTTCATATAATATTCGTGCCGGTACCAGGCATTGATGGAGAATGGAGATTGTCTCCGGGAACAGCAGTGCCGATACAATTTTTGTTTTTTTTTGTCCGAAAAAAGACAAAATTTTGATATATTCGGCAATCTTGGCGATAAGAGGCAATCTCGATCTCAATCTCAATCTTCATCTCGCCAAATTTTAGCGGTTTTGATAGTGTGTTGTTACACTCAGTAGCTCGTACGAAGCTCCTGAATTTGTTATTTGAAAAGGGGTGCGTTCGTCACTAATTTCAGTACAAAGATTATCGTATTTACTCGTCTTATTGCTTGTTTTCGTAGTATGTGTGCTGTACTACTGTACAAGAGACAGCGAAGGCCTGCATCTGAAGGCTGTGTGTGCTTGCCAGCTGGTTTGTGTAGGGTGCAGAGCGTGGGAGCGTGTGGGGATGCGTTTTATAAGGGTTTCCAGTGATGTGGTAAGGCGTTGATTGGGCGAGATCCCAAACTAGAAAGATTGAGATTGATGAATTGACCAATCTCATAATAATCTTATTCCTAAATCTAGATTGAAAGATCTGTCGCAAAAACCACCAATCCAATCTCGAGATTTTCAGAAAGATTACGCACAATAATTCCAGGGCAATTCAATCCCAATCTCCAACACTGATACCAGGTAATACATACCTGGTACATATTATACCTGTGGGTGTATTTACGTCATGTGACTGAACATCCTTCTACTACTACTTGTGGTATCAATAGTATTAATAGTAGTGCTCTTTACTGTTTTTCTTTCTGTTGTGCGCACATGCCAATGTTCTTGGTAACCACGTGCCGTGTACCATGAGGTCGTAACATCATACTGGGTATACTGCCCAGTATATCGGGGGTAAACAGTATACTGGGGGTATCCAGGGTACTGGGGGTTACTCCGGTATACTCTTTGAGATTCGCAGTACTTTCACTACTGTCACCGCATCCGAATTACTGAGGACCTGGTATGTGCCAGTTTTCGCAGTTTCAAGGGCCTGGCAATAATATATAGCCCAGCACTCGCAGCATCAAACCTGGAAAATAAGTACGGAGTGCTAAAATCCCAGTATTTATATACTGGCAGTACCAATATACTGGCAGTATCAAAGCTTAACCTCGGAAACACGAAACTACTGCTTTCTGCTTGCGTACTCATGACTCAAAATAACACCAACCCATCGAACGCGGAAAAGACGCAGTATAAAGTATGCTATTAATAGGACAGACCCTGCTTAACAAATGGCTGCAACAGCATGGACACACATGGTATATACGGACGTACAGCATACACCTGGTACAGTAGTACAGGATAGCATACACCTGGTACAGTAGTACAGGATACTTGATAAGAAACCGGCTAATATAAAAGCCAGGCTGAAATTTAGAGGGCCATAAGAAATTCGGGAGTCGTTATCTTGGAATTTTTGTGTAAAAAGCACCCTCTCAAATAAGAAATCCAGCCTGGACCCGATTTCCTGTTTCTTATCAGATGTCCTGTGCTATGTGCTATATTATATATACGATGTACGTAAAGCGATGTTGTTATGCCAACGGGAAGCCTTGCAAGAGAAAAACTCACAAAATTGTTACACGTGATCGTATTCAGCTAGGAGCAGGCAAAGGAGGGCTAAAAGTAAAAGGATGCCTCTGCGAATTGAAAAAAAACACACACCCAGTTTCTTTCGAAAGGCCCCAAGCCGCCGCGCGCATATGCACGCACGACGCTGCCGTCAAAATTGTTTTAAATGTGACTATCTGAATTGGTTACTTTTAAGGGTTTTCACGAGGTGTGGTTCGGTTTTCACGAGGTGTGGTTTTGCCGTATGATTTTGCACGCATAGGAGTACAAAAAAAAATTGTCCTCGCCGCATCTCGCCGTACATATTATATATGATACTTCGTATATATGAAAACAATTCTAAAAAGTATAATCCGCACCGAACCGCACCGTTCGAATCTCACAAAAAAAAGTACAACCGCGGTCAGGCGATACTCGTACGAAGGTCTTTAAAACCAAGTATTGTGCTCGTGGGTCCGGTTGTGTACGGTGCGATGCGGTTTTTAACGGTTTTGACCGAACCGCACCGCACCCTATGATACGTATGATACGATTCTCCAAAACTAAAATCTGCACCGCTCCGCAGGATTCTGCCAAATGGGAAAGGAAAAAACCGCACCGCGGTTCGGTGCGCTATATTATTCCATACCGGTACACCGTGAAAAGCCTTGATTTTTTTTTCGGTGCCATAAAATACCAGGTCCACTCTTATGTCCCTTAATATTTCATTTTTTGTCTATTTTAGGGCACCCACAACTTGCACTAAAACGAGCCTGCAGCATGAACAACGTGCACACAAAGATGCCAGCGTAAAGCGGCCAGCGAGGATAACCAGATACGCACTCGGGGAGTAAGTACACAACAAGGTGCAAATCGAGGGAAAATCGAAAAATCACCCGTGGTTTTCCAATGTTTTGGAGGCGTTTTTAATACCTGCCAAACAAAAACCGGTTCAACCGGTTTTTTGTATTGGATAAAAACGCCTCCTATCCGGTTTCCAATGTGTTGGAGGCTTCTAATACCTGCCAACAAAAACCGGTTCAACCGTTTTTTTTTGTATTGGATAAAAACACCTCCTATCCGATTTTCGGTTTTCCGGATATGCCATCAGATGCCCACCTCTACATGTACGAAGTATACAACATAGAACGGTCACCGCGTGATTCGGGGATGCTTGTCAAAATTTTGGTGCTCGAGTTGTGCAATGCAAGGAGTCGTACGTACGGTGCGGGTATATACATATGTACCCTCTGGTACGAGTACATGTATTATGATCCTCTGCCCGAACGGCGGGGTGCTCATTGCTGGCTGCTCGGAGACGGTTGATCGGTAAAACACGAAAGTTGTGAGTTTTGTTGGCCCCTCCCTCCGGGTGCCGCAGAAGGTAGCTAATGTGAAGACAACACACGCGCATCAATATAGGAGGGTATGATATATAGCCCACTGCCCGTCGATCTCCATCGAGTTTTTGCCAACCCACCCTATCAGCGACGGAACAAGACTCGAGAGTAATATTACGTGGGAGCGTATCTAGTAAATAGGGACCTACGGCAGACATACAAACCTAGATAGTTTGTAATTTTTACTACAGCAGTAACAACATTTGGTCCTACGTATTTGCTCTACAGTTAGTAGGTCCTCCGTGATGGACTACGTACATGTACGTACAAGTAGTATTTTAATTGTACTCACAAAAAACAAGAACACGAGCCGAGCTTCGCATCCCAGCCCAAGCAACGACCAGCAGGGTGTAACAGCAGTTTGGCCGCAAACAAATAATTCAATCAGGGCCTTCCTCGGGAAAATTCCCGAACGTTTCGGGAATCGAGGTAAATCAACCATATCAAACTAACCAAGGAGGAATAAACAATGGAAAAAGCACCACAAGAAAGACCAAACCACGGCGAATCGAATGACGGCGTTTTCATTTATTTTTACGAAGTAGGAACCGCGGTATGGCCACGGGAATTTTACCACGGGAATTCAAAAGCAAATTCCCGTGGTAAAATTCCCGTGGCCATACCGCGGCTCCTACATCGTAACAAAAAAAAAAAAACGTTTGTCATTCGATTCGCCGTGGTTTGGTCTTCCTTGTGGTGTTTTTAACATTGGTTATTCGACATTGGTTAGGATGATATGGCTGATTTACTCGATTCCCGATTTCTTCGGGAATTTTCGCGAGGAAGGCCAAATAATGGAGAGGTCGCATGGTGTAAAAACAAGCGTTGCCGAAAAATTCCGGTACCGTTTCCATTTTTGAATAGCATCGGCCCTAAGGGTTTGACTACGGTGTACCAGGTACCTGGTATCATGTACACCGGTATGTATGCACTCCGGGGTATAGTACCAGGTATATAATTAATACGTGCCCTCTCATTAATAGCCGTAAAGCACTAAAAAACATACCTTTGAGCTGCAGGAGAGTACCTGCCCTATTGTTGATATAAAGTCGTAAAACACAAAAAAAAACACACACACACACACACACATGCCTTTGAGCTGCAGTTATTTACCTTCTGCTGTCGCCCGTTTTCGTGTCGAAACACGAGAGTACATCATGATCACGAGTACTCTGTACTGTATGATATGATATATATAGCACGTGGTGTTTCAACACAGGAGTATGCTATATAGCAGGGACAGACGTCGGCGGTGATGAGTATCACGTATATACTGCTCGCTGTATACACACAAGGCACTGCAGAGAAAGCGTACTTAAGTATAACGGTACCGCCCTTGACCGCACGCAACCAAGCACTGCCTGTTTGCTGTAAGGACAGGACTGGACTGGACCGGACAGGACCGGCCCACACAACGCGAC
This sequence comes from Saccharina japonica, assembly GCA_008828725.1. Lineage (NCBI taxonomy): Eukaryota > Phaeophyceae > Laminariales > Laminariaceae > Saccharina > Saccharina japonica. The sequence continues at coordinate 382,530 of MEHQ01002237.1, forward strand.
AGGCACGAGCTCAGTTGCATCGCTGCCTTCCTCTGTCCAATGACCTATATACGTAGGTGGTACTGTAGCTCCAGCGGAGACTTTGACGCCCAACAGACGATGCCAAAAGAGGCTCAAACCCGAGGCAGCATATGAATATCAGGGGGGAGACCGCTACATGCTAACGTCAGCGCTGAGCGTGAGATTCTGGTATATACGGGTAGCTGCTCTAATAGGTGGTATTATACTATCGTCGACGTTCCCAGGGACGCATAGTGTTGTTGCTACTGTTGTTGTGCTTTGTCACGTTAAAAGCATGGCCACTACTAATGCAGTTCCGTGGTCACACAGAACAGCCCCCCCCCCAAAAAAAAAAAAAAATGGAATGGAATGGAATGTTACCTCAGGAGAAAGAAATACCCGGAAAAATATACCTGGTGTATATATTATATATATATTATATTCGTATTATATATATGTCACTGTTTCGCAGCGGTGCTTAATTATCCACATGGTTTGACACAGAGGATACTATACGATATAGACGTGCCGCAAGGCTGGAACAACCCGCCAACGGAAAGCTGAGAAAAATCGTCGCGTTTTCTGAAGTGACAACAAACACACCACAGAACTATCCGATCCGGTGTGGTGAAATCAGGGCAATGTATAGTATACCCTCTTTTGCCCCGGAAGGCGGAGGGAGATCTGCAGGGTCAATTCCATGCTCTGGGGAGGTTTTCCTGTTTTTTCTTTTCTTTTCTTTTTCTCCCCATTTTTTTTTCAATTATTTTGCGCCCTTCTGTTCTCTCTCCCTCCTGTATATGTACGTATATAGTCGTAACTCAGATCCCGGGTCACATATATAGCAGGCTCTCTCTCTCCCCCCCCCCTCTCCGCAAGACTCGCGTGCCCTTCATTTTTTTCGCGATAAGACTTCATTCAGCCTTTTCTTCTCTCGTCGATATATACAGACGCTGATCAATCACCCTCGTACTTTTCACTACGTACTACTGCCATGGCGTTAAACCTGAATGGTCCATATACCCCTCATACGGGATGTACACCCTAAATGAGGACATATAAAATCCGTAAGTACGCGCGATCGAAGTATTACACTCAGCTAGCAAAGATGAGCTTCGACGAAATCCTCGAGCTCACAGCTGTTGTTTTTTATTTTTTTTAATATATATACAGGAGTGGGACATGGTCTCGTGGGTTGGGTCTTTTACTAAACAGATCCTGCGGAACATGTCATAACGGCCGGTTAGGATCTGTATGATCTGTAGATGATCTGTATGATCAGACCGAGTTGTGAAGTAGTTTATATAGGCCGTTTCAGGTTTGAACCTTGCCAGATCTTGTCCCCTTTTGATTGATTGTGCGGGTTATATATATATATAGTTGTACCCATGCGCAGAGTAATACCGGGCCGGAAAATACCCATGTTAATAGTCGGGTATGTATCCTAAAGTACTTCATGTGTATATAGTATGTATTCATTTTGTTGTTATTAATAGTATCAGTATGATATCGTTCTGTTGACCCTCTGCAATATACCTGGTAGCATCCAGGGAAGACACTTGTGTATATATATCCCTCGGTGTTAATCAGAGGCGTGTAGGACACGCGGGACCGATGTGATCACGCAGCTTGCAAGGTTGAGCATATTCCGACCTACAAAATGCATGTGCCTCTGGTACGTGCATACGGTATCATACATAGATTGCGAAAAAGCTCCCTGTTGTAAAACGCCCCCCCCCCAAGCTCCGTCTCGGAAGGGATGCGTGGTCAATGGTCAAATGACTAAGGCAAGCAACAAATGAGTACGCAAGCCTGCCCGCCCACCCGCCCACACAGATACCCCCCTTCCCCCCTTTTTTCCAATGCACCTTCCACTACCTACGAAAACCTCCGTAACACTCGGGGAAAATGTGATATCATGACTGATTTAACAGGACACGACTGCGGGCACACGACGTTCAGCAACTACCCCTGGGTCAACGCCGTGTGCGGGCACCTGTGCCACGCGCCGCTGCTGGTCCCCTTCTGGCCCTGGGCGAAGAGCCACAACGAGCACCACAAGTACCACAACCACGTGGAGAAGGACATGTCGTACCCGTGGTTCGGCAAGGAGCAGTTCAAGGAGGAGACGACGTTCATCACGAGGCTGTGGCTGAAGAGCCCGTTCCACCCCTTCACCGCGTACTTTTTCGCGTACCTCTTGGCCGGCATGTACGACGGCTCTCACTTCAACCCTTTCAGTGAGTTATTATGTTGATACACTCGGAAGTATTCGTAATACGGTAGATATATATATTTTTGGTGTTTTTTTAGCGGTACTTTTACAGCGGTACTCGTACGTAGCGTATGTACAGCAGCAGTAGTTGCTTGGATTTTATATACATACGTATGATATGTGTATCTTTGTTGTGCTTAGTTACCTGGTACGTCGTTTTACGGGTTGCGAGCGTTTTTATGTACTCTGCTGTACTGACCAGAACCAAATATTTGTTCGGCAACAATACGTAAGAGGGATTAAAAATATATATACTCGTACTCGTAGATACCTGGTATGGTTTTTTGGTTCCATTGTGGGTTCTGAATATTTTGTCGAAAACCTTGTGGGGAAAAACCAGCAAGTTGGTTACGCGTAATTTTCATACTGTTACGGGGGCACATGGTTACGCGTAATTATCGTAACATTACGGGGGAACGTATTTTATAGTAATCAGAACCACCTACGGTTAGTAAAACTACAGTAAAGGGATATAATGTTGTTTTTCGGGTCAACCGTGGGCTTTGCGTACTATCGCCTGGCGCGTAGTAGTAGACTTGGCGCAGGTAACCATACGTGTGACCCAGGTAGTGGCCTGTATATATAGCGACCCGAAAAACGACATGTGCCGTCTTCCTGCGTACCCACCCCACCCAACCCAACCCAACCCAACCACGCCGGCCATCTTTTTTAAAGAGTTGAATCAAACACCAACGTTGTTGCGGTCAGTTGTGGTGGGTGTTGCTTATTTTTACGGCGACAGAAGTTCTCGGAAATTTACCAGATAGCATAGGTATTCGTATACTTCGAGTACATATTGAGTGAGCACCCATCGTCCTCCCTCCCTCCCTCCCTCCCTCCCTCCCCCATCCATCGCTCTGGGCCAACCACCCCCTTCCTCCCTTCCCTCCCGCCCGCCCGCCTGACCGACCGACCTACCTACCTACCTACCTACCTACCTACCTACCGACGTAATTACCTCTACCTCCCGCCGGTGTGCAAAAGGCGTGCTGTTCTGGACGCGAAAGGAGCAGGTGCAGTGCGCGGTCTCCACGTCGACTGTGGTGGCCTTCGCCTACGTGCTGGTTGCGGTCTGCTTTGACTTCGACTGGTCGGCGATCGTTCTTCGACACGGAATCCCGCTGCTGATCATGAACTACTGGCTCGTCATGGTCACCTACCTCCAGCACCACGAGGCCGATACCAACGTGAGAATTTTCGCCGAATTTGCTTTTTGAGTCATGTATGTATGTACTTCGTATGAAACCCGGAGGCGAGACCCGTTACCACGGTGTGCACCGTGGGGCCGGGGCGATAGGCTGCTGTTGAAAGTCTCAAAATTAGCAGTTGTTTCTCCCTGATATCTTGGGAGAAGCAAAGGCTTTGAAGGACTGAATCGATGTGGCTGTGTCTGTCCTGAATCACGCCTTTTATATGGTCGGGGATGGGGAATTGCTTGATTACTCTTCGCATCCCTTCCCTCAATAATATGGATGTATCTTTGGACAGGTTCTTCTTTTCAGATAGTGTGGGATAATAATAATATGTGCGTATATATATGGTACGAACCTGGTGCTGGTTAATGTCTTTTTATTAGTGACCCCTCTTGTCTGCCCTTAAAATGGTCATGCTCTAATTTCAAGTAATGTTCATGTTTCGAGTAGTTTTGTCGCGCGAAACGTGCGTGTAACCACTACTACTACTGTATGTGTCAAAGGGTTATAATACGTTTGTTTCGTCGATTAAAACCCCCCCTTTTAGGGTCTTCGAAGAGGGAAAAAAATGTCGAAAATCTGTTGTATCATGTCTTAATCAACCCATTTTTTGTCTGCGCCGGAAATGCGTGGGTTCACTCTTTTTGGTTACACGTACTATTAATATAGCTGTTGGCTGGCTGGCTTGCATTTGTTGACTCGCTGATTGGCTGGCTGGCTTGACTTGCACTGTTTTGTCTAATTGACTTCGTTGTGTCGCTGTGACTCGTTGATTGGCTGACTCTGACTGATTGTCTGACTCGCTGGTTGGCTCGTTGATCAACCTGACTCGCTGATTGGCTGACTCACGGATTGACTTGAACTCACGGATTGGCTGACTCTTACGGATTGACTTGAACTCACGGATAGGCTGACTTTGTTCTTTGATTTGCGGACTCTTGCGGGTTGACCGAACTCACGGATTGGCTGACTGCGTTATTTTTTATTTGCTGACTCTTGTGAATTTGACTGAACTCACGGATTGACTTGATTTCACGGATATGATAGGCTGACTTCGCGTTATGTGGTTTTGCTGACTCTTACGGATTGACTGAAGTACTCTAACGGATTGGCTGACTCATTCTTTTGATTTTGCTGCTGACTTCCACTCTGACCCGAAATATAAGCACCATTTTGATTGAAACTTAGTATACAAAAGTTCCCTATACATCGGGTCAGAGTGGTATGATACATATATACCTGATGCCTGATACTCCCCTGATTCGGCTGATTGGCCTGATTAAATCGGAGCAGACTTTTGACGACGCGGACTTCCACTTCGCCACGGCGGCGATGGAGACCGTGGATCGATCGTACGGCTGGGGCATCGACGACGTCCACCACAACATCACCGACGGCCACGTGGTGCACCACCTCTTCTTCACCAAGATCCCGCACTACAACCTCAAGAAGGCCACCGCCGCCATACGCCCGCACCTCGAGGCGCTCGGCGTATACCGGTAAGCTTTTTTGTTTTTTGTGTTTTGTTGTTTTTTGCTTTTGTGTTTGTGTTTTTCATTTCATTTTTTGCTTTTGTGTTTTGTGTTTTTCATTTTTTGCTTTTGTGTTTTGTGTTTTGTGTTTTTCATTGTTGTTTTTTGTTTTTGTTTTTTTAGTACACTGCTGGTATTGTTAAAAAAACACATTTATTTTTTGTTGTTTTCATATGCTGGGGTAGGGTGGGGGGTGGGTACATGGCCCCCCCCGGCCGCTAGCGGTCTCGTTCGTCATCGCTGTTGCTCCGTGTGTGTTGGTTTTGTTTTTTAGCAGTGTCGTATCGTACATATGTATGGTGTTGTTTTTTAAGTTTGTTGTTTTGTTGACTTCCCTGGTATAATATGTACCAGTAGGTGTTTTTGAGGTCGGCCTTGGTTTCGCAGTATATACGCGGTTGGTCGAGGTTAATGGATGTAAAGGGCTAGGCTAGGCTAGGTCGTCCATCCTGCGTGCCGTTTTCGGCAATAAATAACCAACAAAAACAAAGCACACGTATGATATATGTGTTTGTTGCATGTCAGTGGTTGCGTGCTCGTATTTTTTACACATACACTGAACCAACAAAAACAAAACTCACCTATTTGTTGCATGTTAGTACAGTAGTTGCGCGCTCGTTTTTTTGTCATAAATGCTACTCGTAGCAACAAGAGCTCACGATCGATGCTCTCGATAACACTGCAGGTGATCTTGAATTGCATAGGTTACGTCTGTTGTGTTGTGTTGCGTTGCGATGCTCGGGTTGACGGCAGCCGTCTGCTCCGTCGGTATATACGAGGTACACGCACGTCCCAGTCCATGTGCCGACGGACACTACAAGTTGAATGCCCGAGCCGGCGTGGACCGGGGGTGGGGGTGGATGTAACTAATGCCCATGCATGGCCGTAGTCGTGTGGCCATAGAGACCCTCGCATCCCTACAAGACCGGGACCGGGACGGAGCACGTCGGGTTTTCAGTTAGGGGAGGGGGGCGGGGGTGCTCAATGCCATGCAGTCGGTGGGGGCGTAACAGGGGCTTATGTTACTTTCAAAACAGGCGCAACACACATGCTTACTTGTTTTCACTCGACTAGACTTGCTCTATGCCCCCCCCCCCTTTTTTGTAATATATGGAAACAAGTAATGACGCGCCAAGTGTTGTAAGGTGTCTCTAATAGGAGTAGGAACGTGCACTCCGAAGGGGATGCGTGGTCAATGGTCAAATGACTAAGGCAAGCAACAAATGAGTACGCCCCCCCCCCCCCCTTCTTTGTAATATATGGAAACAACGTAATGAGCGGCCCAAATGTTGGAGGTGTCTCTATTAGGAGTAGGAACGGTGCTCCGTCTCGGAAGGGATGCGTGGTCAATGGTCCGAATTACTAAGGCAAGCAACAGATGAGTACGCCCCCCCCCCCCTCTCTGTCTCTATTAGGAGTAGGAACGGTGCTCCGTCTCGGAAGGGATGCGTGTCAATGGTCGAATTACTAAGGCAAGTAACAAATGAGTACGCCCCTCCCGTCACCCCGCGCGCCCTCCCTTCCCCTCCCTTCCTCGTTTCATATCCTGCCTTTAACAGGTACCGCAACAACCCCGACTTTTTGTGGGTATTCGCGCGCGACAACTTCAAGCTGGGTTTCCACACGCACTCGAAGATGCACGACCACCGGGCGAAATTGCACTACCTAGACGCGTCACGGACACCCGCTGCCAAGAAAAAAGCTCTCTGATTCATTTATTTTTTGGTTCGTTGGGGGGGGGGGGCAGCAGGAACCGTCACACGCAAAAAATCTTATTCGTGTTTTTTTGGGGAGGGAGGGGAGGAGCGGGGAGGCGGTGGAGGGGGGGGGGGGGGGGGGGCAGGAGGGAGGGACCGTCACGCGCTTAACGTTCAAACGAACTGCAGAGCTTGAAAAGAAGGAGGTGAACAGCATGGGACTTGTGTTTTTTTTTTTTCGATCCGGCTTCTTTTTAGTGTTTCTCTGATTTTGGGTCCCTCAAGATGTGCGCGCGTGCGGATTTGTTACTTTTCTTGATTACGAACGAACGTGGGTGTTGCAGTGGGAGGAGGGGGGGTGGGGGGGGGGGGGTGGGGGTCCTTGGCCGATGTATGCCTCTTTCGGTAGAGTTACCTTTTTCTCGGCCTCGTCGAACGCTCTCAAGATGTACCGCGTCCCCCGTTGACCACTGCTGTACCATACTTCCGAGTATACTATCATACCACCGTGGACGGTAATATAGTATCCGTTTGGACTCTGATATGAACATCAAACCGAGCTTATATTTCCGAACAAAAGTGGTACAATCGAAGGGAAAAAAAATGCGCCGCGACGAACCCTCTCTCTTGTGTGTAAGCAAGCTGTCACGCCAAGGCGAGAGGCCAAAAAAAAATGGAAGAAGCGGTGGTGTGCCGCTCTTGCGCTTTTTGCTTTGCTTACGTACGTACGTTATAGCGTGTGGGAATTGTAACAACAAAAAAGCAGCAGCAGCAGCAGAGCATAGCATACACGAGCATTTGGCATGACATTGGTATGGCACTACCGTTTGCATTGCATTATTATGGCATGGGGGAAGTGGGACCATTAACATATACTAGCATATAGCGCGGCATGCATACAACGCCGTCTGGTTTTTATACCGGAAAAACAGGCGTTTTGTTTCGGTGGCAAGAAAGCTTGCGCGGTCCTCTCGGGGTGTTGTGTGTTTGGTGCTGAGTTTTAGTTCTGTTTTTTTGTTGTGTGCGAATTATTGGTGGGCATGTGGGGCACACGTCCAGGAGGTTCGAAGAACTTAAAAGGGTGTCAGGGGGTTTCCGCTAGTAGCGTGAGTGGGAGGCGTTTTTCGCCTGGGGATGCGGGGGGGGGGCGGGGGAAGCGCAAACAAACGGCGGAGGGCAACCGAGTCCGGTCGCCACGCCGTATAAACTAAACACCCACCGAGAAGAGGAGGGGGACGAGAGGGGAGGGGGGGGAGAGAGCGGCCGTGAGAACGGCGCCTAAACAATTTATTCGAAGGCGGAGTGTCGCAAAGGGACGAGCGATTGGGCCTGGTGTCAAGGGGGGAGAGGTGGCGGTGGTGGTGGTAGTGGTGTCGTGGGTGGTGGGAGGGAGGAGCTTGAGCTTCCGGTGGGTGGAAGGAAGGGAATGGACGCGTGGAGGGAGGGAGGGAGGGAGGGAGGGTGGCAGATCCCCACGCGCGAAGGATTGGGCGTGAACCGAAACCCCTTCAGCGGATGATTTTTTGGGTGAGGGGGCGCAGTGCAGTGGCTTGGCATGACGTGCCAGCGTCGTTTTTTCAACTATCTTGCGGTTCGTGGTACGCCACCACACACGGAGCGGGCGCGCTGGTGGGGCGGAGCAGAGCAGAGCGGAGCAAAGCGGGGCGAGAGGCCAGGGAGGGAGGGAGGGAGGGAGGGAGAGAAGGGTCTCTTTAGTGGTGTCGAGTGTCGCGTGGTTTCGGATCAGCGCTGTTTTTGTTGTTGGTGGTGTTTTTTGTCGCGCGCGCCCGTGTGCTTAGTTAGTAGTAAGCAGTTGGAGCTCGTGGGCCGTCGCCTCCCTCCTCGGGCACAGGATGTATGTCCTTGAAAGCTGAGCGTGTTTTCGCTCTCAGCACAAACTTTAGCTGTCAGCACTTTAGCTCGAACTCAGTAGAGGCTCAAGCGGCGCCCCCAAAAGCTTTCACGAAAGCCATTTTGCTCAAACTTTCCAAGCTCTTGCTTGCCCCCCAGGCTTTTACGAAACGAAAAGCTTTTTTTCTCCTTTTGCTCAGAAAGATTTTGCTCTAGCTTATATATATAGGCCCAAGCTCTTGCCCAAAATAATTTACGAAAGTTTTCGAGCGATGCCCCTTCGCGACCCTCGCTCGCGCAGTTTTGTGTGCGCCGTTTTTCTTGTTGGTTTGATGTGGTGGAAATCGCACACACACACACACACACACACACACACACGAAACATGGATGGATGGATGGATGGATGAGTGCATGGCGTGGTTGCTGTTTCTCGCCTTCCCTACCGTGAGGGAAAGGCGCTGACGAGTTGCCTCGATCGTTCCAGCTCTAGGTCTCTTGACCTGAGTCTGATATATAGCCGCCTCGAATACATGTATCCTCGAAACAAGCACGCCTATTTTGTGCTGCCTTTTGTGACGGCGTTTTGTACAAGCTTGGGCGGGGGCCGGGGGGAGGGGAGGGGGGTGTATTAATGTCAAGCATGGCCGTAGTCGAAGTATGCATGACCACAGACCCTCGTATCCCCCTACAAATAATGCCGGGACGGAGCACTTCGGTTTTCACCGACCAGGTGGACATGCAAGCAAGCGCGGAGCGCCCGTGAGGTGTTCGGCGAGTCGCATGAAGCGTGCGCTGCATCCTCTGCTCAGAACCCGCTTGTGGGGCGGAAAAAAAAAAGCGGAATTTCTTGCATATGGTTTTTGACAAGCGTCGAATTCTTTGATTTTTTTTGCTGGTATGGCCACTTCCAGAGACAGCAATGTGAGGGGGCGGGAGGGGGCGGGGCGGGGCGGGGCGGTGCCTGCCTGCCTGCCTGCCTGCCTGCCTGCGGCCCACAAGCGTTTTCGCTGCTTTGCTGTTACCTGGTACGTGAGACGTGCGAGCAGTGCTACAGTCAGTAGTGGGCCCTACTCTGCTCTGCTCTGCTCTGCTCTCTTCCGCCAGAACATGAAAAAAATAGCTTCTGCCGGTACATAGCCACGCACGCGCGATCGAGATCGAACGAGACCGAAGCATCGCACGCAGCTTGTTTGAAGAAGAGAGATAGATGGGCTTTTTTGAGGAATACAATTGTTTGTTTTTTTTTTTCGAAAAGGCAACAAGTTGTCGAGAGAGCACACAGCTGATTGAGGCGGTGTCTTTTGTAATAAAATTTTTTTATAGAAATAAACGGGGTTGGGGGGGGGGGGGGGGGGGGGGGGGGTTCGATGGGCTGACGCGTGATGATTTTGTGGTGTATTGATTTATTGATGTTATTATGTTGTTTTTTGTTCGATAGGGGGGGTCAGAGCCGTGGCGATGGACGGCAGACGGAGGGGGGGGGGGGGGGGGGCGGCAAGGAGGTCAACAGCAATGCCCCAGCAAGGGGCGATGGGGGCGAGCGCGCATACAAAAAATGACATTCAATTGGAACTATTTTCGTATTTTTCTTTCAACGGAGTGCAGACTACGTACGTACTTACGTACGTTCAACGTACGTACGTACGTACGTACGAGATATAAACGTGAGTGAGCAAAAACAGACAGCAGCAGTAGTAGGCATTATTACATGTATGATGTCAGAAAAAGAAGAAGAAAAAAGGAGCCCGCAGTTTTCTGACTGGACCAATCAGAAATCTCTTTTAAAAAAAAACGGCCACTCAGAAAACTGCGGGCACCTTTTATCTCTCCCTGACGAATCATACCTGGTACCTGGTATGCGTTTACGTACCGTATATACTCGTGTGCTATTTATGTCGCGCCTCGCCTATATTAAAAAAAATAAAAAAAAACAACAGCTGCGAGCTCGAGGATTTCGTCGAAACTCATATTTGCTAGCTGAGTGTGATATATATACTTCGATCGCGTACTTACGGGTTTTATATGTCCTCATGCAGGATGTACATCCCGTATGAGGGGGACACAATCTGAGGCTGTAGAATTCAGGAAGCGTGTGTCTATTTGTGGGGGGAAAAATAAAATAGTCAAATAAAATAGTCTGAAATATGTATTGGAAGGACGAGCCAGGCTTTCCTTGCCTACATACCAAGTACATGTGCTCAGACACTCGATCCATGGACACTCCATGGAGTGAGTGTCTTGAGAGCGAAAAGTGGAAGATTTAAACGAAGAAAAGCCGGGGTTTATGGAGCGGTATATATAGAAGAATGCACGAGTAGTAGTAGTAGTAGTAGTAGTAGTAGTAGTAGTAGTAGTAGTAGTAGTAGTAGTAGTAGTAGTAGTAGTAGTAGTAGTAGTAGTGTATATTTTCAATCAATGCTTTGGGACATCTTTTATTGTATCATGCATGTGACGCATGATGAAAATACACACGTACCAAGTATATACGCAGGGAAAATTACTTTCGAAGAAAGAATCCTCGGATCATCGAGTTTGTGCTGTCTTGTACAGAAATCCATCAACAAATCCATCAACAATATATACCTGGTGTACGTTTGTAGAACAAAAAACTTTGGAAAAAGAGTCTCCGGGTCATCATCGTTTTTTTTTTTTTTTTTTTTTTCTCGCTGTTGCTTGCTCAATTGTACCGTCTTGCAAACGAACAAAAAAAAGGCGAAGGGAAAACCCCCTACGTAGGCTTTTTCCTTGTCTTGTGCGGTAGGCAGGCCACCTTGATCGAGAAACACGCAAGGCAACGAACTCAAGGAGGAGGCTGACCTTTACGAATATTAATATTTCCACCCACGCGCTGGTAATACCGACCTATATAGGCTGCCTGGTACATGCGTCATGTAATCCGATTCCGTGTTATTACGGAGACTTCGCCTTCCCATACCTCCTACATACTTCGTCCATCCCTATTCCTCGTTCCTCGCGTGATGTTTTTTCTTGAATTGTCCGGAAACCTTTTCTTGAATTTTTCCTCCACCCCCCATGTATATATATACTTCGAGTATATACGTATTTATATCTTGGAAAGTCTCGATTCTTGCCCCCGATTCTCGCGATTCTCGACCGATTATCATCGCGATTCTTAGCCCCGATTATCATCGCTGTTCTTGAAGACGATTATGGACGCCAATTATGGTCGCGATTCTTGAATAGGACGATATTCTTGAACCCGGTATATCTACAAGAGACACAGCAAGAAAATACACATGCATACAATATTTGTATATACATGCTCCAACAAGAAGACGGTTTCTCGTACTTTTCGTGTATTTTTGCCATTTTTATCGCGAAAAGACTACGATAGCAGCCCTTTCTGCCATTCAAAAAAAATAAAATCCCAGGGAAAGGGGAAGGAATATTTCCATTCCAAAACCACCATATATATTCTTCGTGTGTATATACCCCCGCCCTTCTTGCTTCTAAGGAGAAAACGGGGTCCGAAATTCACCCCCCCCCGGGAGTGCGTTATCTTGATTACAGTATACGATATACTCCTCCTGACTGCCGCACGTATGTACGAATAAGTACGAAGTATAGGAAAAACAACGCCCAATCAAAACTTAGATTGATTGGTGTCCGTAGGGAAGGTTAATAGTATACCATGTATACACTGAAGTAGCATTCGCACTCCTTCCGATGCCACCGCTCTACAAACAGTACCGGTACCAATGCTAGTAATACTATATACGGGTGGTGCTTATGCCGCCATGTAACGCTTATTTGCAAGTCAGCAGTGACACCATGTCACTGGGAATCACGGGGCCAAAAACGCCTGTTTGCTGGTCGCCCTACAACTCCTGTCGACCCGCTCCGTGGCCACCGGGGCTCGCGGCCGCGTCCCTCCCCGCCCCCCCATTTGCCTCCGCCTCCTCCCCCTCCTCCTCCCCCCGTCCTTCGATCGGCACCGATAGCTACTCCGCCAGTAGTTTTTTGTGTCGGTGGCGTCGGGAAGCAAAGGACAAGACGCAAAAAAAAACGCACACACACCCAACCCGCCCCCGAAAAAAAAAAGACAAACAAAAAAAACGCAGCGGGAGGAGGAGGAGGAGGAGGGAAGGGGGGGTGTTACTCATGCATGGCCGTAGTCGTATGATCATAGATCCTCGCACCCCTACAAAGCCGGGACGGAGCATGTCGGGTTTTCACTGAACACGAAGGGGGGGCAGAGAGAAGAAAGCATGGAGGGTCAAAAGTAGTGTGTTTGTGCCAAGAAACCAAAGGGCTGGTTGCTGTACATGATAAAGGAAGAACGCAATCGGAAAGCGGTGTTCAACTATAACTACAGTAGTAGTAGTAGTAGTAGTGGTAGTAGTAGTAGTAGTAGTAGTAGTAGTAGTAGTAGTAGTAGTAGTAGTAGAATTCGTAGTAGTAGTAGTAGTAGTAGCAGTAGTAGCAGTAGTAGCAGCAGTAGCAGCAGTAGTAGTAGTAGTAGTAGTAGTAGTAGTAGTAGTAGTAGTAGTAGTAGTAGTAGTAGTAGTAGTAGTAGTAGTAGTAGTAGTAGTAGTAGTAGTAGTAGTAGTAGTAGTTGGAGGAGGAGCAGAAAGTAGAGTGAGACAAACCTTAAATAAATCTTGCAAATGTTGTGGAAGGAAGAGGTGTTACAGGGTTGAACGTCCATCGCCATTTTAAAAACATGCAACCAAGAGGAGTTGCAACACACACAAAAAAAAAAAAAAAAAAAAAAACAGACACACCCCCAAGGACTCCAGACGCCGCTCCATTTCTCGTAGGATGGCCTCCGTACACGCCAAAGGGGTTTCCATGTGAGGTGTAGAGCCAATTCAAAGCTCTCGGCCTCAACATAGGGCGTCGTCGGCCACACTCCACAGACACTCGAAGACCTTTCGGTTTTCCATAGTCCGACGCTGCGCGTGGAAGAACCGGGGGAGAAGAGGGCGTGGGGCGGGGACCGGGGGCGGGGGGGCGGCGGGCGGGGGGAGGGGAGGGCGGCGGGGCGGGGCCAGGGCGCTGAGAGTTGCGGAGTCTAGTTTTTCAATTTTTCGAGATACAAAGCGGGCGGGGCGGCGGGCGGCGGGCGGTCGGGCGGGCGGGGGGGGGGCGGGGGGGCGACAATTCAAAGCAGGGCGAAGGGCCTCGAAAAGTTGCAATGAACCTCCAGCGGACACGCGGGACGGACGGCCGGTCGGCGAGCCGTGAAAAACCCAATCCTCTTGGTGGTTGTAGAGCACCTCGAGTACTCTCGACACGATATGTACCTCTTTTACCTGTGTGTATGTATGATGTATGTATAGCCCTTGACGATACTTGGGGCACCATAGTTAAAAAAACACACACACAGACCTGGTGTATTAGAATGGGAGCACTATATATATACATATGCGTCCCAAATGAGTATAATAGTCCCCGTGACGATTCTCTGGATACTGTCTGCGCATCTAACTACTATAGCAGTCTTGTCTGTGTTAGATGCCGCATGACCATAATCATCGAGGAAGTAGTCAGAGACACAGCAGCAACACGCTGCACTACGTAGAGCAGCAAGCAGTGTATACAAAAGATGGACACACGAGGCCATAAACACACTGCTCGAGCAACCAAACAGTCAGCGAAAAACAGCTACACGAGTAAAACACGCGTTACGTTAGATGCGACATACCTACATCGCCAAAAAAAAACATCCAAGCTCAACAGGCAACCACTTATTAACGATGAAGAAGCAAACAGTCAGCGCGAAGGTTGTTTTGTACCAGGTATACATGTACCAACTCAATGATAATGATATTCATTAAAAACAACAACAACAACAACAACAACAACAACAACAACAACAACACCAACAACACCAACAATAACAACAACAACAATAACAGCTGCGAGATCGAGGATACACATGTTTCTTACCCCTACAAATGCTGGAGTCGTGGTGCAGGTGCATTTTACTCAGCCAGCGCTGACTTGGTGGTCTATTTCGGGGGACCACAGCAAATAGGGGACCAAATACTGTTATTTTAATAGTAAAACTACAGTAGGCAAATATATAGGGGTTTTTTCGTTTACCGTAGGTCTTATTTACTTCTATTTACTATGTATGCTCCTCCGTAACATGGTAGGCTATCCCTTGCAACACCATTATTGATCCTGTCTCGTGAAGGCTGCTGCCTGGTGCGTCGGTTTATTCCTGATCCTGATTGATCCATGGTCGTCGTCCCAGAAGAAAGCGATCGCGTCAAGGAATGCGCACGGGGGTGTCTGTCGGTTGGTGGGGTGGGCGTCGCTCTTACAGCTGCAGCAG